>OY757017.1:14167513-14679064 GCA_963580285.1 Lucinisca nassula
CAAGAACCACAACTATGTGCATTGGAAATCTTGGATATTCATCATGTTGAAAGCAATCCTTAGTATCATTAGTTATCATAAACATTACTAACAAAATAGAATTGAAGGCAATGATCCGAAATGAATACAATTAACCCACTGCTCCCATCAGACACTCCAAGGGAAAGAAACACCAATATGATTCAATTAGACCATAATGGAAACAGCACTAGCGGAAAGCCAAAAGGACAATTGGCTATCCAAAGCAAAATAATATACACACACTGTATATTTATAGACAAGCCATAACAAAACAAAACCATGACAGAAGAACCGCCTTGGAACGGTCATCTTGATGTTGGGTAAAAGTCCCACAAATCTCCAATTTTGTGTGACATTTTCTCGTCATTGAGATGAAATGACATATCATGCCCTGCCACCCAATGAACGCAACAAGCATGGACGGGCAGACTCGCACCGCTTTGCCTGGGCAGGCTTAGATCCTCTATGCGGTTTACCAGTACTTGTGTGCGAGTTGGTTTCAGCTCTGCTTGGAAGCATCATGCAGTCCATCTATTCTTACCTTCCACATTTAAATCAACAGCATGCTCTTCAACTCTTTCGGCCTCGGCTGTATTCAGAGTAGCTATAAAGAAAAAATAAATTGTGAAATATGTCAGAATGCGATGAAATCGGTACAGTCCAACCTGTATTAAGCAAGCAAGGGATAATATATACCCTTGTTTTCATTGGGCCACAAGGCTTTAGATGTCATTTCGTCTCAATGTCTGGTAAAAGTGAATCAAAATTTGAAGCAACGTCTCTAAAATGATATATACAGTGATGATGCGGATGTTATACCTCAAGGGCTGTGAAAGGTTTCTGAGATCAATCTCCATGAAACAGTGTTACAATCACATTCTCCTGATCACAAGTCAGACCCGCATCGGACTGAGCTACCGTGGCCGGCTTGCAATATATATGTAACCTTTGGTTGTAAACTAACTCCGATGTTGTACAGCTTATCATATTACTTACTGAAAGATCTTTTTCATAATTATACCATGGTGTGGAGCATTCCCTTTTATTTCATGGTCAATATGAACAAGGACTAGTCGAAGAGACAATATGTGGTACATCTTAATACTTACCAAGGACATATGTGATTGATTGATTGTTTTGAGTTCAATGGCATGTAAACTCTTGAGGGTCATTTTGTGTCATCTCACAGAGAAAGGAGCAGGAGAGGAAACAGAAGATGAACGGAAGTATAGAAACAGAAGGAATACCTCCTCTACCCTTACCTGCTGCAAGGACAGCAGGTCTGGCCCAAATGTAAGTCAATATCGATTGGGCACCTTTGCCACACCCAACCACCCCTCCCAGCTTCTGTATCATATCATGTAAGTGATATTTGGTGCAGTCCATTATCCACTTACCTTTCATATTTTTTGTTTTCCTGGGCTTCAACTTTGTTTTGTTCTTCTTTTTCACTCCTGCAACTGAAAAAGAGGTTAAAACAGGTTAATTATTAACCCTTTTTGTACCAAATGGAATCTTCCTCCTTATATATAGCAGGAGTCCATTTCATAATTAAGGGGTGTCAGGTTGGTTTTCATCTAAATTTATTTGGAAAATGACTAAATTTTTAGCAAACAGTGGAGGCCCTGATCAGATGCCGCATTCTGTGGCATCTGATCTGGGCCTGCACTTTTTGCTAAGGTACCCTTTAAGAGGTTTGTGGTACTGAATGGGTTAAAATCTGCCATAGTTCAAGTATGTAAACAATACATTTCCACTAACAAGACAATTTGACTGCACTTTTTTTTGGAGACCCTCCTTCTGCAACATTATGTTTGGTTAACTTGTACCTGTGATTGAAAGGGACCTTTTCCCTCTGTCCACTGAACAAAAAGGTTATGTTATTTGTTGTGCTTTTAAACTAAGGTCTAAGGAGACGGATGAGTTAGTTCACTGATCATGTTGTGGGACTGATGTCAATGTATGTATTCCAAAAGGAAATATATCATAATCCCATTTATCAACGGGATAATCACGATGGACGCTTATACAAAATGGTTCACACACACATGCACTGGCCTGATTTGGACTGAAGCCATTTACACTCCGACCACGGATCAAGACTAAAAGCTCACGGAGCCCTTAAGAATATACATACCTTCTTCATTTAGATCAACGGCAAGCTCTTCAACTGTTTCTGCTGTAACCACATTAGCTGTAAAGAGAAAAGAATTGAAATGGCAAACATGAAAAATAACAGCATTGCTGGATACCCCACCAATAACATGCAGCTCTCGCGTGCATTTGGGTGTGACATAGCATTTACCTAAAGATCAAGGACGGTTATGCCAAAATATGCACCCTTAAATGAAGTTCATTTAGTAACAGAATGAAAGTTAAAAAATATTGATGTCCAAAACTATAATAAAAAAATAAATTACAAAAGCATGCCTGATGAAATGAAAATTTTTACAATTTTACAACCCAAAACTGAAAATTTCCACCAAAAAAAAAAAAAAAAAAAAAAAATTGGGACCTTTTTTCATATATCTGTGCCATAGATAGAGAACCAGTTAGAACCGTCTTGGTGTTTGTTTTGTATGTATAATGGCCCAGTAAACACTATTTAGGTCATTGTTAAGCCTGTCGGTTTACCTATCCACTTTTCCTTGGCAGGCTTAGAAGTAAGCGGTTAACCAGTACAGTGCACATTCTTTCGCAGGTAACTGACAACTGCCCTTCTTGAATCAGTGTAAGGGAGAGAATGACTGTAGAAACGATGTCATGGTCACTCCCTCAAAAGAATTCCTGCAGGAATCAAACCCGCATTCCTTATCACCAGTCAAGATGCGCATCTGAGCTACCAAGGCTGGCAGTGGCCGCAGTGAGGTGGTTCTCAAAAGTTACCACAATATTTGCTGAGGCGGTTCTAATGAGTACCCACACTCAGAAATGTGCAGAATTTAGAAGGATATATACCCTTGTAAACTCCCGTTTCACTATATAATATAGCGGTTTAAGGGTTGAAATTTTCGTGATGAGTAATGGATTTAGTGCACGGAGAATCTGCCACACATATCCAATACCATGTGTATACGCCAAATTTGACGAAAATTCAAGGAAAAATAAACAAGTTGTCAACCAGAAAGCCCAAAAAACTCTTATTTGGAAATGACCAGGCCTTAACTCCATCAAAATATATTTATCCATTAACAGTGAGCGAGTGTTAGAGTTTTACGTCCCACCAACAGCTTAGGTCATATGGAGATGGGTTTAAAGACTCATTGGAAAGTCTGGAGAAGCCCGGGATCTATCCTGTGAACCCTGGTTTACAAGGCGAGTAGCGTAACCACTACACGGCGGAGGCTTCTTTGTCCATATGGAGATGGGACCTCGGTTTAAAGACTCATCCGAAAGTCTGGAGAAGCCCGGGATCAATCCTGCCAACCCTGGTGTACAAGGCTAGTAGTGTAACCACTACACCACGGAGGCTTCTTTGTCCATTAACAATCCCAAACCACACATATTTTTCAGAATTTGTGAAAAAAAAAAAAGAGACATCAACCGGAGATGGTGCGGGCAGATGGATAGGGTTAGGCTCTTTGTCACACTGGTGTTCTTGTGCTGAAATTTAAATACTGTTGCATGTACATACACCCTGTGGGGAAATGGGCTAACTTGGAGAAAAAAAACCTAATAGTTAAATGTAAATAGTTTGAAGATACTGCTACATATTTTCACTGAAATTTTATATTACTCAACCCCTTTGTATTAATAACATGATCTCTCAGCATGTGAGCTTACGTTTGATTTGTTTAAGGTTTAACATCCCAGTCAACACTGTAAAGGTCATTTTGGATATGTTGCTTCCAGTTGTGTGTGACTTTTACCTGACATTGAGATGAAATGACATCTCATGCCCTGCCGCCAAATGAACCCAATAAGGTTTATAAGCATTGATGGGCCGACTGTCACCGCTTTGCCTGGGTAGGCTTCGATCCTCTAAGCAGTTGTCCAGTACTTGTGTGCAGGTCAGAGTCAGTAGGGTTTATATGCATGGGTGGTCCGACTCGCACCGCTTTGCCTGGGCAGGCTTAGATCCTCTATGTGGTTTACCAGTTCGTGTGCGAGTTGGTTTCAGCTCTGCGTGAAGCATCATGCAGTTCATCTATTTCTTACCTTCTACATTTAAATCAACAGCATGCTCTTCAACTGCTTCAGCCTCGGCTGTATTCAGAGTAGCTATAAGGAAAAAAAAATTGCGAAATAAGTCAGAAAGCGATGGAATATGTACTGTCCAACCTGTATTAAGCAAGCACCTCTGGGATATTATATACCCTTTTGTTTTCATTGGGCGACAGGGCTTTAGATGTCATTTCCTCTCAATGTCTGGTAAAAGTCAATCAAAATTTGAAGCAACGTCTCCAAAATGACCTATACAGTGATGACAGGGATGTTAAACCTCAAATCAAACAAACAAACAATTAACAAATTGGTGCCCATACTGTTGCCAGAAACTGACAACTGCCCTTCTTATATTAGTAGAAAGTAGAGACTGTCTGTGAAAGGTTTCTGAGATCAATCTCCATGAAACAGTGTTACAATCACATTCTCCTGATCACAAATCAGACCCGCATCGGACTGAGCTACCGTGGCCGGCTTGCAACATATATGTAACCTTTTAAACTAACTCCGATGTTGTACAGCTTATCTGATTACTTACTGAAAGATCTTTTTCATAATTATACCATGGTGTGGAGCATTCCCTTTTATTTCATGGTCAATATGAACAAGGACTAGTCGAAGAGACAATATGTGGTACATCTTAATACTTACCAAGGACATAAGTGATTGATTGATTGTTTTGAGTTCAATGGCATGTAAACTCTTGAGGGTCATTTTGTGTCATCTCACAGAGAAAGGGATGAAGTTCAGGAGCAGGAGAGGAAACAGAAGATGAATGGAAGTATAGAAACAGAAGGAATACCTCCTCTACCCTTACCTGCTGCAAGGACAGCAGGTCTGGCCCAAATGTAAGTCAATATCGATTGGGCACCTTTGCCACACCCAACCACCCCTCCCAGCTTCTGTATCATATCATGTAAGTGATATTTGGTGCAGTCCATTATCCACTTACCTTTCATATTTTTTGTTTTCCTGGGCTTCAACTTTGTTTTGTTCTTCTTTTTCACTCCTGCAACTGAAAAAGAGGTTAAAACAGGTTAATTATTAACCCTTTTTGTACCAAATGGAATCTTCCTCCTTATATATAGCAGGAGTCCATTTCATAATTAAGGGGTGTCAGGTTGGTTTTCATCTAAATTTATTTGGAAATGACTAAATTTTTTAGCAGAAAATAACTAAATTTTTAGCAAACAGTGGAGGCCCTGATCAGATGCCGCATTCTGCGGCGTCTGATCTGGGCCTGCACTGTTTGCCATGGTACTCCTTTAGAGGTTTGTGGTACTGAATAGGTTAAAATCTGACCCAGTTCAAGTATGTAAAACAATACATTTCCACTAACAAGACAATTTGACTGCACTTTTTTCGGAGACCCTCCTTCTCCATGGAGACGGATGAGTTAGTTCACTGGTCATGTTGTGGGACTGATGTCAATGTATGTATTCCAAAAAGAAATACACCATAATCCCATTTATCAACGGGATAATCACGATGGACGCTTATACAAAATGGTTCACACACACATGCACTGGCCTGATGCATTGTTCATTCAATTGGACTGAAGACATTTACACTTTGACCATGAATCAAGACTAAAAGCTCACGGAGCCCTTAAGAACATACATACCTTCTTCATTTAGATCAACGGCAAGCTCTTCAACTGTTTCTGCTGTAACCACATTAGCTATAAAGAGAAAAGAATTGAAATGGCAAACATGAAAAATAACAGCATTGTAAACCTGTGTGCAGGATGCCTCACCAATTACATGCAGCTCTCACACGCATTTGGGTGTGACAATGGCATATACTTCAAGATCAAGAATGGTTAGGCCACAATATGCACCCTTAAGTAGTCAAAATGGAGTCTATTTAGTAACAGAATGAAAGTCCAAAACTCAAATATTAACAAAAGCATGCCTAATATAATAAAAATTTTCCCACCCAAAATGAACATTTCTAAAAAAAAAAAATTCAGACTTTTTTCATATTTCTGTGCCATAGGTTGTGAGAACCAGTTAGAACTGCCTTGGTGTTTGTTTTGTATGTAGAATGGCCCCGTAAACACTATTTAGGTCATTGTTGAGCCTGTCAGTTTACCTATCAACTTTTCCTTGGCAGGCTTAGAAGTAAGCGGTTAACCAGTACAGTGCACATTCTTTCGCAAGTAACTGACAACTGCCCTTCTTGAATCCTCGGAAGGGAGAGAATGACTGTAGTAAAGATGGCATGGTCAATCTCCTCAAAAGAATTCCTGCCGGAATTGAACCCGCGTCCTCCTTATCACCAGTCATGATGCGCATCTGAGCTAACAAGACTGGCAGTGGCCGCAGTGAGGTGGTTCTCACAAAATACCACAATATTTGCTGAGGCGGTTCTAATGAGTTCCCACACTCAGAAATGAGCAGAATTAAGAAGAATATATACCCTTGTAAACTCCCGTTTTACTATATAATATAGCGGTTTAAGGGTTGAAATTTTCGTGATGAGTAACGGATTTAGTACATGGAGAATCTGCCACACATATCCAATGCCATTTGTACATGCAAAATTTGACTACAATCCAAAGAAAGATAAACAAGTTGTCAACCAGAAAGCCCGAAAAACCCTTATTTGGAAATGTCAAGGCCTTAACTCAATCAAAATATATTTATCCATTAACAGTGAGCAAGTGTTAGAGTTTTACGTCCCACCAACAGCTTAAGTTTAGATGGGAAGTCAGTTTAAAGACTGATCCGAAAGTCTGGAGAAGCCCGGGATCACTCTTGCGACCCCTGGTTTACAAGGTGAGTAGCGTAACCACTACACCACTGAGGCTTCTTGGTCCATTAACAATCCCAAACCACACATATTCAGTGTAAATTGTGTATTATTTTTTCGAAAAAAAGAGACGTCAGTCGGAGGTGGTGTGGACAGGCGGATAGGGTTAGGCTCTTTGTCATTTTGGAGATGTTGCTTCCAATTGTGTGTGTTTTTTTACTCGACATTGAGATGAGATGACAGACATTTCTTACCTTCTGCATTTAAATCAACAGCATGCTCTTCAACTGTTTCGGCCTCGGCTTTATCCAGAGTAGCTATAAAGAAAAAATAAATTGGAAATATGTCAGAAAGCGATGAAATAGGTACAGTCCAACCTGTATTAAGCAAGCACCTCTGTGATATTCAATAAGTGCTTGCTTAAGGCAGGTGCTTGCTTAACACATGCGAACTTTAATGCAATTTCTTTTTTCGGGAAATGAATGCCTGCTTGGTTAAGACAGGTTGCGTGCTAAATAGAGGTGGCCACTAAGACAGGTTTGACTGTATTAATACAATTAAAGAGCAATCAAGACAGAACACAGGCTAACAAATACCTAACACTAGATACATTCATCATCATCAATGGATTTTTGATTAACGTGCAGGTACAGGGGCAACGTCCACATAAGTGGGCCCCCTTCCAGACAGCTGGCTTGCTGCACGCATGACAGTTCTTACACCAGATCGCTAGGCATACATTATATCAGGTATGATGTGCTAATCTGACATTAACTTTTGAACCATTAAGAGATAGAAACTAGAAATGCGTCCATAGGACACGGATGCCCGCCTGAAAATATGTCTATGTTCGTATTCATCCATAGAAAGTTATTTACCGTGTTTTAAGTTTTGGACTCTTTTTTCACGTTTGACCTCTAAGTATGACCTAGACCTTGTAAGTACGGACCTTGGTTTTGTGTGAGGCAGATTGTCTCATGATGGTCAACATTTCTGCCAACTAATTTTAAAATCAATCCAGAAATAAGTAAGTTATTGACTGCGTTTAAGTTTCGGACCCTTTTTTTACCTTTGACCTCTAAGTATGACCTTGACCTTGGAGGTACGGATCTGTGGCTTGCACGTGACACATCGTCTCATGATGGTTAACATTTCTTCAAAGTAATTTCAAAATCCATTCAGAAATAAGTAAGTCATTGACTGAGTTTAAGTTTCGGACCCCTTTTTTACCTTTGACCTCTAAGTATGACCCTGAACTTGGAGGTACGGACCTGGTTTTGGCCCATTACACATCGTCTCATGATGGTTAACCTTTTTACAAAGTAATTTCAAAAGCCATCCAGGAAATAAGAAAGTTATTGACTGCTATGTGCCTTTTCCACCAATCTTCGAATGGCGGGGGCATAAAAAGAATTGAATGCAGTGATCAGGATTCAATACAACTAGACAAAAGTGCCCAGTGGGGCACGTATACCCCCGGCCAGTGCCGAACTACAAAGGGAAATAAGGCCTTGGCCCTTATTTTCTCTCCCACAATACAAGTAGTCATACTGATCATGTGTGCAAAATTTCAAGTTTCTATGTGAAGCAGTTCCTGAGATATCTTTGACACAAAATAATTGTTTATGGACAGACAGACAGACGGAAAAGACAAAAACTATATACCCCCATTGCATACGAATATGCCGGGGGTATAGTTAACACCCAGCTACCATCAGAGACACCAAGGGAAAGAAACACAAACATGAAACAACTAGACCCTAATGGAGACATCACTAGGGGAAAGCCAAAAGGACAGCTTCTTTACCGCAAAATGGCCAACTGGCTAAGCAAAGCAAAATAATATAAGCGATACACACCTGCAGTTGGGCCAGGCCTGCTGTCCTTGCGAGGCAAGCCATAACAAAAATAAACCATGACAGTAGAACCACCTTAGAACGGTCAGTGAAATGAATTCCACTGGGGATGGGGGTGGGGGGGGGGTGCTTAAATCGATTTTTACGTGATTACAATCCTTGCCCTTACTTCCTTAGTGCTTTAGACAAATTATTTGTTCAATCCACAAGAAGGAATCCTAACTCATCAGTGGGACACACAAATTATTCGACCACAGAGATGAAACAACAGTAAGGTGGGTTTGGTTGATTTGAGGTTTAACGTCCCCGTCAACACTGTAAAGGTCATTTTGGAGACGTTGCTTCCAAGTTTGTGTGACTTTTACCCGACATTGAGATGAGATGACTTCTCAAGCCCTGACACCCAATGAAACCAATAGGGCTTATTAGCATGGACTGTCCGCCTCGCACCACTGCTCCTGGATAGGCTTAGATCCTCTAAGTGGTTTACCAGTACTAGTGTGCGGGCCGGATTCAGCTCTGCGTGGAAGTCATTTCTGTCCATCTTTACTAATCATGTAGTTTTTAAATTATTATCGTGTAGTTAATTAAGACTACTTTCTTTAAACCATACCTTCTTTCAGCCATGCAACCAGTGCTTCATCTACTTGTCTTTCCAGTAAAATTACTGCTCTCTCGACTTTTCCAAACATCCTTGCGGATACAGCACTTTTTCCACCCCCTTCCTTGATTTTTCTCATAATGTAGCTGCTGGGACGTACCACATCATTCAGCCATGATTTTCTAATGATGATTTTCTGGTTTTTTATCATACAATTACGACCAACCTGCCAAAATAAACAAATTCATAGCAGAACAGGAAATGTTAAATACCCACAAGGGCATGGGGGTCTGGCAATTTCATTCCAGGCTCTTAACACAGTGGTTCTCTTCATTCAAAGCCTTGAGTTTGTGCCAA
Source organism: Lucinisca nassula (assembly GCA_963580285.1). Taxonomy (NCBI): domain Eukaryota; kingdom Metazoa; phylum Mollusca; class Bivalvia; order Lucinida; family Lucinidae; genus Lucinisca; species Lucinisca nassula. The sequence continues at coordinate 14,177,267 of OY757017.1, forward strand.
ACTATGGCATTACACAGATGTTGTCATGTATGGCACTCCAACAATGTCCCTCATATAGAGATAAAACCTTGAATTAATTAAAACTCTGGAGAAGCGTAACTCAAAATTACATTCATAGCTCCAGATAAAGATGATTGTGATAATTTCTTGTTTGACAGTGTGGGTTTTTGTTACAACTGCCTCATCGTGGCAATGCTAATAAGTATCCAAAACATATTTTTATGGAGAATTCAGTAAAGAAATCTTAAATAATCTGCACTACTACTTACCTCAAACTAGGAAGATCAGGTATATAGTAATCATGTAATTAAGGTAGGGATTGTAAACATGCACATTGGAAGACTCACAGGGGGCATCCAGTTCACTTTTGAAACCAGTGCTCCGTTATACATGTCAAGTAACCTGGCCATTGCTAGCTGAGAATAATTTAGTATCAAGAGAATTGTGATTTCCCCATTCCTGTAACATGCGCTAACACACGAGTTCCTAACGGGAGTTAAAAGAATCCCCACTGACAAGTCTTGTTATGCTAATGTTATGCTAATGTCTGTCATTATTCAGCATGCAATTTTTTTTTTTTGCGGGGGTGGGGGGGGGGGTGGGGGGGGGTGGGGGGTGGGAGGGGGTTTACGGTTTTACGGTTTTTTTTTTTAAAGATTATTTCACTCATATCGAGCCGATCGTTAATCAAGAGGTGGGTGAAAACCGGAGTACCCAGAGAAAAACCACCTGACCTTCCGTTGCAGAACTTGGCGTCTCAGATGTGACCCAAGTGAGGCTCGAATCACAGCGGTGAGAGACCTAATGATTAAGAGTCAGCGCTCTTAACCACTAGGCCACTGAGGCCTGTTTAGCATGCAAGATATGATAATGAATTCTTGGTTTGCTTGTATTCGGCATACTTACTTCCTCTTGGTCAATGTCCTTGAGCTTTGTCAGACAATCCGAAATCGATAGCAAGTCTTCCATGGTGCCCAAATTCCTCTCGTAGTAGGGAATCAGCTCCTCGTTCATATATTCTTCAACATCAGTGAAAAATCTCTCCAACTTTGTCATATGCAAAATCTGAAAAAAAAAAACAACCTTGCATCTTTTGACAACTAAAATTTTTGCTCATATTAGTCTCCTACAGGTACCCTTTTTACTTGCAGACCAGGGTACACCCAGTAAAGCAATCAAGAACCATATTTTAATAAATGCCCGGCAAATGACAACGTGTGCAAATACTTAAAGGCTGCAGGCCATGGATCCCCAATGTTTTAAAACTGTCAGTATGTGGTGAATATGTATTTAACATAAATGTTCATCACAATGTTTTTAAAACCCGTTTCAACAGACTAAATTTATATATGTCTGGAAAAAATAAGTCATACATGTACAGGACCTTGGTATAATATGATCCTCTTCATGTCATGTGAACAATGATGGGAAGATTTCATTAAAATCCACTGAAAACTGCAAGAGTTGCAGAGATATGACTACTGCTGATAAAATGGATAAAACTGACAAAGGGCCCCAACATGAGTATGACGCTGTTAAAAATAAAAATCTTGGAACAATAACAGGGGCATAAAAACGCTTTCGAAATGTAGGAGTAGCATGAATAATACCTTCTATTGATAAAATGTAAAAAACTGACAAAGGGCCATAACTCTGATAAAAATTCCCTTGATAAACTCATCACCTGATAATTTTATAATCTAGGTCTTTTGAACATTAAATGTTAAGTTTCATCCAAATCCTTGGAATAAAGGAGTTATGGAGACCAGACCTTGATAAAATCAAAACCTGATAATTTTATCATATGAAGGTCTTTTGAACAATAAATGGTCAATTTTCAAAATTAGGACCATGAAATGTATGTTAAGTGAAATATTAATGTGTGTTTGGTTGAAGTGTTTGTTAGTTGGTATTTGCCTTTAATGGCCCAGTGAGCATTATTTAGGTCATTTTTAGCTAATCAGTTTACCTATCCGAACTTTTTATGGGAATGCTTACACATACTCGGTTAATCAGTACAATATACCTTCTGTAAAAGTCCCACAAAATTGGAAGCATCTTCTCCAAAATGACCTGTTGACGGGGACGTTAAATCTCAAATCAAATAAACAAACAATTTACCTTCTTGAAAGAAACTGACAACTGCCCTTCTTGAATCAGCGAAAGGGAGAGAATGGCCTTAGGAAATAATTCATTATCAACCACGAAAGAATGTTGCCGACCCCTGCAGGTATCGAATCGTGTCCTCATTATCACCAGTCAGATGTGCATCCGACTAGCTACCGAGGCCAGCTCTTGTATTGTTGAAGTTTAAACCCAATTTTAGGCTCATCCTATGTATATATTGGTGCCATTCTATCTATATAAGTGTAGAGAAACTAGAAATTCCATAAAGCAAGTGAATGCTCTTCATGTATGTGTAAGGGGTATGTGTAATATGGTGTTCTCTATGAACATTGGCAGTAATAAGGGGTGTATTGCTAAAGTGGAAAATCAATTTACCTTTTTAACCACAAGCAGAGGTAATGAAAGTCCCTCAATAACCCTGATGTCAGCATTCATCACTTCCAAGAGGCTAGCAGTTACATCATGAAAGTCCTTTAGGTCTAGAGTTGACATCATCTGTAAAATGAGTGGCAATGCAGCTGATGCTTTGACAGCCATTGATTCCAACTGCTTGGCTTCCTCAATGTCTTTCCTCCCTGGCCTGGACATTTTGAAAATCGCCAGTCTGCTATAGTGCCTTAAAACAAAGTACAATATGGTTCCTTCAATAAGTACTGTCAGACAAGAATTGTAGACATTTCCTTAGAAATGGACTTGAAGATCTGGGTCAATGTAAATGATGATCAGTGGCCAAACATTCTACATTTTGAACATCTATTACCATACCAAGCTTAAAGCAGTGTGTGTGTGTGTGTGTGTGTGTGTGTGATGCATCCATGCAGATTTGAAACTAAATACTCATGACTGGTAAACCACTTAGACTGTCTAATATAGTATAGAAAGGGTTATCCTTTGGAAGCAAGGAATACACCACAGAAATGGGAACTAGAGCTGTCAGTGAAACTGACTAGGGCCCCGGCAGCGCTATCAGAGGAGTAGGAAAATGTTGATGTTAAAAAAGACGTTTTTTTTTTCCTTTCACCTCTAAGTATGACCTTGACCTTTGAGGTACGGACCTGGGTCTTGCGCGTGACACACTGTCACATTATGGTTAATATTTCTGCTAAGTAATATTTAAATCCATCCAGGTATAAGAAAGTTATAGATTGGACACAATAAAAAAGACGCTTTTTTGACCTTTTATCTCTAAGTATGACCTTGACCTTTGAGGTACGGCTGTGGGTCTTGCGTGTGACACTTCGTCACATTATGGTTAACATTTCTGCCAAGTAATATTTCCAGGAATAATAACAAAGTTATTAATTGGACACAGGAAAGACCCTTTTTTGACCTTTAACCTCTAAGTATGACCTTGACCTTTGAGGTACGGACCTGAGTCTTGCGCGCAACACTCCATCACATTATGGTTAACATTTCTGCCAAGTAATATTTAAATCCATCCAGGAATAAGAAAGTTATGGAGGATAAAAAAATTTGTTGACGGACAGACGGACAGACAGACAGACGGACGGACAGAATGATGCCAAGTAATATTTAAATCCATCCAGGAATAATAAAAAGTTATGGAGGATAAAAAAATTTGTGGACGGACAGACGGACGGACAGACAGACGGACGGACAGAGTGATTACTATAGGGCACCCACACTTTCAGTGCGGAGCCCTAAATATGGATTGTACAGGTTTTCTGGGCCAGACTAGCTAGTTTCTGCCAATTAGGCCTTATCAGTGACCCTCAAATATTTTCAAAATTCCACACTGGAATCAATGGTCCCAAAGGACAAGAAAATATAAACTACACTATGAGGTAGGTCAGGGAGACTTTTTACGACCGCCACACATTCCCAGACACCAGCGGTAGTGACGTCAAATATGTTCTAGAAAGGGTTATCCTTTGGAAGCAAGGAATACACCACAGAACTGGAAAATATGGAGTGTACAGGTTTTCAGGGCCAGACTAGCTAGTTTCGGCCAATCAGGCCTCATCAGTGACCCTCAAATATTTTCTAACAACAAGAGGCCCATGTGCCACAATGCTCACCAGAGCTCACGGGGGCCACTGCCCACTGGCAGCAATGTATTTTAATTACCCATGGAAGCCCTGTGCCCAAGGATGCTAAAGATAAAATTTGGACCCAATCAGCCTAGTGGCTTCAGATTCCGTTGTTGCTTGATTGTGTTGATGCAGGACAACAGATGACAATTGACAATTTCCCATCTATGGCAACAAATAGACCAAAAAGAACATTATTAAAGGAACATTTATATGAAAGTGTGACAAAATCTCTTGAAAGGTTTAGGGGTGGGGATCTCAATGGTTTCTGAAATAAATAGCATTTTATGATGTGGATGGGGTGGGGGATTGTCCCCGGCACATCCCGGGGGACCAAAAGGTTGGTGTCACCTAATGTCATAAGGAACAAGAATATATATGGTTTAGGGATGGGGATCTGAATGGTTTCTGAGATAAATGGCCTTTAATGAAGTGGAGTGGTTGGGGCATGTCCCAGCACATCCCGGAGGACCCCCATGTTGGTGTCACTTAATGCATCTTATCACAAGAAACAAGAATATATATAGTTTAGGGGTGGGGATCTGTAAGGTTTCTGAGAAATGCGAGTGTAACCAATGTAATGAGACCTAAGGGGATAAGCGCATATTCATTTTGCAATGTAACGCTTGTAACGCATGTAATGAAGGAAAATGAAACATATATATATCGTACACCTTATATACCTATACCCTACCATGTGTAACGTGTTGTAATGGTCTGTAATATGAGTGTAACCTATGTAATGAGACCTAAGGGGATGGGTGCATATTCATTTTGCACTGTAACGCTTGTAACGCATGTAATGAAGGAAAATGAAATATATATATATCGTACACCTTGTATACCTATACCCTACCAAGTGTAACGTGTTGTAATGGTCTGTAATGCGATTGTAACCAATGTATTGAGACCTAAGGGGATGGGTGCATATTCATTTTGCACTGTAACGCTTGTAACGCATGTAATGAAGGAAAATGAAATATATATATATATCGTACACCCTATATCCATATACCCTACTATGTGCAACGTGTTGTAATGGTCTGTAATGCGAGTGTAACCAATGTAATGAGACCTAAGGGGATGGGTGCATATTCATTTGGCACTGTAACGCTTGTAACGCATGTAATGAAGGAAAATGAAATATATATATATCGTACACCTTGTATACCTATACCCTACCAAGTGTAACGTGTTGTAATGGTATGTAATGCGATTGTAACCAATGTATTGAGACCTAAGGGGAGGGGATTCATATTCATTTAGCACTGTAACGCCTGTAACGCATGTAATGAAGGAAAATGAAATATATATATATCGTACACCTTGTATCCCTATACCCTACTATGTGTAACGTGTTGTAATGGTCTGTAATGCGATTGTAACCAATGTATTGAGACCTAAGGGGATGGGTGCATATTCATTTTGCACTGTAACGCTTGTAACGCATGTAATGAAGGAAAATGAAATATATATATATCGTACACCTTCTATACCTATACCCTACTATGTGTAACGTGTTGTAATGGTCTGTAATGCGAGTGTAACCAATGTAATGAGACCTAAGAGGATGGGTGCATATTCATTTTGCACTGTAACGCTTGTTACGCATGTAATGAAGGAAAATGAAATATATATATATCGTACACCTTATATCCCTATACCCTACTATGTGTAACGTGTTGTAATGGTCTGTAATGCGGTTGTAACCAATGTAATGAGACCTATTGGGATTAGCGCCTGTAATTTTGCACTGTAACGCTTGTAACGCATGTAACGAAGGAAAATGAAATATATATATATCGTACACCTTATATACCTATACCCTACTATGTGTAACGTGTTGTAATGGGCTGTAATGCGTTTGTAACCAATGTATTGAGACCTAAGGGGATAAGCGCATTTTCATTTTGCATTGTAACGCTTGTAACGCATGTAATAGAGGAAAATGAAATATATACATATCGTACACCTTATATACCTATAGCCTGCTATGTGTAACGTGTAGTAATGCTCTGTAATGCGAGTGTAACCAATGTAATGAGACCTAAGGGGATAAGCGCATATTCATTTTGCAATGTAACGCTTGTAACGCATGTAATGAAGGAAAATGAAACATATATATATCGTACACCTTATATACCTATACCCTACCATGTGTAACGTGTTGTAATGGTCTGTAATGCGAGTGTAACCTATGTAATGAGACCTAAGGGGATGGGTGCATATTCATTTTGCACTGTAACGCTTGTAACGCATGTAATGAAGGAAAATGAAATATATATATATCGTACACCTTGTATACCTATACCCTACCAAGTGTAACGTGTTGTAATGGTCTGTAATGCGATTGTAACCAATGTATTGAGACCTAAGGGGATGGGTGCATATTCATTTTGCACTGTAACGCTTGTAACGCATGTAATGAAGGAAAATGAAATATATATATATCGTACACCCTATATCCATATACCCTACTATGTGTAACGTGTTGTAATGGTCTGTAATGCGAGTGTAACCAATGTAATGAGACCTAAGGGGATGGGTGCATATTCATTTGGCACTGTAACGCTTGTAACGCATGTAATGAAGGAAAATGAAATATATATATATATCGTACACCTTATATCCATATACCCTACTATGTGTAACGTGTTGTAATGGTCTGTAATGCGGTTGTAACCAATGTATTGAGACCTATTGGGATTAGCGCCTGTAATTTTGCACTGTAACGCTTGTAACGCATGTAATGAAGGAAAATGAAATATATATATATCGTACACCTTCTATACCTATACCCTACTATGTGTAACGTGTTGTAATGGTCTGTAATGCGAGTGTAACCAATGTAATGAGACCTAAGGGGATGGGTGCATATTCATTTGGGATTGTAACGCTTGTAACGCATGTAATGAAGGAAAATGAAATATATATATATCGTACACCTTGTATACTTATACCCTACTATGTGTAACGTGTTGTAATGGTCTGTAATGCGAGTGTAACCAATGTAATGAGACCTAAGGGGATGGGTGCATATTCATTTGAATGATTCATTTTGCACTGTAACGCTTGTAACGCATGTAATGAAGGAAAATGAAATATATATATATCGTACACCTTGTATACCTATACCCTACCAAGTGTAACGTGTTGTAATGGTATGTAATGCGATTGTAACCAATGTATTGAGACCTAAGGGGAGGGGATTCATATTCATTTAGCACTGTAACGCCTGTAACGCATGTAATGAAGGAAAATGAAATATATATATATATCGTACACCTTGTATCCCTATACCCTACTATGTGTAACGTGTTGTAATGGTCTGTAATGCGATAGTAACCAATGTATTGAGACCTAAGGGGATGGGTGCATATTCATTTTGCACTGTAACGCTTGTAACGCATGTAATGAAGGAAAATGAAATATATATATATCGTACACCTTCTATACCTATACCCTACTATGTGTAACGTGTTGTAATGGTCTGTAATGCGAGTGTAACCAATGTAATGAGACCTAAGGGGATGGGTGCATATTCATTTTGCACTGTAACGCTTGTTACGCATGTAATGAAGGAAAATGAAATATATATATATCGTACACCTTATATCCCTATACCCTACTATGTGTAACGTGTTGTAATGGTCTGTAATGCGGTTGTAACCAATGTAATGAGACCTATTGGGATTAGCGCCTGTAATTTTGCACTGTAACGCTTGTAACGCATGTAACGAAGGAAAATGAAATATATATATATCGTACACCTTATATACCTATACCCTACTATGTGTAACGTGTTGTAATGGGCTGTAATGCGTTTGTAACCAATGTATTGAGACCTAAGGGGATAAGCGCATTTTCATTTTGCATTGTAACGCTTGTAACGCATGTAATAGAGGAAAATGAAATATATACATATCGTACACCTTATATACCTATAGCCTGCTATGTGTAACGTGTAGTAATGCTCTGTAATGCGAGTGTAACCAATGTAATGAGACCTAAGGGGATAAGCGCATATTCATTTTGCAATGTAACGCTTGTAACGCATGTAATGAAGGAAAATGAAACATATATATATCGTACACCTTATATACCTATACCCTACCATGTGTAACGTGTTGTAATGGTCTGTAATGCGAGTGTAACCTATGTAATGAGACCTAAGGGGATGGGTGCATATTCATTTTGCACTGTAACGCTTGTAACGCATGTAATGAAGGAAAATGAAATATATATATATCGTACACCTTGTATACCTATACCCTACCAAGTGTAACGTGTTGTAATGGTCTGTAATGCGATTGTAACCAATGTATTGAGACCTAAGGGGATGGGTGCATATTCATTTTGCACTGTAACGCTTGTAACGCATGTAATGAAGGAAAATGAAATATATATATATCGTACACCCTATATCCATATACCCTACTATGTGTAACGTGTTGTAATGGTCTGTAATGCGAGTGTAACCAATGTAATGAGACCTAAGGGGATGGGTGCATATTCATTTGGCACTGTAACGCTTGTAACGCATGTAATGAAGGAAAATGAAATATATATATATATCGTACACCTTATATCCATATACCCTACTATGTGTAACGTGTTGTAATGGTCTGTAATGCGGTTGTAACCAATGTATTGAGACCTATTGGGATTAGCGCCTGTAATTTTGCACTGTAACGCTTGTAACGCATGTAATGAAGGAAAATGAAATATATATATATCGTACACCTTCTATACCTATACCCTACTATGTGTAACGTGTTGTAATGGTCTGTAATGCGAGTGTAACCAATGTAATGAGACCTAAGGGGATGGGTGCATATTCATTTGGGATTGTAACGCTTGTAACGCATGTAATGAAGGAAAATGAAATATATATATATCGTACACCTTGTATACTTATACCCTACTATGTGTAACGTGTTGTAATGGTCTGTAATGCGAGTGTAACCAATGTAATGAGACCTAAGGGGATGGGTGCATATTCATTTGAATGATTCATTTTGCACTGTAACGCTTGTAACGCATGTAATGAAGGAAAATGAAATATATATATATCGTACACCTTGTATACCTATACCCTACCAAGTGTAACGTGTTGTAATGGTATGTAATGCGATTGTAACCAATGTATTGAGACCTAAGGGGAGGGGATTCATATTCATTAAGCACTGTAACGCTTGTAACGCATGTAATGAAGGAAAATGAAATATATATATATATCGTACACCTTATATCCCTATACCCTACTATGTGTTACGTGTTGTAATGGTCTGTAATGCGATTGTAACCAATGTATTGAGACCTAAGGGGATGTGTGCATATTCAATTTGCACTGTAACGCTTGTAACGCATGTAATGAAGGAAAATAAAATATATATATATCGTACACCTTATATCCATATACCCTACTATGTGTAACGTGTTGTAATGGTCTGTAATGCGATTGTAACCCATGAAATGAGACCTAAGGGGATTAGCGCATATTCATTTTGCATTGTAACGCTTGTAACGGATGTAATGAAGTAAAATGAAATAAATATATATCGCACTCCTTATATACCTTGACCCTCCTATGTGTAACGTGTTGTAATGAGCTGTAATGCGATTGTAACCCATGTAATGAGACCTAAATGGATTAGCGCATATTCATTTTGCACTGTAACGCTTGTAACGCATGTAATGAAGGAAATTGAAATATATGTATATCGTACACCTTATATACCTATACCCTACTGTGTGTAACGTGTTGTAATGGGCTGTAATGCGGTTGTAATGTTCTGTAATGCGTTTGTAACTAATGTTTTGAGACCTCAAAGGATGACCGCCTATTCATTTGGACCAATATGTATAACGTGTTGTAATGGTCTGTAATGGTCTGTAATGCGTTTGTAACCAATGAAGAAAACTTAAATATATATATATCGTACACCTCAGATATCTATATCCTAATATGTGTTATGGTTTGTGATGGTCTGTGTAGCTGCTTGTCTAGACGGGAGTGTAATGATGTGTATATATGTTACAAAAATAGTCCTGTTTAATTTTTGGACCAATTTTGTGCGCTAGATGTTGGAAGCAAGGAATACACCACAGAACTGAAAAATATGGAGTGCGCAAGTTTTCTGGGACAGACTAGCTAGTTTCGGCCAATTAGGCCTCATCAGTGACCCTCAGATATTTTTGAAATTCCACAATGGAATCAATTATCCCAAGGGACAAGAAAATATAATCTACACTATGATGTAGGACAGGGAGACAAGCCTGATTCCACTTATATATCAAACACTACCCAATAACCGACCAAATGCTGCACTAGCTTTGGTGATCCTGGCACTGACTTCATTATCAATTTGCACGGCTCTTGACAGTGTGTTCCCACGAATGGTGAACTTATCTACCTCTTACAATATTTGACCTTGCACTGTGATGGTGGGCTCTTTGTAAGGCTTGCCAGGTACTGGCTGGTAGACTACCTCAGTCTTTTTGATGCTGATTGTGAGGTCATGGCAGTCACAGGATACTTGATCTACACTTTCTTGCATCGCTTCATCTGTTGTAGCACCCTTTGTCATGTCATCAACATCTGTGAGCATGGCAGTGAACACCATGTTGAACAGTTTTGGGCTAGCACACACCCTTGCTTGACTCCATTTTTCTTGCACACCAGACCAAGAAATCCGTGATTTTACCCTGGGATAGAAATTTAAGTTCTGACCATGGTGTTCCGACCGAAAATCGAATATAATCATGTTCGTATGCGCCGTCGTTAAGGTTGACGTCACAGCAACGTCACTAAATAAACATTCCTGCAGTGTCAACACAATATGGCGGACGTGGGTAACCGGAGTGACTGCAGCATTAAAAATCCGCTTTAAGAAAATGGAAGGATGCAAGAAAAAAAATCCAATATGGGTGTGAGGGGTCGATAGAAAACTCCGTCCCTCGGGATCACTGTCCGGCATCACTCGGCAAGCCTCGTGATGCCGGACAGTGTCCTTCGGGACGGATTTTTCCATCCACTCCTCAAACCCATATGAGATTCTCATAGTCACAGGGAATGGATCATAAAACTCCCCATCATTTTTACCCCTTCAAGCATACTATCGTGGAACTGCTCACCATTGCTATTACCTTGCTGGACAGCCAAATGTTGGCATAATTTTCCAAAGAGCCTCACGGCTGACTGTGTCAGATGCTTTGGTAAGATCAATAAAGGTCATGTGGAGATCCATGGTCTGTCCCTAGCTTTTCTCTTGGAGCTGCCTTGCTGTGAATATCATGCCAATTGTTCCTCTGTCCTTTCTGAATCCACACTGGCTTTCTGATAGAAGCCTGACTATTCAAGGTGTACATTCAGTCAGCTAAGTAGGAGTCTTGCAAGGACCTTCCCAGCGATTGACAACAAAGAGATGCCACGGTGATTGTCGCAGACCTGAGGATTCCCTTTCCGTTAGGTGGATAATTGACGCATCCTTGAATGCTTGAGGGATGGCTTCTTTTCTCCACATAATGCGAAATAACTCATTTTCTTTGCAACTGGGGTGCCTCCTGCTTTGTAGATCTCAACAGGTATATCATCTGATTCTGAAGCCTTGCCAGATGACAGGCGTTTTATTGCTTTCATTGTTTCAGAAACGGTTGGGAACTCATCAAGCAACATGTTACATTCCACTGATGTAGTCTGTTGATAGCGTCATCATTGATAGATGATGGCCGATTAAAAACACTATTAAAGTGCTCAGCCCGTCTTTTCAAGATAGCCTCTTTGTCAGGTAGAAGTTAGTTCCATCTGCACTGTGAAGAGTGTGGTCCCTGAGCTCTGAGGACCAGATTGGGTACAACATAAATGTTATACGACAGACCGCATGCAGCGTAGTTAACCCAATCACGGTTGACAACTTTGCTTTCCTCTTTAATTGCACACCGGTGGGTCAGGCCTCAGTTTCTATGACGGTTCCAATGTAAAGGCTTATTGAGAATTAGAGAGATCTAATTCAAGGTAATGTTGGTTGGTGCCTGATGCTCTGTCTCTGGTCGGGCCCATCGGAGTATAACTGTTGGTTTCTTCTGCTCCAGCATTTCCGTGGTTTCTTGCTGTCGAGTCCTCACCGTTGTTTCATCTCTGTGGTTGTTTGGTTATTTGTGTTCACGAAGATGTTGCACTTATTAGTTAGGAGGCCTTCATGCGGACTGAACAAATTATTTGTCTAAATCGCGAGGATTGTGGCCACGTAAAATTGATTTAAGCCCCGTGGTGGAATTCGTTTCCTCTGACCGTTCCAAAGCGGTTCTTCTGCCGCGGTTTATTTATTTTTTTTTGGTTTGTCTTTGGGTGTTTATGTCGCTTATATTATTTTATTTTGGATAGCCTATTGGCCATTTTGTGGGAAAGTAACTGTCGTTTTGGCTTTCCGCTATTGATGTTTCCATTAGGGTCTGTTGTTTAATGTTTGTGTTTGTTCCTTTGGTGTCTCTGATGGGAGCTGTGGGTTGATTGCATCGATTCCGGATCATTGCCTCCACTTCTATATTAGTGCATCAAAAAACTTCATTTCTTACATGCTTTTCAATGAATGATAGAGATTTATCAGTGAAATATAAATCGATATTTTCACTGTTTCAAACAGTGAAAATACGATTTTTTTATTTTCCACTGTTTGGGACTACTTTTTTCTTCAAATCTAACTCTAATTTCAATTTTGTCTTTGTCAGATAACTGAACAGTACTGAAATGTGTTCTAATTGACGCATAGCCCGTTCATGTGTGACGGGGACGTTACTGAGGTCATTTATGACGCTGACGTCACGTCTTTTGTCGCGCGACGTTAGACTTGCCAGCAACTTCTTTGGAAAACTACTCTCTCAATTATTTCATTAATCATTCATAATAATACCATCCCAGGCCATTTCTCAGGTGCAAACTGTCAGTTTACACCCAATAGTATACCCACTAAACACGATGGCCACCACTAAATTGACGCGAAACGAACAGGAACAAAGATAATTTTCTCCGAATGTGAGCGACACCATTAAAGACGCTAAATATTGCCTTTTGAAGCATGTAAGAAACAGAAAATTTGATTTTTTCAGTGCAAGATCAAATTTTATTTCACTCATGAACACCAAAACTGCTATTTTCACTCGTGGCTACGCCACTCGTGAAAGTAACAGTTTTGGTGTTCATTCGATGAAATAAAATTCGATCTTACACTGAAAAAATCAAATATCCTCTATATCTTTTCTATCTGGATTTCATCAGCCTTACTGCTCAGCCATGAATCTTGCACATATCTAAGTCTAGTCCGAACCCTCTAGCATATATCTTAATAAGCGGCATTATTAGATATTGAGGTGGAATAACTGAGGTATGGCCCGAGTGCTTTTGGGTTTTCTTTCAAGGAGTCCTTTGATTCTTCGTGATTCTCGTCAGACCAGTCTTGGTGTCTCTATGGGATCCATTGCTGAAGAGTGAACCATGTCTCTGAAGACTATCCAGTTCTCTTCTGGACCATCTGAGCTGAGTTCCATTGCATCTAACCTGCTGCATATGTCATGGATGAAGGTTTGCCTTCGATTTCATCGATTTAAATTAAGCCCTCCGGCCCCCACCCCGCCCCCTCCCCACTACCAGTGAAATACTTTCCACTGACCGTTCCAAGGCAGTTCCTCTGTCGCGATTTTTTTTTATACCCCCCCCCCCCCCCACGCAAACCAAGTCTAAGGGGGTATACTGTTTTCACGTTGTCCGTCTGTCCGTCCGTCCGGCCGGCCGGCCGTAACACTTTGGTTTTCCCTGCATATCTTGCTTAATAGTTTACAGAATCTTATCATTTTTGCATAAATGTTGATATTGATGAGATGCTGCTGCTACATGAAAAAAGGTCCTGCGATCAATCCTGTTTAAGTTATTCCCCTTTGTAATTCTTGAAACTTGTCCGTGACACTTTTGATTTTCCTGAATTTCTTGCTTAATAATTTTAATAGCTTTCGTATTTATTGTTCTAGATTAATGAAACTTATATCACACTTGGTGCCTGAGGTAAGGAATCTGTTGTAGTAACATATTATCAAGGGCCCACACCTCTTGGAGTTATGTCCCTAGATAGGTTTTCATTTAACATAGCCATTTTGTGAGGTCTAATAATGTTAAAGTGTATAGGGAGTAGGTACCTTGTTAGCGCAACTCCTCTCACAGTTTAAGGGTGATCATTTTGAAACTTTGCAAGTGTTTTCATATAGGGCGGAAGATATGCATGTGGCTTTTTCTTACTCCTAAAATTATTTCTTTCACTGTTTTCGTCTTTTTAACTTAGCCATTTTTTAGGTCTAATAATGTTAAAGTGTATAGGGAGTGGGTACCTTGTTAACTCCTCTCACAGTTTAAGGGTGATCGTTTAGAAACTATGCAGGTGTTTCATATAGGTCTGAAGATGTGCATGTTTTTTAGGTCTAATAATGTTCAAGTGTACATGGAGTGGGTACCTTGTTAGCGCGACTCCTCTCACAGTTTTAAAATGATCGTTTTGAAACTTTGCAGGTGTTTTCATATAGGTCTGAAGATGTGCATGTGGTTTTTTCATACTCCTAAATTTATTTCTTCCACTTTTTTTTTTGTCATTTTAACTTAGCCATTTTTTACGTCTAATAATGTTAAAGTGTATAGGGAGTAGGAACCTTGTTAGCGCAACTCCTCTCACAGTTTTAGGTTGATCCTTTGAAACTTTGCGGGTGTTTTCATATAGGTCTGAAGATGTGCATGTGGTTTTTTCATACTCCTAAAATTATTTCCTTCACTTTTTTCATCTTTTTTAACTTAGCCGTTTTTTTAGGTCTAATAAGGTTAAAGTGTATAGGGAGTGGGTACCTTGTTAGCGTGAAGTTGAACAGATGCTTAAAACTCATCAAATAGATTTTGTGTTTCAATAATTTTGGGCCAAGTTGCCGGCTATGAGTTCAACTTCTTTTTAACTCTTATTTTGCTGTTCACGACAACCCCTATCTGTGCAAACAGTGTAGATCCAGATCAGATGGCTTCTGAAGAAGCCATCTGATCAGGATCTACACTGTTTGGCATTCAGTTTATGAATATGTAGCATCAAGTAATTTGATTGGTTGATAGAAAGAAATGGGTATGGCTTAGATGAATATTCAGCAAGATAAGGGTTAACATGTCTGCTCTTTTTTTATTGACCATTGTCATGCGTGTGGGGAGGGGGGGGGGGGGAAGGTATCTAATAAGCAGTGCTAATTCACTTTTTCATTGTTATAGTTCGTTTTTGAATGTGTATATCGCTTATATATTTAAGAAACAGATCAGCTCTAACTGTGATTTGTTGAGTAATAAATCACAGTTTGGAGGTCAGTTGTAAAGTAGACAAATCACGAGCGCGTAGCGCGCGTGATTTGTCTACTTACAACTGACCGACAAACTGTGATTTATTACCTAACAAATCACAAGCTAGAGCTGATCTATTTCGATTCTAACACGCTGAAACTCGGCAATAATGCTGTTGTTTCCTTCAAATTCTCACAACTTTTCGCCATTGTTAGAAGAAATCCCGCTAAAATTATCGACTGAAACACATGCATTTATATCCTTTTCTAACGTTTTCTATGCGAGAAAATGACGCTACACCGTCCACCGTCAAGGAAATCGACTAGTGACGTCATAACTTTGCAGTTTTTAATGACGTCACTCGACACGCTCTTCGTTGTCGTGATTTGTTGTAGAATAAAACACACTTATTTTCCATTGCGCATATAGGCGCGCTGTGTTAGAATTTTGGTTTTGGCTATCCAATTGGTCATTTTCTGGGAAAGTCATCAGGGTCTAGTTTTTTCATCTTTGTGTTTTTCCCTTTGGTGTCTCTGATTGGCGGCGTGGGTTGTATCGATTCCTGATCATTGCCGTCACTTCTATTTTGCCTCTTGCTGTTCTGTTTCAGCTTAGAGACATCCAGTGTCGTTGGCCCTTTCTTGCCTCGTGGTCGCCGTGCAGACCGAATGCCAGGTTGAGTTTGTTGACAAATAGCCTGTGTCTGTCCACCAGTCTGTACCACGCATAGTCTGTGTCACTCTGACATCCTGTATATCCTTTCTTCGAACTTTGACATAGTCGATAAGATGCCGTGTTAGGAACGAGGATGCATCCATGATGTCTTTTTAATTGTTGGCAGACTGAAGACTGTGTTTATGATAAGCAGTTGATGCTCTGCATACTTCCTCAAAAGGAGGAGGTCATTGCTATTGCATTTTGATACTCCTTCAGTCCCAACCACTCCTTCCCAGGTATGGTGGTTTGCGCCCACTTTAGCAATGAAGTCTCCTAGGAGAATAAGTTTGTCAATCCGAGATGAAGCAGAAATCACAGAATCCAGATCGTCATAGAACTTGTCTTTGACCTCATCTGGGTTGGTAATTGTGGGTGCATAGGCATTTACAATACATGTAGTTGCATGTTTTTTTTTACCATATAAGGGAAATCTCAGTGTCATCCGGCGGAAATTTATGCCTTTTGGAAGCCCTGAAAGCTTGCTGACAAGGTTTGGTTTGATGGCAAAACCTACTCCTGCTTCACGCCGCTCTTCTTTCTTGCGTCCACTCCAGAGGAAAGTGTATCCAGTGCCCATTTCTTTTAATAACCCTTCATCTGCAAGGCGAGTCTCACTCAGAGCTGCAATCTCAACTTTGTATCGCTGAAGTTCTCTACCAACTAGTGCTGTTCTCCGTTCTTTTCTGTCTGAGCCAACACTGTCCGTTAACCAGTCAGGGGTTTTGAAACAGGCAGTTGTTTAAGGCACATTTTCTAGCCCCTTCCACATGCTAAGGGGATGAGTAGTGCGATCCAGAAAAGGTCTGCTCAGTCACTCAATTCGCTTGCCGAATTCCCCATACTGCTTCATTCTTAAGGAGAGCGACCATATGGGCTCCGTCAGGCGATTTTGGTACTTATCGCCTATGCGAGCAGCGAAGGTTCAGACGAGCCTGCGCATCCGCGCAGTCTCGCCAGAACCTTCGCTGCTCGCTCATACAAGCAGTGAATCAAGAGGAACATTCAGACAGAAAGTCATATCCCTGGCCCCTCTGAATGGCTGGGCATGCGCAGTTAAAATTTGCCATGACGGAATGCTCGAAGACCCAAATTCGCTTGGCGGGGCTCATATAGAACCAAACTGCTTGTGTGCAGGTCCGCAACTTTAGCTTCCAGTGTTTCATCACCTGCTGTTTCGCTGCTCGTCCATCTCAACAGGGCTTTTGTGTGTGTGACTTCCATTTGTGTGCTTGCTGTGGCTGTGGGTATATGATTAAGTTGACATGCGCTGAGAATTGGATACTAGTGAGAGAGAAGTGCGCAGAGCCAACCTCACTCTCTCGTCCTGACCTATCTGGATCCAGAGTCAAGACAGAATCAAGGCATCTGGAGCTAAGCCCGTATGAAATGGATGACTATGACTTCTTTAGTACTTTGTCATGCTCTCCATGCTCCACAACAAGTTGCTGCATCGCCGTTTGGGTCGTTCAGTCAAAGAGATGATTTCTTCCGCCCCAGCTACCGAAGCAGACTTTACATAGCTGGAACAGGCAAATCCAGATATGTAGGTTTTTGTTTGGACTTGACTTCTTCAAGATGGATTGCCGACAAGGTCTTGAGGGCTCCATCTACGCTGGATGTTACTACACAGATTCAGTTAAAAGTTATATAGAAGCAGTAACTCAGGTAACTTGTCTTATGTAGCTCTGTAGTAAATCAGGGCAATAACTGATTCCGAAGACCCATTTTCACGGTGGGTAGGCATAACGGAGTCTGTTCGTCCAAAACAGCGTTTCTTGGTTCTGGTCGTCCGCGTAAGGAACTCTGGTCGTCCGGTTGGTCAAAAACAGGATGGACAGCATGGTCGAAACATGCCATTTGACAGGGAAATTAAGGTGAGTTTCAAGAATAAATAAGTTTCATGGA
The DNA here is from genome assembly GCA_963580285.1 of Lucinisca nassula. Taxonomy (NCBI): domain Eukaryota; kingdom Metazoa; phylum Mollusca; class Bivalvia; order Lucinida; family Lucinidae; genus Lucinisca; species Lucinisca nassula. The sequence goes on from OY757017.1 coordinate 14,195,420, forward strand.
ACGCTATAATACTTCTTCCGCCTGTCTGTATGCCGGTTACATCTGAAAGTCGTTGAATTACTGAGATTAAGGGATCCACAGTCTAAGTAGTCTCAACAGAATATGCGTTTGAATCACTAAAATGAGATTATTTTGTAATAAAAGAGCAAGCTTCTGGCTAGTTATGCGTAGATAATGCAAAATATATCTGTTTTGTACATCTACACTGCATTACTTTGTCGTCTGGTGTAAGAAGCTCGATTAATTTAATAATGAGATACGAAAATAGAGTGGCACGGGAGTCTGTTTTGTCAACACCAATATCGTTGGAATGTGACACCGGCTAAAAATTTGTGCATGGCACAGGATTCTTGTCAGTAAAAAGATAGGTCATTAAAGTGCAGGAATCACTTTGCTTTTGAAAACATGCTTTATGGCACGTTTAACCATGCACAAACACTTCCCAAACAAATGTTCTTGCTCATATTCTTGTTTATGTTAGTTTTGTTTTATAATTACTGAGCTGCTGGGCAGTGCCAATCTTATTTACTTTCCTTCTTATGGTATCATTTTGTTGCTATTGAATCGAACTACCTTTACTACAGACGAAAAAGAAAGACGTCTTTGGCTCCTCAAAGGAAACCAACGCCGGTCTGTGCTTAGTAAATTTGGCCTGATTTACAAACAGTAAACCAAAAAAATTTAGTGTAGACTTTTGCCCTCGTCAGGTGGACGTTTGTTTGGTCCCGTCAGCAATATAAAGGTCATTTTGGAGACGTTGCTTCCAATTTTGTGGGACTGTTACCCGACACTGCGATGAAATGAAACCAAAACGGTTTATATGCATGAACGGTCTTACACGCACCGCTTTGCCTGGACAGGCTTATAGTACAAGGTATTTTAGACCTTCTAAGCGGTCTACCAGTAATCATGTGCGTGGTCAGTTTCAGCTCTGCAAGGAAGCACCGTGCAGCCCAATCTATTTCTCCACGCCCCGATGAGACTCAACATAGATTCGGGTGCTCGTTCTGTGTTTTTGAGCAAGAACAAGAAAAATAATGCATACCCTCAAAACCCACGTTTCTTTGTATATATGTAAATGAGGTTCACAGGGTGCTCATTACAAGGTTTTTTTTGTTTTATTTGAGGTTTAGCGTCCCCGTCAGCACTGTATGGGTCATTTTGGAGACCTTGCTTCCATTTTTGTGGGACTTTTACCCGACATTGAGATGAGATGACATCTCAAGCCCTATCACCCAATCAAACCAATAGGGTTTATAAGCATGGAGGGTTCAACTCGCACCGCTTTGCCTGGGCAGGCTTAGATCCTCTAAGCGGTTACCCAGTACTCGTTGGCGGTCGGCTTCAGCACTGCGTAGAAGCATTATGCAGCCCATCTATTTCTTCAAGCCCCGATGGGCGGGGACCGGCTCGTTACACGGTCTTGTTCATACGATTGAAACAGACCGTCCGTCCATCCATCCATCTTTTGCTTGAGAACAATACGTTTGTTTGTTTTAGTGGAGGCTTTTACATTCCCGTCAATATTATTTAGGTTAATTTGGGAAACGTATTGTGGGACATTTTCTCGACACTGAAATGAAATGAGATCTCAAACCCTTCCTCCCTGAGAAAACGGCAGATAGGTTTCAGCACCTCGTGGAAGCATAATGCAGCCCAATCCATTTCTACAAGCTCAAATAGGTGGAGGCGGGATTACAGTATGTAATGGGGTAATTACTATGATCTTGCACGTGCTATCTGATCGCGCACGTGCGAAAGATGTTAAATTGTAATAGATTTGATTAAAGAGGAAAGAGGTAAGAAATATTAATACAAATTACCAGACAACAACTAAAACAAACATACACACATACACACAAAAAACAATAACAAACAAACAAAGCCTTTATTCGTATAAATGCAACCGACCACACTATGATTGCCAATTGGATGACGACATTCATGATTCGGTGTGCTCACTGTGTGTGGGGTGCTAATTATTCAACATATTTGCATTATTTGCTGGCTCCCAGCTTGCACATCTTCAATACTGGAAAAACAGGTAACCAGACCCCCCTGACTTGACTTGAAAGGTCAGGGGGTCTGGTTACCTGTTTTTCCAACACTGATAACCTTCAGACTAGGAACCAGCAGATAATGCAAATAAGGTGTATATTTCTGTCTCTTTCATTCATACAGAAATAACATCAATCGAGACACAACGAAGAAAGGCATATATTAGTTACGTATAAGTGATACTTATTATTAATTTTCCAATTTAAACAGATTAAAACAAAACAAGAGCATTAAATCGCAGTGCTACTAGTACTTCTGACACGCCCATTTAACATAGGCCACCCCCAATTTATCATTCCCCGTCGCGGTTTGGATAGAAAGTTGAAGATGGGTAACGCGGACAATAGATATTATACCTGTTATAACGCCGCGATTACCCCGCGATCCCCCCGATCGGCGCAAATTTTTTCACCATGCCCTGCGCAACGCTGGGTTGCACGGCTTCAAAAAAGATTGGGGCGGTTGAACTGTATGTGTCAAGCACGGCAGAAAATGAGGGTGAATGTTTAGGCCCCGTTGGTTGGTTGATTTGAGGTATACCGTGAATATGTCATTTTGGAGACGTTGCTTCCAACTTTGTGGGACTTTTACCCGACATTGAGATGAAATGACATCTCAAGCCTGTCGCCCAATGCAACGCCTTTGCCTGGGTAGACTTAGATCCTCTATGGGGATAACCAGTACCCGTTTGCAGTCGGTTTCCGCTCTGGGAGGAAGCATCATGCAGCCTATCTATTTCTACAAGCCCCGATGGGCGAGGGCTGGTTAAGGTCCCGTTAAACCGGTTTAAACCCCGAAGAAAATATTACTGACCGTCCTAAGGCTTTACTTTCGATGCGGTTTCATTTGTTGTTTTGTTGGTTTTTTTTTTTTTTTTTTTTTTTTTCTTTATTGTTTTGTTTGTCCGATGCTGTCTGTCGTTATTTGCCGTTGTGAATTACACGTTTCTTACATGCTTTTCAATGAATGATAGAGATTTATCAGTGAAATATAAATCGATATTTTCACTGTTTCAAACAGTGAAAATACGATAATTTATTTTTCACTGTTTGGGACTACTTTTTTCTTCAAATCTAAGTCTAATTTCAATTTTATCTTTGTCAGATAACTGAACAATACTGAAATGTGTTCTAATTGACGCATAGCCCGTTCATGTGTGACGGGGACGTTACTGACGTTATTTATGACGCTGACGTCACGTCTTTTGTCGCGCGACGTTAGACTTGCCAGCAACTTCTTTGGAAAACTACTCTCTCAATTATTACATTAATCATTCATAATAATACCATCCCAGGCCATTTCTCGGGTGCAAACTTTCAGTAGTATACCCACTAAACACGATGGACACCACTAAATTGACGCGAAACGAACAGGAACAAAGATAATTTTCTCCGAATGTGAGCGACACCATTAAAGACGCTAAATATTGCCTTTTGAAGCATGTAAGAAACAGAAAATTTGATTTTTTTCAGTGCAAGATCAAATTTTATTTCACTCATGAACACCAAAACTGCTATTTTCACTCGTGGCTGCGCCACTCGTGAAAATAACAGTTTTGGTGTTCATTCGATGAAATAAAATTCGATCTTACACTGAAAAAAATCAAATATCCTCTATATGAATTTCCAATTTAATTAGTTCAGTAAAGGTAACTGAGTTACCACCTGTTTGGGAAAGAGCTGCTAACTCGGCTTGTCGCCTGTGATTTTATTTAAGAAATAGATCAGCTCTAGTTGTGATTTGTTGAGTAATAAATCACAGTTTGGAGATCAGATCAAATCACGAGCGCGTAGCGCGCGTGATTTGTCTACTTACAACTGATCGACAAACTGTGATTTATAACTCAACAAATCACAAACAAGACCTGATCTATTTCGATTCTAACAGAATGAAAACCGGCAATAATGCTGTTGATTCCTTCAAAATCTCACAACTTTTCGCCATTGTTAGAAGAAATCCCGCTAAAATTATCGGCTGAAACACATGCATTTAAACCCTTTTCTAACGTTTTCCATGCGAGAAAATGACGTTACACCGTCTAACGTCAAGGAAATCGACTAATGACGTCATAAATTTGCAATTTTTAATGACGTCACTCGTCACGCTCTTCCTAGCCGTGATTTGTTGTAGAATAAAACACAGTCGTTTTCCATTGCCTATATAGGCGCGCTGTGTTAGAATGTTTGTTAAATAAGACCGTTTGTCAATCTTACCCTTTGATGTTTGGGATAGGCTTTGGGTTCTGAATCGACCATTTTCTGGAGTAGCTTTACACATTAATTGATATAAAATATTTGCCGTAAAGATCGGGTAGATACATTATCCCCAAAAGTCCATATTACCCTAAATTGTCTTTTTTAGAGGCAAGCTTTCGTGAGTGCTAAGCTCTTCCCATTGTTTTCTGTCTAACAGTTACGAATAGAGCCCGGTGCCTCATTTACATTAGTACAACCAAAGGGTGCCACTTTTTTGTATTGGGAAGAACAATATCCTGTGCCAAAATTTGTTACAATTTTCCGTATTTATGACGTTCAATTGAAAATCTAGTTCACCGTAAGTGCTCTGCATTACGATAACACATCCGTGCGATATAGTGTATTTTTTCACATCTCCAAAAAAGCCGCTAGTACTTTTCTGATGAAAATCCGAGATATGTTCTTACAAATACTGCAAATATGGGTTGTGGGTGCTCGTTAGAACCGCCTCATTGAGGCGGTTCTAACGAGTACCCACAACCTATGTCTTGGAGTAAAAATAAGCAAATAATGAAGACCCCCTTAAACCCCAGTTTTCTCTATATAAAGTGGGGTTTAAGGGGGTCTTCATTTCACGGTCTTGTTCACGTGATGGTATAAGAGCTTAGCAAATAATAAATGGCTATGTGATGGAAGCTTTGACAACTTGTCCATTGAAAGGATAAAATGGTACCGAGTTTGGCAATTGTTCAAAGAATAATCAGCGGCAGATCTCTTGGAAAAATTCCAAGAGTTACGGCTCTGTAACGATGTCACCTTATTCAGAATCAATGATTATTAGGCCGTTCCGTGCAACGAAGGTATATATAAGACCTTTTTGTTAGCGAGTACAACATAAATCTAAAGAAGAGCACCTTACTATATTTTCTCGAAAAGAACGACCAGAAACCTTTACACGGCTGATCAGAAGCAAGAAACGGCGTTTCCGGACGACCCAATTCCGTTATGCCCACCCACCTTGATTTTAGACTTATCTCAAATGGCTTTACAAATTACTAGACTGAACAAATTATTTGTTTAAGCCATGACAGAACCGATGGCGAGGATTGTGGCCACGCAAAATCGATTAAAGCCCCCCCACACACACACACACACACACACAAACAAGGAAATCAAGGCACGTAGAGTACTGATGGGAGGCGAATTAGAAACTTCAGTTTGGCATGCCGACGTCCTCCATATTATGATGACAATGGTGATATGTTTAGTGACGTCACGTGACGTATTGTGACGTCAACCTTAACGATGGTGCCTAAAAGGATTCAACTAGTGTCAATCAAACAAGTGAGTCTACTCGATTTATTCCATGTTCTTGTGTAGGATAGCCTGTGTAGGAAAAGAATTTCTATTCCAGCGTAAAATCCAGGATTTCCTTATCTGATGTGCATGTATACTGTTTTGTTTAACATTTAAACGCAAGTAGTTTCGCTAACAGTGTAAAACCTGGCCAGACGCCGCGTCTACCCTTGTGGGCCATTTATTTTGTGTTGTCTCTAAGAAAAAGAGAGAAAAGTGACAGAAGAGACAGTTGAGGAGATAAAGGTGAAAGAAAGGGGATTCTTGCACACCAGAAAAGGAAATCCGCGATTTTACCCTGGGATAGAAATTTATGTTCTGACCCTGGTGTTCCGACCCCAAATCGAATATAATCGCGTGTTTGATAAATGCACTGGTTGATTGCGACCTTGTGTGCGCCGTCGTTAAGGTTGACGTCATGCACGATCCGTGACGTCAATTTACATTCCTGCAGTGTCAACACAAAATGGCGGACGTTGGTAACCGAAGTGACTGCAACATTGAAATTCCGCGCTAAGAAATGGAAGGTATGCAAGAAAAAGAATCCAATATGGATGTGAGGGGTGGATAGAAAAATCCGTCCCTCGGGATCACTGTCCGGCATCACTCGGCAAGCCTCGTGATGCCGGACAGTGACCCTCGGGACGGATTTTTCTATCCACCCCTCACACCCATATAAGATTCTTATAGGAAACGGAAAATGAATGAAAGAAACAACAACATCTTCCTATACACTTACAGCAGGTCTATCCAACTGTAAAGCAATATCAGTTTGACGCCGCAGTGACGCAAGACACACGACACATTCGTCTCACCAAACCATCCTCAAACAGTTGCGCCGGGGCACAGCAATTCCTGCTATTTACATGTGCGCCCAGCGAAGACTCAGATCAGCCTGCGCATCCGCGCAGCCTGATTAGAGTCTTCGTTGTGCTCTCTAAGGATAGCTAAGGGTCCAAGGCTCTTTCTTACAGCAAGAGAAGTCTCTGGTCAGTCTAAATGGTTGCTTAGGCTCATCTGATTCTTCACTGTGTGCACATGTAAATTGTGGGAAATTTACTTAATATTATTATTTATTCTATGAAACTGAAACAAGTTCAGACGTTTTTCCTTCCTGTAAAGACAGGCATAAACAATAGCATATGCATTTTTTGTGTGAAATGTACCAGAAAAGTACACTGTGGCTTTGCTATTTTACTTGTCTTAAAGGAGGATTTCGGGAAGAAAAATCAAAGCACTGAGAGTACTGGTTGGTCGCTCGTCTCTGAGTGAAAGTTGGGAAAATAGTCCTGAGCTGAGAATCGAACTGTTCGTTTAACTTTAAGCAAGCACAGTAGAGCTGATCAGACATCGAGTTATGTGGCGTCTGATTATGTAGATTCCGTTTGCCAAAGCCCAAGTGTACGAGCACAGTCCATCCGCCCCAGCCCATCGGGCTTGAATAAATAGATGGGCTGCATGGTGCTTCCACGCAGAGCTGAAAGTCCCGTAACATTGGAAGTAACGACTCCAAATGATATATACAGTATTGACGGGAACGTTAAACCTTAAATCAAACAAACAAGCACAGTCCAGAATTTTCTTCTTACGCTGCACTCTGACGTCTTAGGGTAGTACTTGGATTTTGTTCAACAGAGTGGAGAGGGTGCAAACGCAGCCCCCGCCCATCTTTTGGAAATTATTTCAGATTCATACAATGTTTCACCCTCTGCAAAATACCTGAAATTCGCATCCTCAACCCGCCCCTTTTCATAGTCTGCGTACGGCCCTGAATCATGTTCAAAACTGTTGTTGCACACATATGGCGAACAGTGCCGACCTGATCAGAAGCAATGTACTCTATATCCGATCTTGGTCTACGCTGTATGTCTAATAACGGTGCCATCTATAAAGTCTGGGCTACTCATTTTTGCACTTAAACATTTCATGGTTATGAAATTAAGTTCTTAGCAGGAGTGCGAAAAGTCTATTTTTACTCGACTAGGCATACATTTGTGTAACAGTTATATAAAAAGAATGTTCCGAAAGACGTCACGTGACATCCTGGCCTGGATTAAGATATTATTTTTCTTTCATTACGTGAGCAACCTCGCATTCTTAAACTATTTCGTTTAACCCTCAAATGCCACTATTTAAGCAAACAGTGAAGTTCTGTGCAACCTGCTGATCAGACGCCACATTCCGCGGCGTTTGTTCTGGGTATTATCCAGCACACGATTCCTGTGAAGACTCTATAGATAGCTCTTGTTGCATGGATAAAAATAGCGCAACGTTTCAAGTTCTATTAATAAAACATAATATTGGTTTTCCCAAATCAACGATGGTCACGTGGACAACTGCATGAATTCCGTTTGGCAATTAAGTAAATTAGGGTCGATCGACGCAATAAAAACAAAAGGTGTTAACACATGACCCTTTCAACCCTGCAGACCATTTCAGATACCTTTTTCAGCCAACCTGAAAACGTAGTGATGGTGAACTACTGCGATCGTGCAATGTCCGTTGAACGCCTTCGCACACCGTCTGTCAAAACATCCCCTCTTTAACCGGTGAATGGAACACTCTTGCTTAATTAGTTCCGCTCCACTTAACAAACTAACCACCACATCTAAAAATACAAAACAAAAGAAATCTCCTGCTCTACAGGCCGAGTTGCAAAATATTTTCACAGACATATTCCTTGGGTTTCCCTCTACCGTAATCGCTAAAATGGTTTCACTCCTCTGAACCGAATGTCGACAAGAGCTAAAATAAAACAAAAAAGGGTTTTAAACGGTCTGCCAAGAATTTACTCAAACGACATTTCCTCATAAACCGTGGCTGGATTTCAAAATAATGTAACAGGAATGTTCCTTGGGTGACCTTCGACCAAAATTACTCAGTTCGTTCTGCTTCGCTTGAAATAGCCACCAGAGCTAAGATAGAAAAAGAAATAAATCTTTTAACGATATCTCTTTCCAGGCAAATGGTCCGGTTTCAAAATAATTTCACAGAAATGTTTCACATATGACCCTTTCACCAAAATTGCTAAAACTCCGCTGTACAAAATTGCCACTAGAGATAAAAACACCTTTAAACGACATCCCCTCCCAGAAATGTTCAATGGGTGACCCTTTACCAAAAAAAAAAAAAAAAAATGGTAAAATTACTCCGCTCGGCTGAATAAAATGGCCGCCAGAGCTAATAATAATTTAAAAATAAGACTTTAAAGACATCTCCTCCAAGGCAAATGGTCTGAATTTAAAGTAATTTTTGTCGAAGAAATATTCCTTGGCTGATCCTCTGTCAAATTTCTTATAATGTTTCGCTCCACTAAACAAAATGGCCACCAGAGCTAAAATTTCAAAAACATGTTCACAAAACTGTTCCTCTAATGTTGTTAAAAGGGCTCTAATCCAATGAAAAAGATGGCTTCGAAAGCTAAAACAAGAAAATAAATTCTCTGGTCATCATCTCTTTAAGCCAGTGAGCCTTCAATACCATAAGCTATGAAACGTTTTGGACTCAGTCGAGCGATCCAGGGCCATAATGACCCTTTTCTTTGGCTTTGGTTTAACTGCCCTCTCAAGACTATTTCACTTATTTCGAGCCACTCGTTAATCAGCGGTGGACGAAAATCGGAGTACCAGGAGAAAAACCACCTGTCACTGTGTCGCAAAACTTGACGTCTCATATATGACCGGAGAGAAGCTCGAACCCACAGCGGTGAGAGACCTGTTGATTAATGGACAGCGATCTGACCCACTTGGTGCAGTTGCCTGTGTGGTCATTAATGTGCACGGCCCCGCCCATCGGGGCTTGAAGAAATAGATGGGCTGCATGATGCTTCCACGCAGAGCTGAAACCGACCCGCACACGGGTACTGGTAAACCGCTTAGAGGATCTAAATAGAAGTGGAGGCAATGATCAGGAATCGATACAATCAACCCACAGCTCCCATCAGAGACACCAAAGGGAAAGAAACACAAACATGAAACAACAGACCTAATGGAAACATCAATAGCGGAAAGCCAAAAGGACAGTTACTTTCCCACAAAATGGCCAATAGGCTATCCAAAATGAAATAAAATAAGCGACACAAACACCCAAAGACACACCATAACAAAAATAAACCGCGACAGAAGAACCGCCTTGGAACGGTCAGCGGAAACGAACCCCACTGGGGGGGGGGGGGGGGGGCTTAAATCGATTTTACGTGGCCGATATCCTCGCCGTTACTTCCGTCGCGATTTAGACACATAATTTGTTCAGTCCGCATGAAGCCTGCCCAGGCAAAGCGGTGCGAGTCGGACCGCCCATGCTTATAAATGTCATGGGGAGATTTTAAGGTGGTTGTGGCCACATGATGATTGTTTTTGATGATATGTTTCACGGACTTTTCCAACTATCTCGAAGGGGTTCGGGGTTCAAGAGACGACAACTCTTTTTGATGATTCATGTTTTTGAACTAAATGTGGAACCTTCTCTCTCTCTCTCCATCTCATCATTCTGAATAAATGTATGAGCCCCGCCAAGCGAATTTGTGTCTTCGAGCATTCCTTCATGACAAATTTTAACTGCGCATGCCCAGCCATTCAGAGAGGCCAGGGATATCGCTTTCTGTCCGAAGGTTGCTCTTGATTCACTGCTTGTATGAGCGAGCAGTGAAGGTTCTGGCGAGACTGCGCGGATGCGCAGGCTCGCCTGAACCTTCGCTGCTCGCATAGGCGATAAGTACCAACATCGCTTGACGGGGCCCATATATAAATATCCTTAGTAATAAGGAAAACTATATAAACTGTGTCCGTCAGGTGGTCGTAAGATCCTACCCTTGCCAGGAACAAAGGAAGACTGACAAAGGCTAAGGTAAGTATGTGCGCATTCGGTGTTAATCAGTGAGATGAAAAGCGCGGGAAGCTTACATCATGACACCGGAAATTAATATGCGCTACTCAGGTATGCTTAATGAAAGATGAAATATATGAGTATATGAAGTATGAAAAGCGACGATCAATAAGGGGCAATAACTGGAAATGCCTAGAAAGTCCTAAGCGCAAGCGCTCCTCCAGTTTCCATTATTTCACATAAACCCTATTGGTTTCATTGGGCGGCAGGGCTTAAGAAGTCATTTCATCTAAATGTCGGGTAAAAGTCCCACAAAATTGGAAGCAACATCTCCAAAATGACCCATACAGTGTTGACGGAGACGTTTAACCTCAAATCAAACAAAACTACTTGTGGTTAGCACTTGAATGGTTAAATAAACCGCTTCGGGCATGCGCACAGGGAATCCAATCAGCATACCCACGGGAATCCTTTTCCTTCAAAGCAAAATGAAAAGTAAACACATTGCAAAACATATGATACATTTATTATATGAGGGGCTTGGAGAAATTGAAACGACTTTATTGTATACTTCCGCGCAGAGCAGAAACCGCTAAGAAAATCTAGGCCTGCCCAGGCAAAGTAGTGCCTGTCGGACTGTCCTTAAACCCTAGCGGTTTCTTTTGGCGGTAGGCTTGAGATGATCTCAAGAAAACCTAAAGGGTTTATATGCAGCGACGATCCGACTCGCACCACTTTGCCTAGGCAGGTGTAGACTTTCTAAACGGCTTGCGGTCAGTTTCAACCGTGCAAGCCTAAGGGTTGGTGTCGTGTAAATTTCAGTAATACATCTTTGTAATGTAATTTTATTACCATTCACAGAGGATCACGTCTCTTCTGCAATAAGTCATATAGGAGCTTGAATTTTATGGTGACTTAGAATATAAACTCAGTAAAATACAGTCGAACTTCGATGGCTCGAACCCCTTTTGGACCATGAAAATGTGTTCGAGACAGCGGTAGTGCGAGCCAAGGAGGGTTATTGTTAGTGCCATTGAGGGCGCGATCCTGGAGATTTGGAAATAGCTACTGAGTTTTCTTTATAATAAATGTATGCTGTGCGTACTCATTAAAATCGCCTCCCTGAGGCGATTCTAATGAGTATACACAGCATACATTAGCAAGATAAAACACAAAACCTCCTGAATGTTTCCCTCACCATTTCCTATGTAAAGGAATGCTCTAGGGACTCAAGAACGTGTTCGACTTAGCCATGGCATTCGAGCTATCGGTGTTCGAGCCATCGAAGTTCTACTGTATATGCTTGTAATAATGTTGCCAGTTTTGTTGCAAAACCATTCTTCGAGATTTTTTTTTTTTTTTTTTTTTTGGTTTTGGTTTTACGGCCCTTTCGAGATTATTTCACTCATATCGAGCCGATCGTTAATCAGAGGTGGGCGAAAACCGGAGTACCCGGAGAAAAACCACCTGACCTTCCGTTGCAGAACTCTGCGTCTCACATATGACCCGAGCGAGATTCTTCGATATTTAAATCATTGGGTACAACATATGTATATATTATGTTTTACGACAACCGACATGAATGGTAGTTAACTCAAACACGGTTGATAACTGTCCTTCTCTTTTCAATTGCACAAATGTTTTACCTACATATGTTTAAGACAATATTCTTGCATAGCTTCATGAAGTTGAATCAAGACCGTGGTCTCTAGAGGGTGAACGAGGTTTTAATTGAATCTGAACTAGTGAACTATTTTTTATTATTTGACAACACCTATATTCAATCCTGATCAAGGTATCATCTAGACAACCATTCTTGTACAGTTTCTTGAAGATGGAAGCAAGATTGTGGCCTCTAGATGGTGAACAAGGTTTTAAACCAATTTGACATAGTGACCTGGTTCTGACGCAGCACGACCTATATCCAAACTTGACATAGATAACATCAAGAAAAATATTCTGCTACAGTTTCATGAAGATTGGCCTTTGGAGGCTCAACAAGTTTTTAATGCTATTTGACCTAGTGACCTAGTTTTTAATTCGACGTAACCCAAACTCGAACTTGATCAAGATGTTATCAAGACAAAAATTATTGTAAAGTTTTATAAAGATTGAAGCAAAACTGGTGGGGTGAACAAGGTTAACGTTGACAACGGACGAAGCCCATTAGACGTACAACACGCATGTGGCAGACATAGGGTGATTACACTAGTTCTTCTTGAGCACTTCGTTCATCCCCAACCTACTTATATTTTAATTTCTGGAAGATCCAAAGAAAGTCCAAAATAGGCATTTTCAGCAAAGACGGGGACATACCTCTCTATAACTAATTTGCCAACATTGCTTGTTTTCAAACTCGTTCGAGCTTTTTAATTCCTGTCTTACTTATATGTGAGTTTCAGGAATATCCGATCAAAACTAAGGGATTTATGGTAATGACAATTTCAAAATAGGCATTTTCAGCAATCAAAGGAATGCAACTGTATCATAGACAAGCCGACTTCGCCAGTTTTTCAAACTCATCCAAGCTGTTATCTCCGACCTACGTATGTGTAAGTTTCAAAAAAATTCGATTAAAGCTAAAGGACTTATGGTGATGACAAAGTCCAAAATGGGCATTTTCAACAACCAAAGAGACATTACTCTTTGACAGACCGGCCAACCTCGTCAATTTTCGAACCCATCAAACCTGTTATCCCCAACCTGCTTATGTGTTCGTTTCTGGAAGATCCGATTAAAGCTAAATGACTTATGGTGATGACAAGGCCCAAAATAGGCATTTTCAGCAATTAAAGGGCATTACTATATTATAGACAGGTCGACCTTATCTGTTTTCCAGCGCATCCAAGCTGTTATCCCCATCCTACAAATGCGTTAGTGCCAGGGAGATCCGATTAAAGCTAAAGGGCTTACGGTGATGGCAAGGTCCAAAATAGGAATTTTCAGCAATCAAAGGGACCCCTTTGATTGCTGAAAATGCCTATTTTGGCCTCTTTGATAGACATGTCGACCTCAACAGTTTTCGAACTCATCAAAGCTGTTATCGCCAGCCTACTTATTTGTTGGTTTCAGGAAGATCAGATTTAAGGTAAAGGTCTTATGGTGATGACCAAGTTCGAAACAAAAAAGGCGTTTTCAGCAATCTGAAGAGCATAACTCTATTTAGTATTAGGCTGACATCGTCAGTTTTCGATGCTTCCGAGCTTTTATCTCTGATTTACTTGTACTTGTAAGTAAGTATCAAGAAGATTCGATCAAACTGAAGGGGCTACGGTGATGACAAGTTCAAAAATAGGCATTTCAAGGGGACATAATACTATGATTAATATGCCGACGTCACCAGTTGTGGAACTCATCAGAGTTTTTACCCCAAGCCTGCTTATATATAAGTTTCAGAAATGTCCGATTGAAACTAAAGGGGCTCCTGTGGTGACAAGGTCAAAAATAGGCATTTTCAGCAATCATGGGGGCATAACTCTCTGATATGATTAATCGGTCGACTTCGCCAGTTTTCGAACTCAGCCGAGCTTTTATCTCAAGCCTACTTACATATAAGTATCAGAGTGATCCGAGCAAACTGAAGGCGCTACGGTGGTGACAAGCCTTTTCCCATTGTAAGTCTATGAGGCCTTGTTGTTGTCATAGAAACCAAAGTTTTTGTTCGATGTCGATAAAATGTTATGTCATCAATCCCTAAACAAGAAGCATGCTACAGATGAGAAATATTTGAAATCAGCCTGCATGCTGCAGAGATATAACTAGTAAAAGGTGGTGTCCGTCGGATGGACGACGGACGACAGATCGCAAACTTTACTATAACCTCCCCTGGAGTCTTCGGTCCAATTCAGTTGAAATTAACGAAAACTCAGTCGCTTCCTCTAATTCTGCACTTTCAACCATTGTTTGATCAAAATCCGCCAATTCTTCAGATTGGAGCAAAGGCTTTTACTCATGTTTTCGACGTTTATAGGCGGAGAGGCCGACGTTGTTACCCTCCGACGTCACTAACAATCCGAAGTGACAAAAAATGTTATAAAACGGCGGCTTTTCGCGTCACACCCTATCGTCCAGTACAGAATAATTGAAAGCTTGTTCGAATGAAGATTTAAATCGCTTCGGTTGATGGTTTTATTGTGTTTTTCAGTCTTTCCCAAAACACAGCATGTCCCTGTGGATCGTTTGGATATTCAATATAAAATCCTGCATGAAACAAATTCAGAACCTCCAATGGTATATTTTTATGTGGCAGAGATTCAAGTTCTATTACATAAATAGAATCGTCAGAGGCTGCCCTGTACATTTTTTTCATGTACGCCATATTCAGTTCAAATTTACAGCGCTCGTTCTTAATGTAAGAATTGGTGATTAGCAATATTGTTTTGAAACTCTTTTCTATCTTGTCCACTATTGTCGCATTTATGTTTTGTCCTGGCTTGCAGTCACGGTCGAACAGAAACAGGGATAAGCCATGTAGCTCTTCAAGGTTATTGGCCAGATGCCCTTCAACAAAATCATTGTCTTCCTCAGAATATGATATATAGGCGTCGTAACAGTACTGCTCCCTGCCGGACTCATGAAGCAAGTTATATCTCCCCCAGGTCATGTAATAAACATAGCTTAGCTTCCATTTGTATCGATAATATATTCCGTAAAGGATTACGAGTAGAAAACATCCAATTAATACTGAAAGAACAGTATTAAGATAGATATAATCAGCACAGTTCTTTTTCAGATCGGCTATTATACGCTTTATATCTGTCATATTGAGCTTTCGCCAGTGTTCGTCTCTGCAAGTATACTTTTCTTTGTCGACAAAATAGATATTTACTGTATCATACCATTCGAGAAAGTCAATGTCATCACAAAAGCACTCAAGTTCATTTCCGGATAGATTTATGGTCACATTTTGACGTTTTGAAACCTCTGAAAGATGATCTCTCGTAGCTTTTGGAAACCCGTCTATACTGTTACCAGACAGATCTATGAATGAAATATTAGGCATGTGTTCTATTTCAACTTCCCAGTCTGTTAGAGAGTTTTCTTTCAAATTCAAGTATTCTAAATTCCTCAGTGTTGAGAAGCACTTTGCTGGTATCTTACGAATTTTGTTAATGTATAAATCCAGGGTGGTGAGTTTCGTCAGAGGCTTTAACCACTGACAACCAGAGTCGTTGTTGTTATGAATTTCATTTTCTATTACGTAACCTATAAAATTAGCTCTTACAGAGAGAGAAGTAAGAGAAGGTAAATTAACAAAAAAATCTTTCGAAATCGCTTCACAAAAATTAACAGACAAATCTAAATGTTCGAGTTTGTTGAAGCCGTTCAAGGATCCTAGCCACTTGCTGAGGGCATTGTATTTCAGCTCAATACGGCGTAAAGAATTATTTGGGGATACGTAAATGTTTGGAATATCAAATGGTATCATCGAAGAGCGACAGTAAAACTCTTCCATTTTCCAAGGCAGTTTAATCCCGTTTATTTCAGTTTGTGCTTTCAGTTTAAGATTATCTCTGAACATTCCTATAGGATGATAAGTATTTAACTTGTCTGCAACGAAAACTCGCAAGTTTTCCATTTTGTAAAGTTCACCTAGGTATCTACCAAGTACTGGCCTGTTATCACTGACATCCACTTCTTCTAAGTCTGGCGGTAGATAATCTATAGAACCCATTTCAAAAGCTTCTATCATATTTCCCGATGTATTCAATCGTTTTATCGACGTGTTTCTAGCGAATTCAAGATCATCCTTAGAAATCAGTTTTCCAGTTCCGGTTGGATCTTCCATATTAGTAATCTTTAAATTTATGATGTTTGTAAACTGTAAACCATACGTCAAGTTTCTGACCAGTTTTAGACCACCTGGCTGATTGTAGGACATGTCAAGATCATACAAGTTTGTAAGAGGACGAAAAGAACACATACTAACAGCACGAATTTTGTTATGACTAAGATCAAGCTGCTCTAGTTTAGTAAGTTCTTCAAAGGAATGATCTAGCAATGAATGTAGAGTGTTATGACTTAGATCCAAAATGACGGTGTCGTTGTCAATATGTGAAGGCACATCCTCTAAGTGTTGACCTGAACAGTTTGCAAACTTTCCGGCCGTTGTATTGTGATACACACAATGGGGAACCCTTCCAGAAAAACTCCTTTCCGAAAATGAGGTTAATATGATTACTGCAACAGTCCAATAATAAGTGGATTCCACCATGGTTCTTGATATGCAAACTGAAAAGAAAATAAGGGGGACTGATATAAATTCAAGGGGAACTCTTTTACAATAATGGAAAGACTTTCCATAAAGAGTAATTCTCTTTTTCACTGACTTTATAGGAAAACGAAGAGACAGTCCCGAATATAGTCCCACTTCTTAACGACTTAGAAAAAACAACATATTTTACAAGCTACAGTCAGGTTCAAAACGTCTCGTTCATGTCAACCAGTCTGACTTAAACTGTTGACAACTGGCCGACAGGTATAGAGGATCTTACATGTATTATTGAATTAATTAAACGAGTTGAGGAAAACGCTAAAGGCGAGGCTTTGCCGAGCATTTTATCCCTTTTTGTCAACGAGTTGATAAATTCAATAATATATGCACACGAATGTAAGATTCCTTTTATTATATGACATTTAGAACGCATTTTATTCACAAGATCCGCCATAAGTAAACGCGACGTCGGTAAGGACATGTGACGTTACGGGGCGTATTTAACTAATTTGCATATTTAATCCACAAGTGGGTTACCTTATTTATTAAATGACATTATTACACTCTCAGACGCGACGCCATATGATAAATGCATAAATGAAATTGTTATACTGGAAAGAAATGTGTAGGCTTCTGATTGGACACCGCAGGGTCAATACATGATTTTCCATATAACCCGCGAGCAAACATTTTATTACCATCTTGCATTTGCCTTCGCGTAACTGCGATGTCCGTCATCTTGGATTTACTGCGCAGTCGATAAGAAATAAATAACTTAATGCGCCACAATAAAATGAAAACGTTTGATTGTTTTTCATTAATTCGGTACTTTATTTCATGGTTTTCCGTTACAAAACTCCCATACTAATATGACGTAAAATTTTCCAACTGAGCAACGTGATCAAGGTAGTACGTGCAGAAGGGCACGTTTGAGGACGTCACATGTGAGCATGTACTTTTCATGACGTCCGCTACAAAAGAATTTTAAGTCTATGGAAAACATTGCAATAATATGCAAAATGTCGTCAAAAAGCTTTCCAGTATTACAAATTATCACGTGATGTCGTTGATAATCAGCGGATAACGTCGTGTAATAAATATCGTATTAACACGCGTGTAATAACACTTTGGCGGGATTAAGTAACGTCATGACGACGTCCATGTCAACAATGCATTTTTTGCGAAACAACTGTTCAAAGGCGACAAAATCCTTTTTAAAGTGGTCATGTGATAAACAGAATCTTACACTCGTGGTCATTTCATATGAACTTTATGAAACTCGCAAAGGCTCGTTTCATAAATATCATATGAAATGACCACTCGTGTAAGGTCCTTTATTTCGTTATTCTGATTCTTGATGGGGGACTCGGGTTCATATTACCCGCCTGAAAGCAATATTTGCCCTCGCCTTACGGCTGGGGCAAATATCGATCTCAGGCAGAGCATATGAGCCTATGTTCCCCGACAAGAATCAAAATACAGTCGAACTTCAATGGCTCAAACACCTTTGGGACCTCGAAAATCTGTTCGAGACAGGGGTAGTTCGAGCCACTGAGGTTACTGTCAGGAGGCATAAGGAGATACTTTTTGACAACTTTTCTGAGCTCTATAATGAAAATGTATGTTGTGTGTATTCATTAGAATCGCCTCGTCGAGGCTATTCTAATGAGTACACACAGGATACATTTGCAAACTAAATTACGAAAATCTCCTAAATTATCCCCCACTATTTCTAATGTAGAGGATTTCTCTATGGACTCAAGAACAGGTTCGAGTCAACCATGGTAAACGAGCCATCAGTGTTCGAGCCATCGAAGTTCTACTGTAACTTATAATGTAGGAACAACATTCCCTTGCCCGTAAAAAGTTTCTTGTTTGGTCAACTATGACAACTTGATACTAAAGTAATTTAATCAAATCACACTTTTATTCATCTCAGGTTCATAATTAATGTAAACGATAAGAGCTTTTGGCATTGTCATATATAAGATTACCACATGGCGGTATTATCTTGAAAGTGCATGCACCAATATATATAAAAGAAAAAGTTCAACACCGCGCAGCAAGGTGGGTCAGAAGAGTCTATAGCAGAACTTCAAGTGTGACTGCTATTTTGCAGTCACTTCAGTGGAGAAGTCTTGACCAACGCCGCATTGACAACCAACCGACTCTCACTCATGTACGTAGAAAATCACACAGGACCTTGTCGCTATTCCTAGAGACAAGTACCGTACAACCCTGCAAAGACAATTTAGAACCGCCCACCCGATGGCATACAGACAAATTTTAACATCTACAGATTATTACAAATATTATTTCGCACATTGGAATGCCTTCCCTGTCCAAAATTGGTGATTCAATAGGGCAGACAGCCAGATCAACCACTTCTCACCTTAGCCAAGCAGCATCTTGCTTTTAAGATTGTTTTTTCTTGCACACCAGACAAGGAAATCCGTGATTTTACCCTGGGATAGAAATTTATGTTCTGACCCTGGTGTTCCGACCCCAAATCGAATATCATCGCGTGTTTGATAAATGCACTGGTTGATTACAACCTCATGCGCGCCGTCGTCATGCGTGACGTCACTAAACATTCCTGTTGTGTCATCACAAAATGGCGGACGTCGGTAACCGAAGTGACAGCAGCATTAAAAATTCGCAATAGAAATTGAAGGTATGCAAGAAAAATAATCCAATATGGGTGTGAGGGGTGGATACAAAAATCCGTCCCTCGGGATCACTGTCCGGCATCACTCGGCATGCCTCGTGATGCCGGACAGTGTCCCTCGGGACGGATTTTTTCCATCCACCCCTCACACCCATATAAGATTCTTATAATCTTTCAAGCTTTTACTTAAGAAATAGATGAGCCCTAGCAGTGAACTAGTAAGTAATATATCACTGTTTAGAGGTCAGTTGTAAGGTAGATCAAATCATGAGCGCGGAGCGCGAGTGATCTATCTCCTTAAAACTGACCGACAAACTGCGACAAATTACTCAACAAATCTCGCAACAGAGCTGATCTGTTTTGATCCTAACACACTGGAAGTCGACTAAATACTGTTGTTTCCTTCATTTTCTCACAACATTCCGCCACTGTCTGAAGAAATTCCGCCAACATGTTTGACTGTAACACGTGCAGTTACCTGTTTTTTGTAACGTACCTGAATGCGAGAAAAAGACATTACTCCGTCTAACGTCAAGAAAACGATCACTGACGTCGCAAAACGTCATAAAACGGCGGCTCTTCGCGTCATGCATTTTTTGCCTAGTGATAAGTCACTCAATATATCATTGATTTTAACCATTGGCTATATAGGCGACAAGTGTTAGAATTTCCTTTAACCTTCACAACTTTGCCTTTCTTAGCCTGACTTTGCACGCACATGCTATAAGTCCCAGCGATGGGTTAAGCATTATTGGGAGATATATAGCAGATATTTTCCATTGGTGAAGTTAATTTAGTCGCGGACGATTCCCGAAGACACTGTATTCCTAATATACTTGCAAACTGTGACCAAATGTATGGGGCGCCGTTTTACTATTTAATCCGTATTTATAGATATCCATAAATCGAATTATGGATATCCATAATTCGATTTATGGATATTCATAAATCAGCCGAATAATGGATATCCATTATTCGAAATATGGATATCCATAAATCGAATTATGGATATCTGTATTTCGATTTATGGATATCATTAATTCAGATCGATTTATGGATAGCCATTGTTTGTTTGTTTGAATTGAGGTTTAACGTCCCCGTCAACACTGTAAAGGTCATTTTGGAGACGTTGCTTCCAATTTTGTGGGACTTTTACCCGACATTGAGATGAAATGACATCTCAAGCCCTGTCGCTCAATGAAACCAATAGGGTTTATTAGCATGGACGGTCCGCCTCACACCGCGGTTCCTGGACAGGCTTATATCCTCTAAGCGGTTTACCAGTAGTAGTGTGCGGGCCGGATTCAGCTCTGCGTGGAAGCATCATGCAGCCCATTTATTTCTTCAAGCCCCTATGGGCGGGGGCGGATATGGATAGCCATAATTCGATTTATGGATATCCATAATTCGAATCATGGATATCCATAATTCGATTTATGGATATCCATTATTCCTCTGATTTATGGATTTGTGGATATCCATAATTCAAATCGATTTATTCCTCTGATTTATGGATTTATGGATATCCATAATTCAAATCGATTTATGGATATCCATAATTCGAATTATGGATATCCATAAATCGCCGCCAAAGCTTTTGGTTAAATGATTTCTCCCTAAGACACGTGATTGTTTAATGTAAAAATCTTCAATGTCTCCATCATCGCTGGAAGATGATGGCCAATCAAAGGGACCTCCCTGACGTGCAGCCTTTTCAGCCCACAAGGCTTCCAGAGCAACTGACGCCATACGCTGAACGCCCGCCACGTGTGCAGTTAAATATCGGAACCAGCCGTAAGATCTGGAAATTCCGGCCAACGCATCCTGTCCCTCTGGAATAACCTCTATGAGGACTGCGCACCTAAGGACATTGAAAGTCGGACGTAAGATTATAATGACCCAAACAGGCAATCCGTGCATGTTTTCTCGAGAAAAATGCACATGGTCGTTATACAGTAAAATACCTACGCTTTTGAACAGTTCCAAAGGTGGTCCCTGACCAGAGGACATTGTGTGCAGAATTCACTAAGAAATAATAACTGCACCCTTCTAAATAAGCTTTTTAAAGCAGACTTAATTTAAGGTGGTCTTAATAGCAGAATTTCACTGTATATAGTATTAATATATATCCATATAATACCCTACTTGAGATGTATGGAGTACCAGGCAGATTCATACATATCTCCTGGCGCCAGCCCATTGGGGCTTGGAGAAATAGATTTGGCTGCATGAGCTGAGAGTACTGGTAAACCGTTTAGAAGGTCAAAGCCTGTCCAAACAAAGTCCTGCGAGTCAATGGGTGACAGGGATAGAGATGTTTGTTTGTTTGTTTTTATTTGCGTTTAACGGCCATGTCAACACTAATTTAGGTCATTTTTGAGTCGGTCAGTTTACCTATCCACACTTTTTCTGGGCAGGCTTATACGTAAGCAGTTAACTAGTACAGTACACATTCTTTCACCAGAAACTGATAACTGCCCTTCTTGAATCAGCGAAAGGGAGAGAATGACCGTAAAAAATATTTCATGATCAATCTCCACGAACGAATGTTGTCGACCCTGGCAGGTATCGAACCCGCGTCCTCCTGATCACCAGTCAGACGCGCATCCGACTGAGCTACCGAAGCCGGCGGGATTGAGATGTCATTTAATCTCAATGAATGCTTAATGTCCGACATAATTGGATGCAACGTCTCCAAAATACCTAAATAGTATTGAAGGGGACGTTAAACCTCAAATCAAACAAAACATATCTCTCCTACACCATAGGCCACCACTAAGCCTACCCTACAGTCCACCTCCATCCGGCTTTTATTACACACCTAAATCGGAAACCTGACGCGAATGGTCGAGTTTGTTTGTTTTTTTGCATAGGGAGCAGTCATTATTCATTAGGTTTATTTGCAGAGTTGAATTATGGATTTCCATAATTCGATTTATGGATATCCATAAATCAGCCGAATAATGGATATCCATAATTCGAATTAAGGATATCCATAATTCGATCTAAATTAATGATAACCATAAATCGATTTATGGATATCCATAATTCGATTTATGAATAACCTTAATTCGATTTATGGATATCCATAAATCAGCTGAATAATGGATATCATTAATTCGATTTATGGATATCAATAAATCGAATAATGGATATCCATTATTCGATTTATGGATATCATTAATTCAGTTAGAGTTATTGGATATCCATAATTCGAATTATGGATATCCAAAATTCGAATTATGGATATCCATAAATAATGATGGATATCCATAAATAATAATGGATATCCATAATTCGAATTATGGGTATCCATAATTCGATTTATGGATATTCATATATAATTATGGATATCTATAATTACGGATTAAATAGTAAAACGGCGCCCCATACAAATGAACCATTCTTGGTCATACTGTTATTTTACAAACAGGTTCAAACGAGTTCAAAGTTTTGAAAATACTATCTCCACCAAGGCAATAAAAGAAGATGTCCTGTAAGGTTCGGTTTTTGGACCCATTCTTTTAATTCAATAACTGAACCGGGGTACAGCAATTCCTACAACTTACATGTGCGCACAGCGAAGAATCAGCCCCATATAGTCTAACCAGAGACTTCTCTTGCTGCACGAAGAAGCACTGGACCCTTAGCTATCCTTAAAGCGCACAACGAGGACTCTGATCAGACTGTGCGGATTAAAATTGAACGCAATTCGGGTACACTTGTAGATCATAAATAAATTAAATCTTTTAGATCCAAATTGGCCGCTGCTGTGGCTATCTTAAAATTCTATTTTGAACTTCTTTTCCTGAACCGAAAGGCTGACTGGAAACTTAGTGCAGTAAAAGCTCCACGAATGGTCACCTCTGTTTAGCAGCCACCTCTCTTCAGCAGCCACAATAATTCCTCCCATGGCATTAAACCTCTGCTCAGCAGCCACCTCTCTCCTCCAGCCAGCAGCCACTTTACCAAATCTAAATTTCCTCTATTAAACAGCCAGAGTTAACTCAATAGCAAAAAATCGGATGTAAAAATAGGAATTTCTCTTCTGGTGTATTTATTTATTTCAAAATTTATTTTTCTCAAAACTACCATTGTGATATATGCATAAATACAATATAAGCATGTGAAAAGAAACATAAATGATGGAGAGGTATCAGATGACACCTCTCCATCATTTATTTTTCTTTTAGTACATCCATGCTGAGCTGTCTTCAATAATCACTATTTTTGTCTGTCGATAAAAAGCCATACATCGTCTCAGACATTTCCCTCTGTTAAACAGCCACCTCCCTAAAACAGCATGTTCTGAAGTTTTCCAAGGATGGCTGTTTAATAGAGGTTACACTGTATGTAGTATCGGAGTGATTCGTAAATCAAGAATTTATAATTTAGCTCAAGTCATTTTGATTTGAAATCCAAGATAGCCGCACAAGCGCAATCTTGAAAATCTATTATAAACTTTTCTTCCCGGCTCAAAAGAGCCAATTGACTCGAAACTTGGTAGGAAGTATCGGGTGACCTGTAGATCCAAATATCCAGTATCGTTCTTAACCGAAATCCAAGATGGCCGACAAAGAAGCCATCTCAAAATTGAACTTTTTCTCTTGAAATGAATGGCCAATTAATTCGAAACTTGATAGGAGGTATCGGTTTGACTTGTAGATCAAACGTTTTTAGCGTCACAATCCTCATTTCGAATATCTTTGTTTTTTAACTTCTTCTCCTCTTTCTTCGCCGAAAGGCCAATTAACTCGAAACTTGGTAGGAAGTATTAAAGTGACTTGTAGAATCATTACGAACAGAAATCCAAGATGATGAACACAGCCGCCATCTTGAAAATATATTCTGAACCGAAAGGCCAGCTGACAAGGAATTCGGTATAAAGTGTGATTTGTAGATAAAACAAAATTATAATAAACTGAAATCCAAAAAGGCGAACACCACCGTTATCTGAACTTCGTGTTTGTTTGATTTGAGGTTTAACGTCCCCGTCAACACTGTAAAGGTCATTTTGGAGACGTCGCTTCCAGTTTTGTGGGACTTTTAACCGACATTGAGATGAAATGACATCTCAACTTGAGCCCTGTCGCCCAATGAAACCAATAGGGTTTATAAGCATGGACTGTCCGCCTCGCACCGCGGTTCCAGGACAGGCTTAGATCCTCTAAGCGGTTTACCAGTACTAGTGTGCAGGCCGGATTCAGCTCTGCGTGGAAGCATCATGCAGCCCATATATTTCTTCAAGCCCCTATGGGCGGGGGCTGTTGAACTTCTTGTACCACAAGGCCAATTGACTCGACACTTGGTAGGAAACATCGGAGTGGCTTGGAGGACAAACACAGTTTTTTGTCTTTTTCATTCGGTAATCAAAACTGGCCACCATCACGAAGACACACCTATATAATTTTGATCCCCTTGAACCCCACTTTTATTAAAGTAAAACTGGGGTTTACAGGGGTAAACCTTATTTTTTCTTATTTCTGCTCTAAAATATAGATTGTAGGTACTCGTTAGAACCGCCTCGATCAGGCGTTTCTAACGAGTGCCCACAAGCTATATTTTGAGCAGAAATAAGAAAAATATCACAATTTTTCATCTTAAATTGTAGTTTTTTCGGCGATAAAGGTGGCAATGTATTTGTATAGACGTGTTTTCATAATGACAGTAACCTCTAACTTAAAAACCTGTTTGAACTTCAACTCTTGATTCAAAAGGTCAATTGACTCGCAACTCAGTCAAATGTATCAGAGCGACTTGTACATTAAAAAGAGCTAAAATTGTTCTGTCGAAAATCTAAGATGGCCGCCAAGATGGAGCATGTCTCCTGATCCGAAAGGTCAACTGACTTTATTATTATTATTGTTGTTGTTGTTATTATTATTATCGTTACATATTAATAAAAATATTTATTATTATTATTATTATTATTATTATTATTATTTTTATTTTTATTATTATTATTATCATTAGTATTAGTATATTATTTAAGAAATAATCTCCACGTACCGTGTGTTATCGTGATTAACACACGGTGTTGGAGGGCAGATTGCGAAATATTAATTCACACCGGGTGCGTGGAAATTATTTCGATTCTAACATGATGCTAAACTGAAATACAGTAGTTACAAAGCGTTATCTTGGGGACTATTTTGCAGCGGATGTCGACAGAAGGAAATGTTTACATGCAACGTCACGATGACGCCAAATTGCACGCACCACGTTGACGACGTGAATTATCGCATATTTGCAAACGCTGACGTTTCCACTGGGTTCAATGGGAAAAACGTTAACGTCATGTTAGAATTTCTGTTAGTATTATTATTATCATTATTATTTTTACTATTATTATTATTATTATTATTATTTTAGTAACGTTACATATTAATAATAATATCTATCATTATTATTATAATAATTATTATTATTACTTTTATTAATATTATTATTATTATTATTATTATTATTATTATTATTATTGTTGTTGTTACTGTTCGCTTCATCTTTCGCTGGAGTGTAATATCTTTGGTCTTTGACCAATGTTGAGCTCTGGTTTTAACATGAAACTGACGTGGAATTACACGTAGAACTGAATACTTTCATATATTTTTTTCTGTTGAGAGAGAGAGAGAGAGAGAGAGAGAGAGAGAGAGAGAGAGAGAGAGAGAGAGAGAGAGAGACTTACTTATCAAACAGTCATTCCGTAATAATTATTGATACACCACAAAATGTGGTAGCAGACACACTCTAAAATTTCTTCCTGTTTTTATTGTATTTGTTTTTCTTGGTATTTGCCTTTCAAATATTTTCTTCCTTCCTTCACTTTCGAGTATTCATTGTTAACCCATGTAAACCTACCCCCCCCCCCCTTATTTTTTTTTTGGTGGGGGGGGGGCGATTGGCAGTGTAGACCCCGATTGTGGCGTCTGATCAGTGTCAATACTATTTGCTAAAGGAACATTTATTTTTGTCAAACTTACCACAAATAAAAACAAACCTGATACCCCTATACTTGGAAATGGACTACTCTAAACTTATTAGCTGGATGACATCACGAACATTTAATACTCGGACCGTCCATGCTTATAAACCATATTGGTTTCATTGGGCGACAGGGCTAGAGATGTCATGTCATCTCAATGTCGGGTAAAAGTCCCACAAAATTGGAAGCAACGTCTCCAAAATGACCTGTAAAGTGTTGACTGGAACGTGAAACCTCCAATCAAACAAACCAACCCCATTGAACCCAACTTTTATTTAGAAGAACTGTGGTTTACAAGGATAAACATTATTTTTCTTATTTCTGCTCTAAAATATAGGTTGTGGGTACTCGTGAGAACCGCGTCGATGAGGCGGCTACAATCGATATTTTGAGCAGAAATAAGAAAAATATCACATTTTATTATCTGAAAATTTTCTTTTTTCGGCGGTAAAATTTACAAAGTAATTCTTTTCTTTCCCTACGTATACAGGCTTATGCTATTTTTTTTTTTTTTTTTTTTTTTTGGACACAATTTCTCAATAACCATAAATGGATAGGCAATTACGTAATTACTCCGTTGTCATATATGGGTAAATTAAAAATCTCTCTGACGCCGTCTTATTATACTCCCGCTTTCCGTCCTACCTTTTATCCGTTCTTCCCCACTGTTTTCGCCAACGATTTCTCAATAGTCAAGCTTAAAGTTAAAAGCCGCAAACATAGCAGTGTAAGCATGATGACGGATACCGTGTCAGAGACAATGGATTTTCTTAAATTACTAGTTCTTCTGCTGTCATCTCTCCATATATGGGGCTTTGTGGGGGGGGGGGGATGCAGATGCGCAGGTGACGTGTATCTTACGTCACTGGGGTGACCATCAGATATTAGCTTACGGTTGACCAAGGCCTGCTGTCCTTGCAGAGGGGGGGATGTTGTTATGTCTTCTGATTCCGCACTTTCATTAATTTCCCTTCTCTGTCCAGTACTTTATTTTACTTTACTATATCTCTTCTATCTCTTTTCTCACTTTCTCTGGGAGACGACACAAAATGACTCACAAAGGTTGACGTGTCGTTAAACCCATAACAATCAATCAGTCAATAGGCCAATTTATTTTATTTATTTATTTATTTTTTTATTTTTTTTTTTTTTTTGACAAGATTATTCAAGAACCATAAAAGATAAATGCCGCCTGGAACTGAAACTTGGCGGCAAAGTATACAACCTTGATTATTATATACCCAGAAAATGTCCTGTTTACTTTGTACAGAAGTTACCGGTCAATATTTTTCCATATTGCCCGTAGTCAAGTTCATATTGCCCGTAGATAAGCAGTCACGTTCAAAATAGAACTACTTTCAAGTCTGTCCATTTCGATAAGCCGGCAGCCATCTTTTCGTGCGTATCGACTGGAATAACCTAAAGCAAAACGAATATAGGCTGTGACAAGGTGCATAAAGTGCATTTTATGCTAGCAAATATGACCTACCTGCAATCTGTTCAGATATTCAATAATTTCTTTCAGGCAATCAACAGTACTTTGAAAGAAACAAAACGAAAACTTCAGTAAAAATGGCGTCCTGTGTTGGTAAGCGTCAATGTTTTTAATGACGTCACGTCCACCAACGTTAATGTCGTCTTCACTTTGGCGCCATTGGGCGTGGGTTTTCATTGTGTAGGACACTGAGAAAAAAAAATAGTCATGCCGACTAAGGATCCTAGTCAATATGATTGTCCAAAAAAGCACTATGCAAAATAGTCGATGTGACTAGGAAGACCTAGTCAAGCATTTTGACTAGAAAAACTAGTCAACTTGACTAGCTTTACTTAGCCTTGTACATTTGACTAGCTTCATCTAGTCAAAGTTCACTAGTTTAAGCTAGTCATATGTACTAGCTTAATAGTCAAATGTACTGGTGTGACTGTCAAAAGTACTAGCAAGCATGGTCAGGATTACTAGATTCTTAGTATTGATTACTAGTTGCTTTAGTCGTAGATTACTAGATTCTTAGTACTGATTACTAGTACTCAAAACACATATGGAAAAACATGCTGTGTAAAGGCGCCTTTAGGAAGATAAGAGAAGAAATAAAAGAATATTTCTTACCTGCAGAGTTATATTTTCATATTGCAGAAAAGAAAATCCCCATTATTTATGCTTGGATTCACGGAAATGTCGACTTTAGAGCTTCTGGACGTATATTTGTATGTTGACATTGTTGTTGTTGTTGTTGTTGTTTATCTTGTAAGCATTATAACGCTGCTTATAACCACTAGGTGCTTAAGAAATAAAAGAATATTTCTTACCTGCACAGTTACAAACAACTAGAACAAAGTGCTCAAGGTGAGTAATATCAGAATCAACCCACTGTATGTTGGAGCATGTTCTCCTAAACGTTAAGATGGCGTCTGGAACGCTTCCTCTACACATTCTGCAAGCTGTCAATCAACATTCGGCGGGAAAACTGTCTAGACACCCTAGTCATACTGACTAGAAAGGGTAGTCATACTGACCAGATGCCCTGTCAACGATTATTGATTTACGCTTACTAGAGAGACTAGTTAAATTGACTAAGAATGCTCAGTCAACCTACAGACGACTAGGTGACCCTCTGTGTTTACTAGGTAAACTAGTCGAATGTACTAGTTATTTTTTTTCAGCGGAAGACACTCAACAAACTGCATTATTTTCCAATTCAAACCACTTTAAGACGTATAATCTCATTTTACGTTCAGATTTCTTTGCAAGGCAATCCTGAATCCTAGCAGACAATCCAAGTTTTGGGTATATAATAAAAAGGTTATTGACTTTATATTGTAAAATATTCGGCACTCGTTCATATGGCGGAGACGCACTCGCAAGCTCGTGCGTCCTTCGCCTTATGAACTCGTGCCGAATATTTCACAATATAAAGTCAATAACCTATAATTACTTTCTCCCAACCCCCACTCCCCGCCCTAGAAAAAATATTGACCGTTCTTAGGCGATGATCCCGTTATGGTTTATTATTGTCAGCGTTTGCCTTTTCATGATGTATGTGCTCATTTTTTTTTTTTTATTTTTTTTTTTTACAGCCGTTTTGTTCATTTTGTGGGAAAGAAACTGACTGCCCTTTTGATGTTCGGCTTGTGACGTTAAGTTGTTATATAGAGGATCTTACATGAGTGTTCATGTTTTATTGAATTTATTAAACGAGTTAAGGAAAAGGGATAAAATGCGAGGCTTTGCCGGGCATTTTATCCCTTTTCTTCAACGAGTTTAATAAATTCTTGACATAGAGGATCTTACATGAGTGTTCATGTATTATTGAATTTATTAAACGAGTTGAGGAAAAGGGACAAAATGCGAGGCTTTGCCGGGCATTTTATCCCTTTTCTTCGAGTTTAATAAATTCTTGACATAGAGGATCTTACATGATTGAATTTATTAAACAAGTTGAGGAAAACGGATAAAATGCGAGGCTTTGCCGAGCATTTTATCCCTTTTCTTCAACGAGTTTAATAAATTCTTGACATAGAGGATCTTACACGAGTGTTCATGTATTATTGAATTTATTAAACGAGTTGAGGAAAAGGGATAAAATGCGAGGCTTAGCCGAGCATTTTATCCCTTATCTTCAACGAGTTTAACATGATAAATTCTTGACATAGAGGATCTTACATGAGTGTTCATGTATTATTGAATTTATTAAACGAGTTGAGGAAAAGGGATAAAATGCGAGGCTTTGCCGAGCATTTTATCCCTTTTCTTCAACGAGTATAACATGATAAATTCTTGACATAGAGCATTTTATCCCTTTTCTTCAACGAGTTTAATAAATTCTTGACATAGAGGATCTTACATGAGTGTTCATGTATTATTGAATTTATTAAACGAGTTGAGGTAAAGGGATAAAATGCGAGGCTTTCCTCAACGAGTTTAATACATTCAATAATACATGAGCAGGAATGCAAGATTCTGTTTATCATATGACATTTAAAACGCATTTTATTCATGATTGTTTACAAAAATGTCAATATTCCGCTGTTAGTAAACGCGACGTCGCTAAGGACGTCGTACATGTAACGTTACGGGACGTATCTACCTAATTTGCATATTTAATCCACTAGTGGATTATCGAAAATATTACATGGCGTTATTTCACTCTCAGACGCGACGTCATATGATAAATATAGTCTGTATTTTTTTACCCTGTGGTGTCTTGGATGGGATGTGTAAAGTCCTGACCATTGCCACCATCACTTCCATTTCGTTTACTGTAATATCTGCTTATTTTGTTTCATTTCTTTCATCAGTTCCGACCGGCCCCGACAGCTCAGTTGGTAGTGTGTCCGCTCCGGGGAACGGGGGTCACGGGTTCGATCCCGGGCCGCGACATACCAAAGTCGTTAAGAATGGTACTAGCTGCTCCTCGTTTGGCACTCAGATTTACGGGGTAGAGTTAGGACTGGTCGACCCAGTGCCAGGATAATGGGACTGGGTGTGGTATCATGTAATTTATCATATGACGTCGCGTCTGAGAGTGCAATAACGCCATGTAATAAATTCGATAATCCACTAGTGGATTAAATATGCAAATTAGCTAGATACGTCCTGTAACGTTACACGTACGACGTCCTTAACGACGTCGCGTTTGCTTATGGCGGAATATTGACATTTTTGTAAAATAAACGTGAATAAAAGGCGGTTTAAATGTCATATGATTAATAGAATCTTGCATTCGTGCTCATGTATTATTGAATTTATTAAACTCCTTGAGGAAAAGAATAAAATGCTCGACAAGCCTCGCATTTTCTCCCTTTTCCTCAACTCGTTAGATAAATTCAATAATTAATACATGAGCACTTGTGTAAGATCCTCTATGTGTATGGGACATGATACTTCAGTGAGGCAGCACTATAAAAGTGAGCATTGAGCTCCCTGTCGCAACCAGACACCGTCGTGATATGACTAAAAAATTGTTGAAAGCGACGTTAAACCCGAATTCACACACACACACACACACACACACACACACACACACACACACACACACACACACACACACACACACACACACACACACACACACACACACACACACACACACTCACACACACACATTTCATCAGTTCCTCTCATGTGTACCAACTTTTTATCAGGTGACGAAGTAGGCTTAAGAGTAGAATCTGCTAAAGATTACGGGTCTCTCGCCGCTATGTGTTCGAACTTCTCATGGGTCACATATGTGACGCCAAGTTGTGCAAAGGAAGATCAAGTGGTTTATCTCCGTATATGTCGATTTTCACTCACCTCTGATAAAGGATCGACTTATATAGAATATAAGTGAAAATCGTAAAACCATTACGAAAACACACCTATACAAATACAGTGCCATTTTTTTGGCCAAAAATTAGAAATTTTAAGATGAAAATTTGTGATATTTTTCTTATTTCTGCTCAAAACATAGATTGCGGGGACTCGATAGAACCGCCTCGACGAGGCGGTTCTATCGAGTACCCACAATCTATGTTTTTGAGCAGAAATAAGAAAAATAATGTATACCCCTTAAACCCCACTTTTACTATATAAAAGTGGGGTTCATGGGGGTCAAAATAATATAGGCGTGTTTTCCTGATGCTTTGGAAAAAAAGACAAAAGGACAAAAAAAGAAGGAAAATAAACAGAAAGAACACAGAACGATACAGCCAAAACTTCCGTGTCGGCGTTGTCACGGCCCGGTCCCGCGGAGGTGTTTCATTGTTTATCAGCAAACATAATGATGATAAGTTAAACTTCCCTGAGATGTTTATTTCACCCGATGTGCTGTGAATTATGAGGAAAGAGCCTTGTAGATTCACTCTTGAGAAAACCTGTTTTGCACATATGCGAACAGCAAAGGCAAACATGTCCATGTGATATCATGGCGTCTAACATGGTGTCAGAAGAGTCAAATTTTAGGTAAAAATTGTAATACATTACGCAAACAGGCCTATACAAATACATTGCCACCTTTATCGCCGAAAAAATGAAAATTTTATGATGAAAAATTGTGATATTTTTCTTATTTCTCCTCCAAATATAGATTGTGGGCACTCGTTAGAACCGCCTCATCGATAAGGTATACCACCGGAAACCCCAGTTTTACTATATAAAAGTGGGGTTGAAGGGGGTCAAAATTATATAGGGGTGTTTTCGTGACGTTTTTATATTTGTTTTCAACGCAGATTGTGGTGCTCATTAGAACCGCCTCAATGAGGCGGCTCTAACGAGTACCCACTCGTGGTGCTCGTTAGGACCGCTTCAATGAAGCGGCTCTAACCAGTACCCACAATCTATGCTTTTGAGCTTAAATAAGCCAGATAATGTATACGCCCAATTTATCCATCATGAAAACACGCCTATGTACTTTTGACCCCCTTCAACCCCACTTTTATATAGTAAAACTGGGGTTTCCGGGGGTAGACCTTATTTTTCTTATTTCTGCTCTAAAATATAGATTGTGGGTACTCGTTAGAACCGCCTCGATGCGGTTCTAACGAGTACCCACAATCTATATTTTAGAGCAGAAATAAGAAAAATATCACAATTTTTCATCTTTAAATTTCTAATTTTTGGCCAAAAAAATGGTAATGAACTTATATAGGCGTGTTTTCGTAATGTTGGAGTTTAGAGGTGTCTTCGTTTCACGGATTTGTTATCGTGATGAGCTGAAACCGATCGAACTTGAGTAGTGGTTAACCGCTTAGGTCTAAGCCTGCCCAGGAAAAGTGGTACGAGTCGGACCGCTCTTTTAACTTTTTCCACATTGCTTCAATGAGCACTTCTTACTACCCAGAAAAAAGAGGGCCACATGGAAGATTAGTATTAGTTTACTAAATGTGTTACCCTCTATAAAATAAGGTCGATTAATTATTATAATTATTATTATTCAAACCCTAGCGGTTCTTTGGGTGGTAAGTCTTGAGATGTCATTTCATCTCAGTGTTGGGTAAAAGTCTAACAAAATCGGAAGCAACATCTCCAAAATGACCTAAATTGTGTTGACGGGGACGTAAACTGTCAAAAGATAAACAAAAGAGCATGATCAGCCTGCGCGTCCCCGTAGTCTGATCGGCACCTTAGATAACATGTAGGTCCCATGGCGAAAATGTTAAGGTGTTTAAGTCTGTGTGTCTTTCTTGTTCGCATACCAAGAACACAGTTTTGGGGGCCGATATCAAACGAACCAAAGTAACTTAGTAGAGAATCTTCCCGCATACGGCGGCGTCTGATCAGAGTCTACACTGTTCGCAATATCAGTCTTTCTGTAGGTATAATACACTAGACCTCTATCGCTACAAAAAAAACTGCTCACGGTCCGACACAAAAATACAGAATTCCGTGTCATCCTACTCGCGTTTTACGATTCCGTATTATAAAAGCAGTCATGCAGGATGAAAGCCTACACAGTAATCCTGTAATGACGATAGTTATCTTGAACTTGCACAGGGGAAGATTCTCCCTGCACAGGGGCCTCAAGTTAACTCCCGATCCAAAGGACGGTGCACTTAAATAAAGGAATTTGTCCCTGCATATGATACCAGTGGAGCATGGCCGGACACCGCAGTTTTATTCCAGCTGCCGGTAATCGTACAAGGGGCCTCTAGCATAATAGGCAAGTGCACTAACTACTGAGCTACAACGGTCTACACCTGTACAGGCAAATTTCAATAGCTCGAATACGTTTGTGACCGTGATTAAGGCTGGCACAATCAATCGGACAATCGATTAATAAATCGATAAAATGCACAAAAATGATAATTGTTACTGATTTACTAGTAATCGATTATTTCATACCTTTTGATCATTAACCGATTGACGCTTATGACCCACAAAGAGGGTTGACGCGTCGTTAAACACGAAATCATCATCATAATCGATTATTCGATAAGTACAATTTACTCCCCAATGTTGAGTTGACGGTGGCAAACAGTGCGGACCTTGGTGAGACATCTGCTCAATCATGTCTGTCAAAATCTTACGTTTAAGTTTAACATATGGTAAAAGTCATGCTCCAACAGAAAGCCAGAAGGTTAAAATTATGACCAATACTTCAGCTATTACTAATCGATTTTCGACCGCAATGGCAGCACCGATAGTCGATTGTCTTTGCAGCTCCGATTAGCCAGCCTTAACTTCGATAATTTGTTCTAACTACTAGGATCAAATGCTGCATCAGATTAAAAGGCATATTGAGGGATGCCTTTAGACCTTGAGTATATCTTTCCAATATTCTGTTAAATAAAGGAATAAAGGGATGCTGTGTGCACTCATTAGAATCGCCTCATTGAGGCGATTCTAATATGTACACACAACATATCTTCTGAAATAAACCTGCAAACAAACAAATTATCCTACTTTTTTGGTAAATACATGTTTATGGATATCTGGAACTGTGCCAAGATGTCTCCAGGGACTGCAGAACGAATTCGGAATAACCTTGGCCACCGATTCATCCGTGTTTGAGTTATCGGAGTTCCACTGTATACGGTACTGAGTCTTTGCATCAAGCGTACATTAGAACTTCGATGGCTCGTACACTGATGACTCGTTTTCCGTGGTTGAGTCGAACCCGTTCTTGTGCCCCAAGGGAATTCCTCTACATAAGAATCAGTGGAGGATAATTTAGGAGATCTTCTTCGTCTTTTATCTTGCAAATGTATGCTGTGTGCTCGATGAGGCGATTCTAATGCATACACACAACATACAGTTTCAATATAAAACACTGAAAATATGTCCCAAAAGTATCTCGTTATGCCCTGGCCCCCATCTATCGGGGCATGAAGAAATAGTTGGTCTGCATGATGCTTCCACGCAGAGCTGAAACTGACCACACACGAGTACTGGTCCGCCCCCGCCCATAGGGGCTTGAGTAAATATATGGGCTGCATGATGCTTCCACGCAGAGCTGAATCCGGCGCGCACACTAGTACTGGTAAACCGCTAAGAGGATCTAAGCCTGTCCAGGAACCGCGGTGCGAGGCGGACCGCCCATGCTAATAAACCCTATTGGTTTCATTGGGCGACAGGGCTTGATATGTCATTTCATCTCAATGTTGGGTAAAAGTCCCACAAAATTGGAAGCAACGTCTCCAAATGACCTTTACAGTGTTGACGGGGACGTTAAACCTCAAATCAACCAACCAACCAACACGAGTAAACCACTTAGAGGATCTAAGCCTGCACAGGTAAAGCGGTGCGAATCGGCCCGTCCATGCGTATAAACCGTATTGGTTTCGTTTGGGCGGCAGGGCTTGAAATGTCATTTCATCTCGATGTCGGATAGAAGTCCCACAAAATTGGAAGCAACGTCTCCAAAATGGAGTAGGGTATATTTGCAACACACAACATGATGTCGCTCGTGGGAGCAGTCGTTCGCCGGAACAAAGTGTCCGTGGTGGGGACACTGGAAATTAGCAGTTGTAGATACAGAAAACCATAAAATTTGGGTTATCTTTGCATATTAATTTAAATGTATCGTGTTCTATTCTCTTCATTTGGGTCAAGCGAATAACAGTCGTCGTTTATTAAAAGTTATTTATTTTTACGGCGTAGCCGTTATGGTTTTGCTTTTGTCATACATTTTTCGTTATTCCATTGGTCAATAAAACCACATGTCCAAGGAGATGACCATTTCATTGGTCAATGATTTGCATAAATAAATCTACTCAAAAGTACGACAGGTGCACGGAGAGGCAGAAATATGAGAATGGGGCCTATATCTATGGGTTGGGCAGCATAAGCAGCACTGTTATAAGAATTTAACAGTGCTGCTTATGCTGCCCAACCCATAGATATAGGCCCCATTCTCATATTTCTGCCTCTCCGTGCACCTGGGGGCCCCGGGCTGGTGCCCCTGGGGACATGATTCCCCCACTTTGGGCGGACTGG
Organism: Lucinisca nassula; assembly: GCA_963580285.1. Lineage (NCBI taxonomy): Eukaryota > Metazoa > Mollusca > Bivalvia > Lucinida > Lucinidae > Lucinisca > Lucinisca nassula. The sequence goes on from OY757017.1 coordinate 14,231,630, forward strand.
CCGTTCCCGGGGCGGTGGCCCGGGGTCCCCGGTTGCATGGGTGCGGGGGGGAACACAAAACCCATAGATATAGGCCCCATTCTCATATTTCTGCCTCTCCGTGCACCTGGGGGCCACGGGCTGGTGCCCCTGGGGACATGATTCCCCCACTTTGGGCGGACTGGCCGTTCCCGGGGCGGTGGCCCTGGGTCCCCGGTTGCATGGGTGCGGGGGGGAACACAAAACCCACACATTCTTATACAGTGGTTACATAAGCACTGCTTCTACCTCTTACAGACCCTACCCTACATGACTTGGACTAGAACCGGTTGAACCGAAGCGGGGCGCTGTGGTTGCGGCTCATTTGCTTTGCACTTATGAGTGCTCCGCCGACGCGACACATCGGTGATAGACAAGTCTAAACTTAGGCTTATGTAACCCTAACCCTAACCCTAGCCCTAACCCTAACCCTAACCCTAACCCTAACCCTAACTCCAATACATACCAGGCGCGTAGCCAGGCGGAAGCCCGGAAGCCCGGGCTTCAACAATATTTTGTCAAGTATGCCTTTACATAAGAATTTACAAAAAGATATATATGCCACATTTTCAGAGGCACCTGCGACTACATCATGAAACCTGAATAAACTCCAGTATATAATCGAAAATGGGTATTGTAAGGTGGTTCGAGTTTGCAGTTTATCTTGAAGTGTCGGGAATCTTTAGTGTACAATATTTGTCTGCACTGCATGATTATTTTCAATGAATCACTTGCCCAGGGCACTGTACCAGATGATAAGCGACAAGCAAACGTTACCCCGGTCTATAAAAAAGGTGAAAAATACGATGCAGCAAATTATAGACCAGTGTCGCTAACATGCATCTATTGCAAATCCTGGAGCCTATATAAGTCAGCAACATTAACAAGCACTTAGCCTTTGAGAGCATTCTAGCTGACTGTCAACATGGTTTCCGAAGTCAAAGGTCTTGCGAAACTCAACTATAGTTCAATTCTTCCATGACATTGTGAGTAATCTGGATAGGGCCATAAATCGTGGCCACAAACAGACTGACTTGATCATCATGGATTTCGCCAAGGCCTTTGAAAAGGTACCTCACAGAAGGCTATTGTACAAATTGGACTACAATGGGATAATAGGATCCACACATAATTGGATTAGCGCATGGCTCTCCGGGCGCTCTCAACAAGTTGTACTTGATTCAGTCCCTGTTCTATCTGGTGTCCCACAAGGTTCGGTCCTTTTCTTGGTATTCATCAATGACCTCCCTGATAATATCAGATCATCTGTCCGTTTGTTTGCTGATGATTGTGTCCTGTATAGGGACATATATTCTCCTTCTGACTGTCGCATTTTACAAGATGACCTGGATCGACTTGCACAATGGGAAGCAGATTGGCAGATGAAGTTCAATGTAGCCAAATGCAATTCAGTGAGGGTGCCACGACATCTTCAGGACAAGAAAATTAAGTATGATTACACATTACACCAGCAAACCTTGGAGCAAGTTCATTCCGCCAAATATCTTGGTATCACCATCACTCACGATCTCGATTGGGGTCAACATATCTCTGAAATAACATCTAAAGCAACTAGGACCTTAGGATTCCTTAGACGTAATTTGGCTTTTGCACCTAGGCAGACAAAGGATGTTGCATATAAAACATTGGTTCGCCCTCAGCTTGAATTGCATCACCCATTTGGCATCCATATGTTAAAACTCAGATTCAGCAGGTGGAGAAGGTGCAGAGGACAGCTGTTCGATGGACCTGCAGACGATGGCGAAATAGAAGTAGCGTCGGTGACATGCTTGATGAGCTAGAGTGGCCATCCATGGAGACCCGTCGTGAGCAGTCCTCCATAACCTTCTTCTACAAGATACATTCTGGTACAGTATCAATAAGCAAGGATCGGTATTTGACCCCTGCAACAGTGTCAACCCGGACAAGGGCATCAAGAGCAAATAACTCACAGTATCGTCGGTATCAGTCCTATAGTGATGCCCTGAAAAACACTTTCTTCCCTAGAACTATTCCTCAGTGGAATAGTCTTCCATCTTCTGCGGTGAATGCCAAGACTGCAGAGGAGTTCAAAGCCCGCACAGTATAAGATTGAGACTCGGAGGTATGCGTTTTAGGATACCTCTGGGTTTGGATTGTAAATAGTTTTAAGGACTCATCCAGAGATGATTTTTTTGTGCTAAATTCTAAATTTAGTCACCCACCCAACTGAGGTAATGGCCAAATGTGACAAACTCAGTATGAGAAGATAGATAGACAGATAGATTACAGCAACATTTTAATGAAATGGCCTTTAGAATAACCACATGAAATAAATTCCTTAACGTGTATTTTTTGTTATTAGCCCTCAGTCCAGCAGGTCCTTAGTCTGCTTTATATACAGTCCATTTATATCATAAACATGCTCATTGTGTCATCGCGTCACAACGAGCATGTTAATGAAATAAATGCACTTCATGCATACAGTTAAAATTACTTATTTGCAAAGCGTGCAAAGCCTTGAGTGGAAAACTCAAATAGTCTGTCAATGATAATAAGAAAGTCGCAGAAACAGCCACAGTCAAAGAACACAGCTCATCTCATGTATCAGGAGGAAGAATGAATACAAAATTAACACTTAAAATTAAAAAATGAAGATACCCAGGACATGCTACAATCAAGGACACAAACCATCCAAGCCAACAACGGGATGGGAGAACACACATTGGAAGGGTGAGCAACAAAATCATTTGAGGGCTGCCTTAAAAGATCTTAATACCTGACTCTCGTTGTGGTTCTGATACAGCTCATCTAACCAGCAAATGTTCCGTCCGTATCGTGGCGCTCTTCTTCATAAATGAACCACCAAAACCCCAAAACTTAACAGCAAACAACCAACTCCTTCCCCGTAAAAGGGGGTCATATTGCGACCACCAACTACTCCAATAACTCAGATGCACGTATCCACAAAAGTAAACCACAAAAAGGCCTTAATCAGAGTGTTGGCTTTATTCAAGTGTGACTTCCATACAAACGTAAAAGTAACCGAAAAATCCAAAGAAATTGGCGAAAAAGTCGGATAAGAGACAAGTAAAAATACCCCTCCAGATGACACCAGTGGCCACCAAATTGTATTAAAATTTCAAAATTTTCCCGGACCCCCACCAACGAGAGGGGGTGACCCCCCTCTCGTGCTCTCCCCCCACTCGTGCCTTCGGCACTCGACCCACACCTGCGGTGTGGGCTTCAACTTCAGCATTTGCCTGGCTACGCCCCTGCATACTAATCATTATTTCTTTTGCAGGTACATTGGGATCCTTGACGGGGAATCCCACCATACCTCGTGTAGGACAGCTACCGAGAAGTCATCAGCTGGGTGCCCAGAAGGCTGCCTCGTAGAGGCCCCCTTGGGGACACCCTCCTGATGAAACCCAGAAATGTGCGAAGCGAAGACAGCATGCTGTCAGAACGGAGCATACATCTCTGGAGTAGGTCAAATACAGAACAATTTAATAGGCGGGGCAACGGTAATGACCAAATTTGATAGGGATTTGGACACAGGAAGACCCTTAAAAAAGCCTTTCAGACCGACCGTTCAAAACGATATAAAAGCGAAATTGCACAATGGCTGGTTAGCCACATACTCGCCTTTGCCAAACCACATAACTTTTCACCACTAAAAGACACGCCTATGTGTAAACATTATAATTCTAACCACACTGATCCTGAACAAAAGAGGGTTACAACACTACCACATACAATCAGTACTGATCCATATTGTATTACAATCCATATATCCCCAATATGATATCCTCCTTCACGGAGGATGAGATAATGATATGCAAATATGGCGGTCTGGTCCCAATTGACCCACTTACGAATTTATAAGAACTCGACATCCTACGTCGATGAAAGCATCACCTTTTCAGAAACTGGAAAGCTAAGAAGCAAAATAGGATTGACCTCCTTTCGCATCCTCCGCGATAGAAGTCAACAACTGCACACTGATTGGCTGAATTAACTACAAACTAAGAGAAAAGCAACAACCAAAACATCAACATATGACATTCCAACGCGACGAAAGTAGGGGCCAGTAGTACATGGTACTACCAAGATTATCTTTGTAGAGACCTGGGGGGTAGCGACACAGCATAGGCGTGTTCTCAAGGTGGTAGAGCACGGGTACTAGGACATTTTGCAATAGCCGAAATTGGCTGGTCTAATAGTAACCCTTCCTGGCTCACTTTTGGCCGCCGTTCAAAATTCAAAATTACATGCATTATCACCCTTTAACAAGCACCGTGCCCAAGGCGTTTTCTCTACCACGGCAGGGGTGGGGGTAGAGACTAATGGAAGCCAAAACCGATAATGCATGAGTAGCTTTTTTTTTCCTCGGTCAGACAAGGGCTGTGTACTGACACATTTTGCAGCCGGAATTGGCAACGTGTCACCACATTCTAGAGCCCGACCATTGGTCTGCATCTGCATTCAAAATTCGAACCCCGCCAGAGGACTGCCCATTTTACAGGACAAACGCTTAACATTGGGTGCGTTCTGTGCCTACATGACATCTTGAGCTGGGGATGTGGGAGGTGGGATTGACCTACTTCTCACATCCTCCGCGAAAGAAGTCACCCGACTCCCAATCGGCTAGCTGATAACTGTCAAGCAGACAGGAGTCAGCATATTGGCAGCCTAGGGAAAAGAGCAGTACCTACAACTAATCCCAGATGGCGAACTGGGGGTAGCCCCTATGTGCCCATGGCGCCCGGTTACCTTAAAAACATCTGTCAGTCAGTACGACAGTTTACTGAAGTTTTAACCTAGGAAATGTTTCGTTTTTTATGTGAGACATGAATGAAAAATATATACAATTTCGGCTTGCTGGCCGTCTTGTCCTTTGATGACCATACGTCATATGTATAATTGTGTTTCTAGTGAATTCTGTAACTGCTGCGGTGAATAGCTATTTTGACCTAATTTCACGTGGTTGGTCTATATAGCGAAAGGAACCATTTCGCGAAAGGAAGAATTTTCTGCGAAAGGAATTGTTTGTTTGAGGTTTAACGTCCCCATCAACACTGTGTAGGTCATTTTGGAGACGTTGCTTCCAAGTTTGTGGGACTTTTACCCGACATTGAGATGAAATGACACCCAAGCCCTGTTGCCCAATGAAACCAATAAAGAGATATAGCATGACAAAAACATGTAATAATCGCATTACAAATTGACAGATGTTTAATTTACAATATATGCTAAATAAAAGTTGCAGTGTATCATTTGTCTTCAGCATACTTTATGTCCTCCATTTTAACACAAAATGGACATTTTCGAATATCATTAATGTTATATAAATTCTGAAAAGGAATAAGTGTAATTTGAGTTTTAATTAGGTGCACATAAGATCAAGTTTCCGTCCGTCAGTCTGCTCGTCCGTTTGTTCGTCCGCCTATGCGTTTACGTTCACCATAGCGACAACCCGAAATGTTAACCCTAGAATTTGTGTTCAAAAACAGTAAATGATAACGTTTTCTTATTTGTTGTGCATATACTTGAGATCATATGCTCTTGAAATGAGGCCATGTTTTTAACCTTGACCTTTTACATTGACCTTAGCTCAAACAGGCGGGACACCGCCCTCTGCAAAGCTATTTTTCCTCGCGTGACATCTGAATTGTTTGAATACAGTAAACCAGTTCATAGCTAGACAATTGTTGCTGTCACTATTGTAGCTCATATTGCACGACCCGCAGAAAAAGCGACCGACTGAAGTCGGTTGATTTTCTAAGAGTGCCCTAAAATCACCGTGTCATTCTGTCAGTCTGTCTGTCCGTCCGTAACCCGTTTGTGAAAATTGGTGATAGTGACTTAACCGCTTGGAATATTTAAACAATTTTTGGCATACTGATAGATATCAATGAGATCTAACCAATGAACTTACGAAATGTTACATTCCATTTAGAATAGGCTCGCCGAGGCGAAAAAATGTGAAAATTTTCGAACTGCTTCTCCTCGGAAACCGCTCGGCCGATTGAAGTCAAATTTCATATGGAGCCTCTATGGGATGGGGGAAACCAAAATTTGCTCATGGGGTCCAGGTCACATGACCCAACTGGCCGCCAAGCCATATATGGTCTGTCTGTCTGTCTGTCCGTCCGTAACCCGTTTGTGAAAATTGGTGATAGTGACTTAACCGCTTGGAATATTTAAACAATTTTTGGCATACTGATAGTATCAATGAGGTCTAACCAATGAACTTGCGAAATATTACATTCCATTTAGTATAGCCTCGCCGAGGCGAAAAATGTGGAAATTTTCGAACTGCTTCTCCTCGGAAACCGTTGGGCCGATTAAGGTCAAATTTCATATGGAGCCTCTATGGGATGGAGGAAACCAAAATTTGCTCATGGGGTCCAGGTCACATGACCAAAATGGCCGCCAAGCCATATATGGTAAAAACCCTTCAAAATAGTCTTCTCCAGAACCACTTGGCAGATTTCCACGAAACTTGATAAATAACATCTGGGACGTAGGCCCATCATAAATTGCTAAAATGGTGACCCTGGGTTGACCTTGACCTTCTTTGTGCCTAGGTCAAACTTTGACACATATGCTTTTGTATTGGAAAAGTGAGAATTCATTTTATCCTGCAAACGATTCAGACTACAGTACTAAAGTATTAGATATATTTTTGCTCCTTACGATAAGGCGCATTTATTGGGGGAACCGTTTTAGGTCCAGGTCACATGACCAAAATGGCCGCCATACCCATATATGGTAACACTCATCAAGCTAAAAGCATCCGGCGGGTCGTGCACTTCAGCTGAAGCACTGGTTTCTAAACAACCTTCCAATTAAATCTACGCCGCATATCTTTTTTAAAGATATTTCTTGTTATGACTGTTATGAAATTTGATAACGTCTCGCATTTTTGTTGAATAGTTGGCGTGTCATACTAAGTTATTTATAAAACTTTCAAGGGGCGTAACAAATCAAAACAAACAAACAAATCAACACTCTGCATATTTTGCAATAGTTTGGTTGATCACTTTAATTTTGATTAAAGGATTTCAATTAAAAAATACATAAACATATGCCTAACATAAAGTTTTATGAATCTATTCCAGTTTGTATTGGTGACAAAATATTTGCTGGTAATAAACCTTTTCATAGTTGAAATTATTTTGATACTAATAGTAAGTTGCGGTACTCCGGGTAGCCCCTATGTGCTTTTAGCGCCCGGTTACCTTAAAAACATCCGTCAGTCATCTATTTATTTTGCATCAGGACAAAGAAGAACAACAACGTTGAATTCGAAGGGATGTTTTTTTTAGCTCACCTGTCACTTAGTGACAAGGTGAGCTTTTGTGATCACTTTTTGTCCGCCGTGCGTGCGTCCGTGCGTCCGTAAACAATTTTCAAATAAGTATATCTCTAATACCCCATGGTCAATCTTGATCAAATTTCATGAGAAGCATCATCAGGTAGGGGGAAAGGCTGCATAAGGTTTTTGGGCTGATCGGATTGGAATTCTGGTTGCCATGGCAACATATAGCTCCCATAGACTTACAATGGGAAAAAAATAAAATATCATCTTCTCTGAAACCACAGGGCCCGGAGCTTAGATATTTAGCATGTATTAACGGCCAGTGGTCACCTACATAATTCCTGCCATTCATGCCCCTGGGGTCCAAATTGGCCACGCCCCGGGGCCCCTTCGCTCCCATAGACTCATAATGGAACAAAAAGCTTCAAAAATCTTCTTCTCGGAAACCACAGGGCCCAGAGCTTAGATATTTAGCATGTAGCAATGGCAAGTGGTCACCTACATAATTCCTGCCAATCATGCCCCTGGGGTCCAAACGGGCCACGCCTCGGGCCTTTAGCTCTTATAGACTCATAATGGAAAAAAGCTTCAAAAATCTTCTTCTCTGAAACCACAGGGCCCAGAGCTGAGATATTTGGCATGTAGCAACGGGAAGTGGTCACCTACATAATTCCTGCCAATCATGCCCCTGGGTCCAAATTGGCCACACCCCGGGGCCCCTAAGCTCCCAAAGACTCATAATGAAGAAAAAAGCTTCAAAAATCTTCTTTTCTGAAACCACAGGGCCCAGAGCTTAGATATTTAGCATGTAGCAACGGCCAGTGGTCACCTACATAATTCCTGCAAATCATGCCCCTGGGGTCCAAATGGGCGACACCACGGGGCCCCTTCGCTCCCATAGACTCATAATGGAACAAAAAGCTTCAAAAATCTTCTTCTCGGAAACCACAGGGCCCAGAGCTTAGATATTTAGCAGGTAGCAACGGCAAGTGGTCACCTATATAATTCCTGCTAATCTTGCCCATGGGGTCTAAACGGGCCACGCCCCGGGGCCCTTTAGCTCCTATAGACTCATAATGGAAAAAAGCTTCAAAAATCTTCTTCTCTGAAACCACAGGGCCCAGAGCTGAGGTATTTGGCATGAAGCAACGGCAAGTGGCCACCTACATAAATCCTGCCAATCATGCCCCTAGGGTCCAAATGGGCCACGCCCCGGGGCCCCTTAGCTTACATAGACTCATAATGAAAAAAAAAAGCTTCAAAAGTCTTCTTCTCTGAAACCACAGGGCCCAGAGCTTAGATATTTACCATGTAGCAATGACAAGTGGTCACCTACATAAATCCTGCCAATCATGCCCTTGGGGTCCGAATGGGCCACGCGCCGGGGCCCCTTTGCTCCCATAGACTCATATTTAAAAAAAAAGCTTAAAAAATCTTCTTCTCTGAAACCACAGCACCCAGAGCTTAGATATTTACTATGTAGCAATGACAAGTGGTCACCTACATAAATCCTGCCAATCATGCCCTTGGGGTCCAAATGGGCCACACCCTGGGACCCCCTTAGCTCCCATAGACTCATAATGGAAAAAAAAACTTCAAAAATCTTCTTCTCTGAAACCACAGGGCCCAGAGCTTAGATATTTAGCATGTAGCAACGGCAAGTGGTCACCTACATATTTCCTGCTAATCATGTCCCTGGGGTCCAAATGGGCCACGCCCCAGGGCCCCTTAGCTCCCATAGACTCATAATGGAAAAAAGCTTCAAAAATCTTCTTCACAGAAACTTTGAAGCACAGAACTTAGATATTTAGTATGTAGCAACATAAAATAGCCATCTACATAAATCCTGTTAACCCTGCCCCTGGGGTCAAAATTGGCCACGCCCGAGCTCATCGCCTCCAATAGACTTATAATGGAAAAAAACTTAAAAAATCTTCTTCTATGAAACCATAAGGCCCAGAGCTTAGATTTTTAGTATGTAGCAATGTCAAGTGGCCACCTACATAAATCCTGCCAGTTATGCCCCTGGGGTCCAAATTGGCCCCACCCCAGGGTTCTTTAGCTTCCAAAGACTTACAATTGGAGAAACTTCAAAAATCTTCTTCTCTGAAACCACAGGGCCCTTATAATGAAAAAAAAAAAAAAAAAAAAACTTAAAATGGGGAAAAAAATCTTCAAAAATCTTTTTCTCTGAAACCATAAGTCCCAGAGCTTAGGTATTTAGCATGTAGCAATGTCGAGTGGTCGCCTACATGAATCCTGCCAATCATGCCCCTGGGGTCCAAATCCTGTGGCCCCTTAACTCCAACAAACTTATAATGGAAAAAGCTTCAAACATCTTCTTTGAAACCATGAAGTACAGACCTTAGACATTTAGTATATAGCAACACAAAATGGTCGCCTACAGACCCTTTGGGTCAAGATTGGCCAAGCCCCAGGGCTCATTAGATTCTATAGACTTATACTGGAAAAAACTTTAAAAAAAAATCTTTTTCTCCAAAACCATAAGGCACAGATTTTGTTTGATTTGAGGTTTTACATCCCCGACAACACTGTATAGGTCATTTTGGAGATGTCTCTTCCAATTTTGTGGGACTTTTACCAGACATTGAGATGAAATTACATCTCAAGCCCTGTCGCCCAATGAAACCAGTAGGGTTTGTAAGCATGGACACCGCTTTGCCTGAGCTTAGATATTTAGTATGTAGCAATGTCAAGTGGTCTCCTACACTAATGATTTTCTTGTACACAGGTGAGCGATATAGGGCCATTAGGCCCTCTTGTATTGTATCGTGATCCCAAATGAATATCAAAGGAGTCAGTAAAATGTCCATTTAAAGAAGCATTTAACCCAGCTAATTAAGAATCAATTAGTCCTTACAAAAGAAACATTCTGACTAAAAGACAAAAATTATTCTATTGTGGAAGCAGGCTACAAACCGCATACAAATCCATGCACTTTCCACTTGTCTGGAGCAAAATAATCCGTAATCAAAATTTGCCGCATGACGTTAAATTAAACTGGAAATTTCTTCTGACGTAACGTCAACTTTCAACGTCATTTTCCACGTTTTACGCTGATACTCGTAACCGCTGATACTCGTTTTCAGCATTTCTTTAGGGCTACTGATGAGGCCTTGATGACCGAAACAAGCTTGTCTGGCCCAAACAACAAATGGATTCTGCTATTTTCGTTTTCGAATGCGTTCATGGTTCATGGTTCTCAAAGGGCATCCCTTTTAGCCTTATTTAATACACATGATTTAAAGCAAACTAGACATTTGAACAATTTCCTGCAATTGTTTTTAGCGATTGGTGGATTCTATACATGGACTCCTTTAATAGATTGTTCCCAGCAAGGACAATTTATATAGGTATGTTTAATAGACTGTTCCCACCAATGACACTTTCTGTAGGTATGTTTTATAGACTGTTCCAAGCACAGACACTTCTGTAGGTATGTTTATAGACTGTTCCCAGCCCGGACAATTATATAGGTATGTTAAATAGACTGTTCCCACCAAGGACACTTTTCGTAGTTATGGTTAGTAGATATTTTCCAGCACGGACACTTTTTAAACCATCATTAAAAGACTGGTCCCACCATGGACACTTTCTGTAGGTATATTTAAAAGACTGTTCCCACCACGGACACTTTTTGTAGTACGCTTCATAGTCTGTTCCCAGCACGGACACTTTCTGTAGCTATGTTTAATAGACTGTTCCCATCAAGGACACTTTCTGTAGGTATGTTTAATAGATTGTTCCCAGCACGGACATTTCTGTAGATATGGTTAATAGACTGTTCACACCAAGGACATTTTCTGAAGGTATTTTGGTTCCGGGTCGTTTCGCCCGTGGGTCGTTTCGCCGGGTCGTTTCGCCCTGAGTCGTTTCGCCCTGATTTTGGTGGAGGGTCGTTTCGCCCTTACATGGTGAGTCGTTTCGCCCGTGAGTCGTTTCGCCCGTGGGTCGTTTCGCCGCAATTCTATTTTAAGGGAGTAACAAACGGAATGGATGAGAAAATGGACAGATTGATGAGTAAATGGACAGATGGATGAATAAATAAATGAATAAATGGGTGAAAGGAGTTGTGCGTTGGTAGATGGACGGATGTAAGGATGAACGAGCGGCATTTTGAATATACGGAGACAGATAAGTTAATGAAAGAATGAATGAACGAATGGAGAGTAGTTGTCTTGTAGCAGAAATAACAAAAATAATGTATACCCCAGTAAATCCCAGTTTTCTTCATACGGTGGTGTTTAGGGTGTTCATTCAACGGACTTGTTCATGTGATCCTATGATTTCAATGTAATCATTTGTTATACATTTATAATGAAAATATGTGTTTTGCTATGCATCAAATTATGGGAAAAAGATGAAAAGAAAGTATAAAACGATATGTTTATATTCGTACCCAGGTTGAGCTACAGTATAAAATCTAAACCAACTTTTACACATGGCACTTATTGTGTAAATATAGATTATTCATTCTCCTAGTTGAAATATGGGATTTATAAACCGAGGGAGGTAAAACAATCCGATAAAGAAACGAGTGCGAAGCACGAGTTTCTTTAACGGATTGTTTTACCTCCCGAGGTTTATAAATCCCATATTTCAAATAGGAGAAATGTATAATCTGTATATTACATGCATACATACATAGGAGAAATGTATAATCTGTATATTACATGCACTTCCATAGACTTTTAGGAGAGTTTGGATCTTTAATTTTGGATCTGAATGCCCGTTCAGTTGACTGTTTACAGCTCATGTAAACGGTTCAATCAGCGAAGTGTTACATAATCTGCGTTGAAGAACAACTGGATGGGTGCCATTTTGAAAGCGCTTTCTACAGTTTTGAACAAAAATAGAAGAAACAAAGTGTTTCAGTGATAAAACAAGTAAAACGTTAGATTAAATAAAGCAAAACTTACATCCTAATCAATGGTCATATCCATGTTTTCTTTTGTTTCAGCGTTGCATCCGACTCAAACGTCACGCATTCTGAACGTCTGTTGATATTTCTTAGACGCCATTACAATGACGTCATGAATAACGTCGCCGTGATTGAAACTTTCCCGCGTTTGAATAGAACAATTTCACTGCAAAGCGGTATCTCGTATCTTGTACATAAAGTAGTTCCAGCTGAAGGGATTTATTTCCCCGGCTAAGAGGAAATATTTCTTCTTAGCAAAAAGGAAAATACCAAGTTTATGTCTGGTAGAAATCATGGTATTTCTCTGTAATGCATGTAATATTATTGATTATTACTCTTTAAGTGACATTTTCGTAAACTTTTATCCTGACACCACTGTTTAAAAACATTTTGTTTGTTGGAATTGAGGTTTAACGTCCCCGTCAACACAATTGGCGTAATAATGTAACCAGTTATATCACGTCACTATTTGTACAGAAAGGACAAGTGATAAGTAAATAAAACATCATGTTAACAAGTCTATGCAATAACGTCCCCACTAAACCCAACTGTATACAGTGAAAAATGGGTTTCCGCATACACTTTATTTCTATTATTTCTGATTCTAGAACATAGACAATTAGACGGTTCCAATCTATAATTATAAGCAGAAAGAAAAACAGGTCACATTTTTAAAAATAAAGAGTCATTTTCACAGCCATAAATCCCATTTTATTGCAGAGGCTTGTTAACCTTATGTGCTCGAATATCTTTCTCGAAAAGGTGGTACCTCAGCTGCTCAAACCTGACGTAGATGCTGTCAGTAGGTCGTCCAGCTACACCAAACGAGGATATTACCATGTTTTCCGGAACTCCCAATGCCCCCATCAATCCTTTTACATACCAAAACAAACATAACCTCAATCAATAGGGCTTAAAAAATAAGGGCGAAACGACCCACCTAATCAGGGCGAAACGACCCACGGGCGAAACGACCCAGGGCGAAACAACTCAGGGCGAAACGACCCACGGGCGAAACGACTCATGGGCGAAACTACTCACGGGCGAAACGACCCGAGACCAGGTATTTTAATAGATTGTTTGCAGCACGGATACTTCTGTTGGTATGTTTAATAGACTGTTTCCAACAAGGACACTTTCTAAACGTATGTTTAATAAGAAGTTCCCACCAAGCACACTTTCTGTAGCTATGTTTAATAGACTGTTCCAAGCATGGACACTTACTGTTGCTATGTTTAATAGACTATTCTCACCAAGGACACTTTCTGTAGCTATGTTTAATAGAATGTTCCCACCAAGGACACTTTCTGTAGCCATTTTTAACAGACTGTTCCCACCAAGGACACTTCATGTAGCTATGTTTATTAGACTGTTCCAAGCATGGACACTTTTTGTAGCTATGTTTAATAGGCTGTTTCCAGCACGGACACTTCTGTATATATGTTTAATAGACTGTTTCCAACAAGGACTCTTTCTATACGTATGTTTAATAAACTGTTCCCACCAAGGACACTTTCTGTAGCTATGTTTAATAGAATGTCCCCACCAAGGACACTTTCTGTAGCCATTTTTAACAGACTGTTCCCACCTAGGACACTTCATGTAGCTATGTTTAATAGACTGTTCCAAGCATGGACACTTTTTGTAGCTATGTTTAATAGAATGTTCCCACCAAGGACACTTTCTGTAGCCATTTTTAACAGACTGTTCCCACCAATGACACTTCATGTAGCTATGTTTAATAGACTGTTCCCAGCATGGACACTTTTTGTAGCTATGTTTAATAGGCTGTTTCCAGCACGGACACTTCTGTATATATGTTTAATAGACTGTTTCCAACAAGGACTCTTTCTATACGTATGTTTAATAAACTGTTCCCACCAAGGACACTTTCTGTAGCTATGTTTAATAGAATGTCCCCACCAAGGACACTTTCTGTAGCCGTTTTAACAGACTGTTCCCACCAAGGACACTTCATGTAGCTATGTTTAATAGAATGTTCCAAGCATGGACACTTTTTGTAGCTATGTTTAATAGAATGTTCCCACCAAGGACACTTTCTGTAGCCATTTTTAACAGACTGTTCCCATCAAGGACACTTCATGTAGCTATGTTTAATAGACTGTTCCCAGCATGGACACTTTTTGTAGCTATGTTTAATAGGCTGTTTTCAGCACGGACACTTCTGTATATATGTTTAATAGACTGTTTCCAACAAGGACTCTTTCTATACGTATGTTTAATAAACTGTTCCCACCAAGGACACTTTCTGTAGCTATGTTTAATAGAATGTCCCCACCAAGGACACTTTCTGTAGCCGTTTTAACACACTGTTCCCACCAAGGACACTTCATGTAGCTATGTTTAATAGACTGTTCCCAGCATGGACACTTTTTGTAGCTATGTTTAATAGGCTGTTTCCAGCACGGACACTTCTGTATATATGTTTAATAGACTGTTTCCAACAAGGACTCTTTCTATACGTATGTTTAATAAACTGTTCCCACCAAGGACACTTTCTGTAGCTATGTTTAATAGAATGTCCCCACCAAGGACACTTTCTGTAGCCGTTTTTAACAGACTGTTCCCACCAAGGACACTTCATGTAGCTATGTTTAATAGACTGTTCCCAGCATGGATACTTTTTGTAGCTATGTTTAATAGAATGTTCCCACCAAGGACACTTTCTGTAGCCATTTTTAACAGACTGTTCCCACCAATGACACTTCATGTAGCTATGTTTAATAGACTGTTCCCAGCATGGACACTTTTTGCAGCTATGTTTAATAGGCTGTTTCCAGCACTGACACTTCTGTTTTTATGTTTAATAGACTGTTTCCAACAAGGACTCTTTCTATACGTATGTTTAATAAACTGTTCCCACCAAGGACACTTTCTGTAGCTATGTTTAATAAAATGTCCCCACCAAGGACACTTTCTGTAGCCGTTTTTAACAGACTGTTCCCACCAAGGACACTTCATGTGGCTATGTTTAATAGAATGTTCCCAGCATGGACACTTTTTGTAGCTATGTTTAAAAGAATGTTCCCACAAAGGACACTTTCTGTGGCCATTTTTAACAGACTGTTCCCACCAATGACACTTCATGTAGCTATGTTTAATAGACTGTTCCCAGCATGGACACTTTTTGTAGCTATGTTTAATAGGCTGTTTCCAGCACGGACACTTCTGTATATATGTTTAATAGACTGTTTCCAACAAGGACTCTTTCTATACGTATGTTTAATAAACTGTTCCCTCCAAGGACACTTTCTGTAGCTATGTTTAATAGAATGTCCCCACCAAGGACACTTTCTGTAGCCGTTTTTAACAGACGGTTCCCACCAAGGACACTTCATGTAGCTATGTTTAATAGACTGTTCCCAGCATGGACACCTTTTGTAGTTATGTTTATGTCGCGGGTTAATTTATTATATCGGCTGTGGCCACGGTGATTGGATGATGGATGTTGATGATGGGTCACATGATGTTGATGAAACGACCACAGCTGGTCCTGTCCCACTATCTCGAGGGGGTTCGGGGTTCACTTAGACGACAACCATAGTAGATATTTTCATATTTAGTGGATGAAACCTTCTCCTTCTCGACCTCGTCATTCTGATAAATATATAAATATCCTTAGTAATAAGGAAATGTTATATTAATGTGTCCTTTGAGCTGACCGTGAGGCCTGCTCCCGTCAGAAGACAAAGTAAGACTGACAAAGAGAGCTTTGTAAGTATGTGCGCATGCGGTGTTAATCAGTGACGTGAAAAACGCGCGAAGCTTACATAAGGACACGGATGTATATATGCGCTACTGATGAAATGCTTAAATGCTTAATGATATATGAAAAAGATGAGTATATGAAGTATGAAAACGACTATCAATAGGGGGGAAATAACTGGGAATGACTAGAAAGTCCTAAGCGCAAGCGCTCCTCCAGTTTCCATAATTTCACCCTGTGACATTTAATAGGCTGTTTCCAGCACGGACACTTCTGTATATATGTTTAATAGACTATTTCCAACAAGGACTCTTTCTATACGTATGTTTAATAAACTGTTCCCACCAAGGACACTTTGTGTAGCTATGTTTAATAGAATGTCCCCACCAAGGACACTTTCTGTAGCCATGTTTAATAGACTGTTGGCACCAAGGACACTTTCTGTAATTATGTTTAATAGACTGTTCCCGACAAGGATACTTTCTGTAGCTATGAATATTAGTCTCTTCGCAGCACGGACACTTCTGAAGGTATGTTCAATAGACGGACGGACACTCCTGCAGGTATGTTTAATAGACTGTTCCCACCAAGGACACTGTCTGAACCTATGTCAGTTAGACTGTTCCCATCACGGAAACTTTCTGGAGCTATGATTTATAGACTGTTCCCAGCACGGACAGTTTCTGAAGCTATGTTCAATACACTGTTCCCACCAAAGACACTTGTTTCATATGTCGGGGGCTGGCAAAACGTATATGTGACGGGACAACACGAGAGAACCTCGAATCTATGTCCACTTGTGGGGCATTAACGCAAAGGAAATGCTAAGATACTTAGAATCCTTTACAATATTTATATGGAATAAGTCTAATATTTATAAACAACACTGGTTACATAATTTTACAAAGACAAACTTAAAGGGACAGTTGACTCGCAATCTATTCCATTTAGGTTAAGACAGAATGAAAATTAGTCTGGGCCCAATTAAATTTCTGTCTTAATACAAGTGGAATACACTTGAATCACACTTGAATTACACATGAAGTCCACACACTCATTCACACCCTCACATACTTAACATAATGTTCTTTCTTCCTTCCTGTTGATGATAAGGACCTGATGAGTGTTAATGGCACCATAATGTTTTATATGAACTTTATATTAACCAGTATATTCACAGTAATGACTGTTTCACCAACCAGTTTTTGCCTCTGTGTTATACCGTGGCGATTACATCTATAGCTGCTCACCGCCGAATAAAATGTAGTAACAGGGGTGGGGGACACATAAACCCCTTTACATCATTCCATAATCATCATCCATATCATCACTGCTTCATATCACTGATACCTCATGTCACTGATGCCTCGTATCACCATTGTCTTATATCAACGATGCCTCATATTAACGATGCCTTATATCAACAATGCCTCATATCAATGATTGACGTCAGGTGAGCGATTCAGGCTGCAATGTTGATATTCTATAAGTGTAACTGCAATGTCCCCAACACGGACAGTGTGCGCCCACGAAGGACTGTTCCGGACAAGGTCATAGTGTTGCGTGTTGCAATTATATACTGTAGGCCAAAATGACCTATACAGTGTGACGTAGACGTTAAACCTCAAATCAAACAAACAAGCGAACTACATGTACAATACTCGCAGACCTTTTGAACAAAGAAAATTTGTTCCCGACAGAGATCATTCAAGCCACAGGGGGTATACAATCGAACTTTGATAACTCGAATACATTTGGGGCCATGAAAAATTGGTTCGAAATATCGATGTTTTGAACTATTGAGTTTTAGTCAGAGTTTCAGGTCGTGAAGCAAAATGCGGACCACTTCATTATTTGCGGTGAAATAAAGGTACGATGTGCGTACTCATTAGAATGGCCTCATTGAGGCGACACTAATAAGTGTACACAACCTACCTTTTATACAGATCAAATCAGGAAAACCTCCCTTAATTATCCAAATATATGGATATCTGGACATGTTGGATGAATTCTCTAGGTACTAGCGCTGAAAAGTTAATCGATTATCAGTGATGCCATTACGATTAGTAATCACTAAGGCTGCCACGATTACTCGTATAATCGATTAATCGATCGATAAATTCCACAAAAATGATTATCATTTCTTATTTACTTTTAATCGATTTCTTGATAGGTACAATTTACTACCCAAAGTTATGCCTAAAATAGCTGGATGAGTGGCAAACAGTGCAGACCCTGATGGGACGCCGCATCATGCGGCGTCTCATCTGGGTCTACACTGTTTGCTCAGGCCTGTCTGTTCAAATATACATATGGTAAAGTGCATCATATGGTATGAATCATGCTCAGACAGAAAGCCAGACAAGTATAATGATGACAAAAACCTTAGCGATTACTAATCGATTATCTATCGCAATGACAGGACTGATAATCGATTATCTTTTCAGCTCCGATTAGACAGCCCTAGTAATCACTGAAGATTATCATAATTTTACCTATCTGGCCTTTTGGCTTTCTTTCTGAGCATGACTCTTACCATATGTTATACTGTACTGTTTCTTACATATATGCTTTTCAATGAAATATAGAGATTTCTCAGTGAAATCGAAAACGATATTGTCACTGTTTCAAATAGTGACAGATATCAATTTTATTTTTCACTGTTTTGGACTACTTTTTTCTCAAAATCTAATTTTGTGGTCAGATTTTCCATTGTCAGATGATTGAAAATTAATTAACTGTATTAGAATTGACGCTAAGCCCGTTCACACATCACGAGGACGTTAATGACGTCATTTTCGACGCTGACATCACGTATATTTTTTGTCGCGCGACTTTAGATCTGTCCACAGCTTCTTTGGGAAACTAATCTCTCAATTATTTCAGTAGCCATTCATAGAAATGCCATCCCAGGCAATTTCTCAGGTGCAAACTTGGAGTTTACACCCAATATTATGCCCAGTAAATACGTTGAACACCACCAAATTGATGCGAAACGACCAGGAACAAGGTTAGTTTTCTCTAAGGGTGAGTGACGCGATTAGTGAAGCTAAATATTGCCGTTTTGAAGCATGTAAGAAACAGACAATTTGATGTTTTTAGTGTAAGATCAAATTTTATTTCACTCATAAACACCAAAACTGGTATTTGAACTCGTGGCTACGCCACTCGTGAAAATACTGGTTTTGGTGTTCATTCGTTGAAATAAAATTCGATGTAACACTGAAATAACCATATATCTTCTATATGTTTTCGGACAATCACGCCTGAGGAAACAGTGTAGACCCAGATGAGACGCCACAAAACGCGGCGTCTCATCTGGGTCTGCACTGTTTAGCCACTCATCCAACTATTTCAGACACAAATTCGGGTAGTAAAGTGTACCTGTCATATAATCGATTACTAGCAAATCAAAAATGATAATCATTTTAGGGAAATTTATCGATCGATTAATTGATTTTATCATATGACGTCGCGTCTGAGAGTGTAATAACGCCATGTAATATTTTCAATAATCCACTAGTGGATTAAATATGCAAATTTATGTAAGGTACGTCCCGTAACGTTACATGTACGACGTCTTTAACGACGTCGCGTTTACTTACGGCGGAATATTGACATTTTTGTAAACAATCGTGAATAACATGCGTTTTAAATGTCATATGATAAATATAATCTTGCATTCGTGCTCATGTAACATTGAATTTATTAAACTCGTTGAGGAAAAGGGATTAAATGCTCGGCAAAGCTTCGCATTTTATCCCTTTTCCTCAATTCGTTTAATAAATTCAATAATACATGATCACTCATGTAAGATCCTCTATATCATATTTATTGTGCCAGCCTTTCTAGGGATTCAAGAGTGAGTTTGAATTAATCACGGTAAACGAGTTATCCATGTTCGATATATCGAAGTTTGACTGTATGTAGGCACCATTTCAGGAAGTATAATGGCGATAATATCATTTTGGGTTTTGATTTTCAATAAATAAATAGGCCGATTACTAGAATCGGCGCATCATATTTTTTTAAAGAGTTATTCCCCCTGAACGCAAACGTAGTACCTTAAATACTTCATTTTATCCTCGTTTGTCCTCCCTTTTTTGAAAACAATAGCTTACCCAAACAACCGACGTAATGGCGATATCTTTTGGTTTTAAATTTTCAATAAATAGATATGATTATTAGAATCGGCTCATCATACTTTTTTTTTTTAAAAAAAGTTATTCCCCCCGAACGCGAACTCAGTACCTTAAATACTTCATAATATCATCTCTTTATTATTATTATTATTATTATTATTATTATTATTATTTTTTTTTTTTTTTTTTTTTTTTTTCCTTTTTTGAAAACAATAGCTTACCCCGACAACCGACATAAGGGCGATAATATCTTTTGGTACATAAATAGGATTATTAGAATCGCCTCATCATAGTTTTTTTAAAAAGAGTTATTCCCTCTGAACGCGAACTCAGTACCTTAAATACTTCATCATTTTATCCTCTCTTTTTTTTTTCCTTTTTAGAAAATAATAGCTTACCCAGACAACCGACATATTTTCTCGCTTTAAACATTTCAGCTTTAAAATCGTGATCATATTATGTGCATACAAAATAAAATAACCAAAAGGAAGGATGAAAATAGCTCTTTCAATCATGAACTAGGAAATGAAATGAGGGATAATTGTGCATAAGAATCTCTACTGCAATTACCAAACTAAATTTTCGCCCCCGCACATGGAGGCTCGGAGAAATAGATTGGTGCTTCCACGCAGAGCTGAAACTAGCCGCAAATATGTACTGATATACCGCTTAAAAGGACTAAGCCTGTCCAGGCAAAGTGGTGTGAGTCAGACCGTCCAATGAATATAGACCTTTTGGTTTCTTTGGGTGGCAGGGCTTGAGAAGTCATTTCATCTCATTGTCGGGTATGATCCCACAAAATTGGAAGCAACATCTCATAAATGGCCTAAATAGTGTTGACGGGGACATTAAACCTCAATTCAAACAAACAAAACCAAACTGATTTGAATTGAAAACCTATACAGCGAAATCGGTTTGGAAACGTTAGAAGACACAAGATGGAAAAAGCAAAATCAATGCTGACAGTTCTGTGCAAGAATATATTATCACAACAGACATACATGTACATATAGCAAAGTGTACATAAACGCATATTTATATCCAAAAAAAAGTCTGAAAACTGATAGCAGACAAGGACTTAGAATAGAGTTTCCACCCAGTGGCCATGCCCATACCATGATATATATTTCAATCCAACTTCGTCCTTTTAAAATATGCCTATTCCTTCCCTCTTACAGTTATTCCTATATTTATACCACATTTGGAGCTGTTCAAAAGTGGTCTTTAAGACCACGTTTGAACAGCCCCAAAGGAGGTCTTTTTCTAGAAGTCACTGTGTGTAGCACACACAAGTAAGGAACAGCTGAAAAATGTTAATATGCATTTAAAAGCAAAAATATATTTTACAAATACGTTGAAAATTTTGCTGCCGAAAAGCGGAAATTTTAAGATGAAAAATTGTGATTTTTTTTCTGCTCATAATATAAGACTCAAAATATACACGTAAGAACCACCTCGATGAGTACCCACAGTCTGTATTTTAGTGCAGCAATAAGGAAAACAAGGTGTACCCCTGTAAACCCCAGTTTTATTATATAAAAGTATTCAAGGGGGTCAAAACTATATAGGCGTGATTTCGTATGGGGCGCCGTTTTACTATTTAATCCGTATTTATAGATATCCATAAATCGAATAATGGATATCAGCCAAATAATGGATATCGATAATTCGAATTATGGATATCCATAAATCGAATTATGGATATCCATAATTCGATTAATGGATATCATTAATTCAGATCGATTTATGGATATCCATAATTCGATTTATGGATATCCATAAATCAGCCGAATAATGGATATCCATAATTCGATTTATGGATATCAATGAATCGAATAATGGATATCAATTATTCGATTTATGGATATCATTAATTCAGTTCGATTTATGGATATCCATAATTCGAATTATGGATATTCATAATTCGAATTATGGATATCCATAAATAATTATGGATATCCATAAATAATAACGGATATCCGTAATTCGAAATATGGATATCCATAATTCGAATTACGGATATCCATAAATAATTATGGATTTCTATAAATACGGATTAAATAGTAAAACGGCGCCCCATAATTTCGTGATGGTATTAATTTTCGCTGATTTTACTGCATTTATATGAGTCATTGTTTTGGGGTTTAACGACACGTCAACCACATAGATATAGTAGAGAAGATGAAAGTAAGGGACAGGAGAGAAAGAAAAATAAATGGAAGTGTAAAATTGGAAGATATAACAACACTCTCCTCTACCCTCACCTGCGGCAAGGACAGCAGACCTTGCCCAACTGTAAGCCATTATCGGTTGGACGCCCCAGTGACCCAAGATACAAGGCACCGTCGCCTGATCCAACCACCCCCTATTACTTGAATGTAACTGACTCACATGCTTTCTTTCTCCTTTGTGGTAAAACTAAAACTAGATTTATCGCATCTTATGTTTAACCCTTTTTGTACCAAGTGGAATCTTCCTCCTTATATATAGCAGGAGTTCATTTCAAAATTTAGGGGTGACAGGTTATATTTTCATCAAAAGGGGGAGTTCCAAATCTGCCCACGCACAGAGTTTCTTGAAACTTCATTTATTGTTTACTTAAGGTATATCAACTATATATATAACTTTGTTTCATTTGATAAATTACTATAGGTCTCAGGAGAGCTCCCTGGGGTAATCCCCTGTAGAGGTCATACACACCTGTGAGTTTTTCGGTCGTAAATCAACAGGTGTGATTATTTGCAAATTTTGTTACTTTGATTGGCAACAGAACTCTATAAGGATTCATATAATATAAAAAAAATAAATGAGTCTATGTCTTTTAATCTTCCTGATAGATTTATTTACAAACTTTCTTCTATTTTTCATGAAAATTGCAAAAAATAAGATTTTCATCATAAGTATTAGATGTGTTACTGATCTTGTCACCCCAAGATATTGCATATAAAATAGGCCACATATGTCCTCTATATAGCGAACAAATTTAAAAAAAATCAGAAACCAGTAACATTGTTTTTGAAAGCTAAATATGGGTTCAGGTCTATTTTTGTACCAAAATCAGTTTCAATACCAGGGGACAAGATTTCCCTAAAGTGTATTTTATTGTGTTTTCTGACGATTTAGGGCCACCTTATCATACAAAGCTAAGCATAGGCATTTATATAATAAAAACTCCCCACCCACCATAAAAAGACACTGTTTACAGACAGGATTGTTTAGTTTGGCTTTTAAAAAGTAAATGAGAACATACATTATCAACGTATACAAGTCAAGTTTTATCCAAACATTTCAAAGAGAAAAAATAAAATGCATTCATGCACTGTTCATGATGAATGTTAGTGTTGACATTATTGCAAAAATGATAATGCGGAAAAAATTACATTATGACACAATAGGAATAAGACAAGGTGGATCTTTTTACCCTATTTCATAGTTTCTTCTTGTACATCTTTAAACCCTGCAATACAAAGACTCTTGATGTCAGTAATACACAATGACGTTTTGAATTTGCTTAATTAATTACTTTCATCATCCTATTTATCTTTATTATTTCTGTTGTTGTTATATTCTTCTTTTAAATAAAACAGCAGTCAAAAATTTGCCACCTTGAAGGGACAGACTGATTTTCTGATGTGTTCTTATGATTGATTGGTCCATGTATTGTTGATGTTTTCTTACATCACTTGGTCAAAAAGGCTCACACTAAGCTCCCCCACCAAAGGTTTTGTAAGATCATTGAAATAATATTTTGATTTTTTTTCTAGGTTCATTATAATATCTGCAAAAGTGTAAGCTTCAATGTTTTAGTCTTCAAAATAAATGCAGAGCTAATCACACTGGAACTAGTTGTAAAATTGGCACTTCCCTGAATGAAACAGATGGGAGGCAAGTTTCTGTAACAAATTCATTTTATAGCTGATATTAAATTTAGATGTAGTTATACCATTCGCATATTTAGTCATATGTATGCAGTACTTGCCATCTATGTTAAGCTTTCTAGCTCTGTATTAATCAGTTTTACAAATGGCATGAATCAGCTGTTAGCTGTATTAATAGCAAATGCTGAACCAAAATCTGCAGTTGGCTATATATTTTTCTATAGCACTGATAGCAAATATACTGTTTGCTCTTTTCTTCTTCTGAAATCGTTTGAAAGTTGAACAGAACAGTCTTCTCTATTATATTAATTCATGTTACTAAAAATAACTGGCTGTTTACCAGATCATATATAAGAATATAACTAGCTCATATTTGAGAAGACAACTTTCTTACACTGATTTGCACAGCAGGCAACATTTGTTGCAATTTACGTGGACTGTAATTTAGTTCAGATTTTGAAGGGGCATTGTCAGAGTGACATAACAGCCCAAATAACAGTGTTTCCATTTTGTCTACAGTAATATGTGTATACAGTGGGCCAAAAGATCAGAAAAATTGTCTGTGGTATTATGACATACCTGGCTCAACATAATAAAATCATCATAACTATTCAAGCAAGCTGTGCCAATCCAGTATGACAGACTTTTCAAACATTTTAAGTCGACTGCATCAGTTCAATACATACTTATTAGAGAGTCCAGAAAATTTTCGGGTTAACAGAACCAGCCATTTCACTTGCCATTGCAACTTTCTTTGTCATAATAAGCTTCAGCAGAGTTTAGGATTACATTAAATGCAAAAACTCTTGTTATAAAATGAAATATATATTTTATTGAATAGTTAAACGCTCAAAATAAATTGTGTGTTTGGTGTTCCCCAGGGTACCATAACTGATACAACTGCGGATTATATGAGCTCATACTATACACAGCAACGTTTAAGCATACATATATTCATGTTTATATACATTATTTGCAAGCAATTTCTCGATTGAAAATGTTATACCATATCTACAAATGGTTTGAAAAAAATGACATTCTGGCCATTACTGTTCAATGTTCAAATGCAGTATGTTACCGGTCTCAGATTTTCATGAAAGTTTGATAAAATGTTCTACACATATATGGGCAATTTTCATATTAAAATGATGAGGTGACAAGAACTGCAGCAGTATGAAATCAAAAGTCAAACATACTCCAAAAGATTTTATGGTTGTGAAGTCTAGGGTCTCCTCCATATGAAATTGAGCATTGTCTATGGAATTTTACCTGAACAATGGTAAATGTGATACAAAAATAATCACAAATGACTACGATGACGCCTGAGAACAAAATAACTCCAAAACATAGGAAGCTGTTGTGTCTATATATACTTGCTTGGGGGTACCCCTATGTTCAGATGCCGAAATAAACAACACACTGTAGATTTATAATGAAAACAGATATGAGAGTGAAATAGTTGAATAATGAACAGTCATTTACCAGGCATTAATTATGCGCAATATCATGGAAATCTATGCGTGGGCAGAACCCTATGGAAATTTACTATAGGCTGGAACTCCCCCTTTATTTGGAAAATGACTGAACTTTTAGCAAATAGTGGAGACCCTGATCAGACGCCGCGTTCTGTGGCGTCTGATCTGGGCCTTCACTGTTTGCCAGGGTACCCCTTTGTGGGTGCCCGATACTAAATGGGTTAATATATGATACTACTACCCTGGTTGTATACGGCTGCTGCTGCTTTTACTACTTACTACTACTATTACTACTACTACTACTGCAACTTCTTCCGCTCCAACTACTCCTTCTTCCGCTACAAGTACTACTATACTTCTACTTCTACTACTACTACTACTACTACTACTACTACTACTACTACTATACTACAACTACTACTACTTCTTCTGCCGCTGCTACTTCTACTACTACTACTACTACTACTACTACTACTTCTTCTTCTTCTTCTTCTTCTTCTTCTTCTTCTTCTTCCGCTACTACTACTACTTCTTCCGCTGCTACTTCTACTACTACTACTACTACTACTACTACTACTACTACTTCTTCCGCTGCTACTACTTCTACTACTACTACTACTACTTCTTCTTCTTCCGCTATTACTACTACTACTACTACTTCCGCTGCTACTACTACTACTACTACTACTACTACTACTACTACTACTACTACTACTACCACTTATTCTTCTTCTTCCGCTACTACTACTACTTCTTTTGCTGCTACTTCTATTACTACTACTACCTCTTCTGCTACTTCTACTACAACAACAACAACTACTACTACTTTCCATCACTTTGTACTTACTTATTGTTTACTCGTAAAAGGAATTTTATAAGCATATTGCTCTCATTCCAGTCTCACAAATATGACATTGTATTAAAATGAACGTTGTATCTCAGTCTTAAACAAGAATGCATATGTTTAAAACAATGTCTGGCAAAATATGTTAAGGCTCATTTTTAACCCTTGTCCTGCTGAGCCAGTACCAGATCTGATAACTTCTGGGCAGGATCTACTCGTTTTGCGAATAAATTTGAATGTATACATTTTGTCAAGTACAGTAAAATTCCTTTATTAAGACCAACTTTCGGACTGTACAAAAGTGGTCTTTAAGACCACTTTTGAACAGTCCAAAAGGTGGTCCCTGACCATAGGACACTGTGAGCTGAAAACACAAAGAAAAATTAAGTGCAGCCTTCAAAATAGGCTTTAAAAACAGAATTAGTCTTAATTTTAGGTGGTCTTAATAGCGGAATTTGTCTGCATCACGCTAACAGGTCCGTGAAATGAACACCCCCTTACACAACACATCATATAGAGAAAACTGGGGTTTGGGGGGGGGGGGGAAGTATACATAATTTTCCTTATTTCTGCTCATAGACATAGGTTGTGGGTACTCGTTAGAACCGCCTCATTGAGGCGGTTAATGAGGCGGTTCTAACAAGCACCCACAACCTATTTTGCAGTATAAATAAGAAAAATATCAAGGATTTTCATCAGAAAATTAGCCATTTAGAGATGTGAAAAATGCATTATGTCGCACGGGTTTGTTATCGCAATGTGTAATTTGATCGGGTGATAGTCAGCAAAGGGCATAGCTAAATTAATGTATTCAGCGTGGCAATGCTAGTTGACAGCCTTTAGAAGACAATCAGGGGTGAACGATGTCGTTTGTTTGTTTGTTTTGTTTGATTTGAGGTTTAAAGTCTCGGTCAACACTGTATAGGTCAGTCGGACTGTCAATGCTTATAAACCCTATTGGTTTCATTGGACGACATGGCTTGAAATGTCATTTCATCTCAATGTCGGGTAAAAGTCCCATAAAATCGGAAGCATCGTCTCCAAAATGGCCTAAATAGTGTTGACGGGGACGTTAAACCACAAATCAAACAAACAAAACCAGCATGTCATGAAATTTTAGACGCAAGACATAAAAACTATAGGTGTTGTACTTTATCATATGACGTCGCGTTTGAGAGTGTAATAACGCCATGTATTATTTTCGATAATCCACTTGTGGATTAAATATGCAAATTAGCTAGACGTTACATGTACGACGTCCTTAACGACGTCGCATTTACTAATGGCGGAATATTGATATTTTTGTAAACAATCGTGAATAAAATGTGTTTTTAATGTCATATGATAAATAGAATTTTGCATTCGTGCTCATGTATTATTAAAATTATTAAACTCGTTGAGGAAAAGGGATAAAATGGCAAAGCCTCGCATTTTATCCCTTTTCCTCAACTCGTTCAATAAATTCAATAATACATGAACACTCTTGTAAGATCCTCTATATCAACAATTTATTAAACTCGTTGAGGAAAAGGGATGAAATGCTCGGCAAAGCCTCGCATTTTATCCCTTTTCCTCAACGAGTTTAATAAATTCAATAATACATGAACACTCATGTTAGATCCTCTATGTCAACAATTTATGAAACTCGTCGAGGAAAAGGGATAAAATGCTCGGCAAAGCCTCGCATTTTATCCCTTTTCCCCAACTCGTTTAATAAATTCAATAATACATGAACACTCATGTAAGATCCACTATATCCTAGATGAGAACACTGAGATGTTGATCAGTATGCGCGAATGCACAGGCCGACCAGCCTCTTTGTTATTCTCAAATGCCAAAAACCGTGGTGCGTTCAACAACGCGGACGCTCGCCGAGCGCTTGCTCAGTTGTTGCCTACGTTGACTGGTTCTGTAGGCAACAAAATGTGCGCTCGGCGGGCGTACGCTTTGATGAACACACCACTGGTCTTCTCATAACGTGATTGTCAACTAGCCTCATTTAACTGGT
The DNA here is from genome assembly GCA_963580285.1 of Lucinisca nassula. NCBI lineage: Eukaryota > Metazoa > Mollusca > Bivalvia > Lucinida > Lucinidae > Lucinisca > Lucinisca nassula. The sequence goes on from OY757017.1 coordinate 14,259,970, forward strand.
TGATTCTTATTTACAATGCCGTCTCTTCAGTTGATGGTTTGATCGTGTTTTTCAGTCGTTCCCAGAATATAGTATTGCCTTGTGGGTCGTTGGGATATTCAATGTATGAGTCAGAATTGAAGAGCGTCAGAATCGCCGGCGGCATGTCTTTGTAGAGCACAGATTCCAACTGCACCAAATACATTATTTCGCTCACTGTCTTCATCGCCATTTGCTTCCTGATTGCCATATTCAGTTCAAACAGACACCGCTGATTTTGCACGTAGGAATTTGTCAAAATCAATATAATTTTCCGACTTTTTTTCAAGATTGTCTACAATTGTGGCATTAATTAAACGTCCGGGTTCAGCGTCACGCTCAAATAAATACAAGGAAAGCCCGTGCAGATTTTCTAGCTTTGGTGCCAGTTTTCCTTCAGTAAAAGCAGTATCTTCTTCCGCGTAAGATATATAGGCGTCATAACAATACTTCTCCTTGTCAACATCCTGCACCAGATTATAACGCCCCCAGGTCATATAGTAGAAATAACTGATCTTCCATCTCTATCTGTAACATATTCCACATACGATGACGAGCATGAAACAACCGAGAAGAACAGAAAGAACGGTGTTTAAGAAAATATAATCGGCACAGTCCTAATTCAGATTGGCTATAATAAGCTTTGTGTCTCTAATGTATAACTTTTCGCAGTGTTTGTCTCTACATGTATAGTTTTCTTTGCCGACAAAGTCGACGGTTGCATTAGGAAAACACACCTATCTAAATACATTGTAAATTTTGCCGCCAAAAAAAAAGAAGAACATTTTAAGATGAAAAATTGTGATATTTTTCTTATTTCTGCTCAAAATATGGATTGTGGGAACTCGTTAGAACCTACTCATCGAGGCGGTTCTTACGAGTACCCACAATCTATATTTTAGAGCATAAATTAAAAATAAGGTTGTACACCCTGTAAACCCCAGTGTTACTTTATAAAAGTGGGGTACAAGGGGGTCAAAATTATATAGGCGTGTTTTCATGATGAGCCTAATTTAATTGGTTGATTCTTATTTACAATGCCGTCTGTTCAGTTGATGGTTTGATCGTGTTTTTCAGTCGTTCCCAGAATATAGTATTGCCTTGTGGGTCGTAGGGATATTCAATGTATGAGTCAGAATTGAAGAGCGTCAGAATCGCCGGGGGCATGTCTTTGTAGGGCACAGATTCTACCTGCACCAAATACATTATTTCGCTTACTGTCTTCATCGACATTTGCTTCCTGATTGCCATATTCAGTTCAAACAGACACCGCTGATTTTGCACGTAGGAATTTGTCAAAATCAATATAATTTTGCGACTTTTTTCAAGATTGTCTACAATAGTCGCATTTATTAAACGTCCGGGTTCAGCGTCACGCTCAAATAAATACAAGGAAAGCCCGTGCAGATTTTCTAGCTTTGGTGCCAGTTTTCCTTCAGTAAAAGCACTATCTTCTTCCGCGTAAGATATATAGGCGTCGTAACAATACTTCTCCTTGTCAACATCCTGCACCAGATTATAACGCCCCCAGGTCATATAGTAGAAATAACTGATCTTCCATCTATATCTGTAACATATTCCACATACGATGACGAGCATGAAACAACCGAGAAGAACTGAAAGTACGGTGTTTAAGAAACTATAATCGGTACAGTCCTTTTTCAAATTGGCTATAATAAGCTTTGTGTCTCTAATGTATAATTTTTTCCTGTGTTTGTCTATACATGTATAGTTTTCTTTGCCGACAAAGTCGACAGTTGCCGTATCCAACCACTGAAGAAAGTCTATATTTTCACAAGTGCACTCAAGTTTATTGTCCCTTAGATCTATGGTTACATTGCGACGTTTTGAAACCTCCAAAAGATGGTCCCTTGTGGCCTTCGGAAAACCGTCAATTCCATTTCCCTGAAGGTTTATAACTGAAATATTTGGCATATGTCCGATTTCTAATTCCCAGTCTGACAAGAAGTTATCTTTTAAATTCAGATCTTCCAGGCTTTCGAGAGTTGAGAAACATTTTGCAGGTATTATGCGAATTTTGTTACAGTATAAATTCAGGTGTATTAGATTCGTCAGCGGTTTGAGCCAGGGACAACTTGTGTTCTCTTCTATTACGTACCCAATAAAATTTTTGGCTAAATTAAGCCAAGTAATAGATGTCATGTTTATGAAGAAATCAGCATGAATTTTCTCACAGAAATTATGAGACAAATCGACGTATTCTAGTTTATTTAACCCTCTTATTGGTCCTTTCCACTCGCTTAAAGCATTGTGTTTGAAATCAACATGTCGCAATTCATTGTGTGGACACAAGTTTATTTCTTCTATATTATATGAAATTCTCGAATTCCTGACATAAAGGTTTTCCAGCTTTGTGGGCATTAGAAAAACAAATCCGACCAGGAATTGAAAGGACTTACGGGTATCCCTCTTTCCCGGTACTTCAAAATAATGATACTGATTTAAATCATCAGCAATGAGAGTTTTCAGATTATAGAGCCTACTAACCTCTATTATGCAAGGACCCAGAACAGGCCGGTTATCGCTGATGTCAATTTCTTCTAGTCCTGGCGGAAAATAGTCTATGGAACCTTTTTCAAAACTCTCTATCGCGTTCCCTGACAAAAAGAAGCGTTTAATTGACGTATTACTTGCAAATTCAAGATCATGTTTTGTTATTCGTTTTCCAGTAGTAACAGGATCTTCCATGTTTGTAAATCGTAGTGTTGTGATTTTTGTAAACTGCAAACTATAAGAAATGTTTCTGATAAGTTTCAAACCGTTGGGAGGATTGTTGGATATATCAAGAAACTCCAGCCGTGAAAGCTTGCAAAATGAGCAACTATCAACTGCGTGAATATTACATTTCGATAGATCTAACATTTTCAGATACAATGTATTGTCGAACATGTTATTCCGTACACCGCTCATATTGCAATTCTCTGATGACAATGAGAGGTTTGTCAAGGCGGTGAGACTGGAATATGCTGATCCAAACATTCTGTCGTGAAGACCTGGAATATGCAATACGTTCAAATGTAACATCCGTCCTATGGTTTCGTCTAAATACGTCGAACTTTGATCTACATTGTTATTTGCAAGATATAGTTCCTGAAGATTTTCAAAAGGCATGAAAAGGTGTGGAGGTAAGATTTTTGTCGAAATCAGCAAACTGTTAGAGATGAGATTCAAAACTCTCAGTTTGGTCAAGCCATAAAAAGCATTATTTTTCAGTATCGAAATGTTATTTGAACTCATGTTAAGTTGTTCCAAGAGTGTAAGTTCCTCGAAGCTATAACTCGGCACTTCATTTATGCGGTTCTTACTGAGGTCTAGCACGCTGGTGTCGTTATCTATGTTGCGAGGTATACTCTTCAGATGGCGCTCTGAACAGTCGGCAAACTTTCCATTCGGTACCACTTGAAAGTCGCAGGTTTTAGCCATCGTCAAACCACCTTGCAGCAGAACGATGAAAACAGCACATACTATCCAGTAAGTACATCCGTCTGGCATTTTATTCATTGTTTCGAGCCAATCTGTAAAACAACAACAACAAAACTTTTAGGACGTGAAACACCAAAACAGGATACTGTCAAAGCAGGTCTATGCGAAATAATGGTGTCCAACATAGTGTCAGAAATGACAAATAGTTCGGTAAAAATTCTAACATCTTTCTTATTTCTACTTTCAACAGAGATTATGGGTGCTCTTCAGAACCGCCACAATGAGGCGGTTCTAACGAGTACCCACAATCTATGTTTAGCACAAATAAGAAAATTAATGCATACCCCTGTGAACACCAGCTTTACTATGTGTAAAAGTGGGGTTTCAGGGTGTCAAAATTTTAAAGGCGTATTTTCGAGATGGCAAGCCCAGATCAGATGCAAAAGAATGCGGCGTCTAATTAGGAATTCACTGTTTGCGAAACATTCAGCTATACTCTCAATGAATTTCTAAAAACAGCACAGGTCGAAACGCTCTGCCACCAGAGAGAGAGAGAGAGAGAGAGAGAGAGAGAGAGAGAGAGAGAGAGAGAGAGAGAGAGAAAGATTTTACATACTTTTTAGCAAGTACCTGACATAGACCAACACCTTTTCATCTACCGTATTTTGTTGTAAAAAGAGTGGTTTCCCTCTGTAGTTAAGTATTACCTCAGTTTCTGTAGTTACTAAAATCGTATCCCATATGAATCTGGCATCCACATTCAAAGTGAGACATCAGAAAGCAGTACAGCTCGCCGCAGTACGAACGCTACGTCTAATCGGAGCCTTTACTGTTTGCAATCTTTTCGGACATTTTCTCGATAAAGGTCTTTAAATAACACAACTTGATACCTCTTATTTTCGGAATTGGCCCCTGCTATACACGTATATATGTAAGTCGAAAGGTTCTATTCGGCTTAAAATGGGTTTAAAAGATTCTGACATTTTCTTCCTGGTCCTTTGTTCTTTTTGTGTGTCAAAGAAATGGGGAAAGAAAAACTACCAAATACACCAAAAACAAAGCAACAACAAACAAATAAAAGGCCAAAAGTGAGAGAAACACTAATCAGACGCTCATTAGCGGTACATGCGCTCTGGTAAGGACTTACAAATTGAACAGAGCAGCCACTGTGGTGCGGCCAGAAAAATATATTACTACGCACAACAAGAAAAATCTGTGTAAAATCGCCTTTTCTCCGAGACTAGCCGAGACTACTCTTAAAGGAAAGAATTTGCTCCCTGTTGGATCCCTTTAATATGTAATGTAATGAAATATAAATTAATGTTCGTTTCCTGGATAGCACAATGGTTGTAACTTAGAAAATGAGGATGATGAGGACTACTTTTTTCGTTGTCCGATATATGTAAATCAGCGAGTAAATCTGTTTACCGAAACTCGAAACTTTCACCCTCTTAATTTAGATATTTTACTTTATGGCATTACACAGCTACCATTCGAGGAGAACATGGTTATTTTCAATGCTGTACATATACATCAAGAATACTGGTAGATTTTCCAATTACTTTTAAGATCATGCATCGAATCATTTATGCGCGATGGTCTATGTTAATAATTTATGTGGTTGTCAGTGTCATGTGACTGTAATTTTGATGATGTTACTATGTAGGGGAAGGGTCGTAACTAATTGTGTGAGAACTTGTGATCTAACCCCCATTGCTTGCATGTTTTGTCATGTACTGATGCAATAAAATACGTTTTAACAGCAAAATGTCTCTAGTTACTATGTCTAAAATGTGTCACTGCAGCTTAGGAGACTGTGGAGGGGCTACTTTTAAAGGAAAGAATTTGCTCCCGATGGGAGCAAATTCTTTCCATTAAGAGCAGCCATTTCAATATGCCACGTGAATGTAATGTAATGAAATGAAATGGTCTTTGTCTGGATAGCACAATACCTCCAGTTACTTTTGACGGACCCAATGTTTTGACACGTGACTTAAACTGACCTTGTTTACATTTCATTGCGCATGCGCAAATAACTTCCCCTTGAAATCTGACCGTTCTTCGTGGTTGGCGAAAAGCGACTGTCTCCATATAAACAAATTGCAAATAGGGGTTCTGTTCCGCATTTATTTCAGTTGACTGTTACAGATAATCTATCGAATTACACTATAAATGGGCACTTAAATATATTCTAGTACTAATTTATGCATTTTCTGCCTTGGATCATTAGTTATATGTTTTATTGTTGTTGTTGTTATTATTATTATTATTATTATTATTATTATTATTATTATTATTAGCAGAACTAAGACCACCCCGCCTTGTAAGCTCTGTTTTTGGTCGATCGTTTACGATCGACCCTAATTTACTAAATGGTAAAACGGAATTCACGCAGTTGTCCACGTGACCATCACTGATTTGGGAAAACCAATATTAATCGAACTTGAAACGTTGCGCTATTTTTATCGATGCAACATATGGGTCAGAGCTAGCTGTAGAGTCTTGACAGAAATCGTCTGCTGGTATTGACGAATATCGAATACCCAGATCAGACGCCGCGGAATGTGGCGTCTGTTCAGCAGGTTGCACAGGGACTACACAGTTTGCTTAAGGGTTAAACGAAATAGTATAAGAATGCCAGGTTGCTCAAGTAATGAAAGAAAAACATTACACGCTGTCACGTGACGTCTACACAAATGTATGCCAAGTCCAGTAAAAATAGACTTTTCGCACTTCGGTTTTTTAAGAGCAAAAATGAGTAGCCCAGACTTTTAGGTGGTACCGTTATTAGGCATACAGCATAGACCCAGATTGGATAGACAGTACATTGTTTCTGATCAGCGTCGGCACTGTTCGCCATATGTATGTAGCAACAGTTTTGAACATGATTTAGGCCCGTAAGGGACGGGTTGAGGGTGCGAATTTCAGGTATTTTGCAGAGGGTGACAGCATGAATCTGATAATTTCCAAAGAGGAGAGGGGGCGGCGTTTGCAACCTCCCAACTGTGTGCCGGCCTGCATCAACAGGTAAAATGAGCTTTTTTGTTTAAACATATCGCTGAAGGGGCTCTGTTACAGATCACTGTTATTCAGGAGCTGGGGTGGAGTGGTGGGACTGAGCGTGGAGAAAAGAGAGAGGAGAAACTATATCAAACAATTTAGATGCTGATCAGAAGCCATCGATGAACCTACACTGTCTGCAGCTGGAACATGTAATATTTTGTGTTGCATATGAGATTAAGCACTATCAATGAAATACTCTAAATTCAGAAAGATGATTCGATATATGTGTATACAGAAGCGAATTAATTAAACACATTAACAAATGACAAGTACATGTAAACGATTTGTCGGAAAATGCTACCATATTTTTTTTTTCAGACAACAATTCGACTAAATACTTTTCTTAAAATAAAGCGTTTTGACGGGTACCCACAGTCTACGTTATAACGCAGGTAACCTGTTGCTTGCTATTGTTCGTGTGACTATTACTGACCATCTGACTGCCGCTGATCTTGAACAAATCCAAGTATTGGTTGTTTATAGCATCCCTAAGACGTCAGAGCGCAGCGTAAGAAGAAAATTCTGGACTTGTTTGATTTGAGGTTTAACGTCCCTGTCAACACTTTATAGGTCATTTAGAGACGATACTTCCAATTTTATGGAACTTTTACCCGACACGGAGATGAAATGACGTCTCAAGCCCTGTCGCCCAATGAAACCAATAGGATTTTTGAGCATGGACCGTCCGACTCGCACCGCTTTGCCTAGGCAGAGCGGTTTACCAGTACTCGTGTGTGGTCGGTTTCAGCTCTGCGTGGAAGCATCACGCAGCTCATTTATTTATTCAAGACCCGTTTGGCGGGGGCGGGTGGACTGTGCTCGTGCACTTGTGCATTGACAAACAGAATCTACATAATCAGATGCCACATAACGCGATGTCTGGTCAAATCTACTGTGATTGCTTAAAGTTAAACGAACAGTTCGATTCTCAGTTCAGGACTATTTTCCCAACCTACACTCAGAGACGATCGACCCACCAGTACTCTCAGTGATTTGATTATGACATGTCAATATCGTCAAAACAGTCCCGATTCTTCTAGAAATTATTAATTATAAGCTTAGACATGTCTATTTCAATTGTTTAAAAGTCAAGATCATCCTTTCAAATCCAAATAAAAGACATGCCTACAGAAAATAAAATCGTGTTAACAATGGCAATAAATGGCGAAAGACGTTTTTTTGCCAACCACCGGTAAGTCCCGGGATGTGGTATGACTGGGTGATGACGTAGTGCTTGGACATGTCTATATCTAATTGTGTCTGTGTGGCTGGGGAGACTGAGGCGGTATCATTTTTTCTTGCACACCAGACAAGGAAATCCGTGATTTTACCCTGGGATAGAAATTTATGTTCTCACCCTGGTGTTCCGACCCCAAATCGAATTTAATCGCGTGTTTGATAAATGCACTGGTTGATTACAACCTCATGCGCGGCGTCGTCATGCGTGACGTCACTAAACACATTCCTTTTGTGTCATCACAAAATGGCGGAGGTCGGTAACCGAAGTATTAAAAATTCGCAATAGAAATGGAAGGTATGCAAGAAAAAGAATCCATTATGGGTGTGAGGGGTGGATAGAAAAATCCGTCCCTCGGGATCACTGTCCGGCATCACTCGGCAAGCCTCGTGATGCCGGACAGTGTCCCTCGGGACGGATTTTTCAATCCACCCCTCACACCCATATAAGATTCTTATAGTCTTACCCGGTAGAAAATCCCGAATACAGGTTTTCTCGTGGCGTGGCTTAAATGTAAATTCTCAATGGTTGTTACGAAAACATGCTTATTTACCACCAAAAAAAATGAAACTTTTCAGATAAAAATTCTGAAACATAGACTGTGGATACTCGTTTGTATCGCCTCGAAGAGGCGGTCCTAACGAGTACCCACAATCAATGTTTTGAGCAGAAATAAGAAGAAAATAATGTATACCCCTGTAAACCCAGCTTTACTAATATATAAAATTGGGGATTTAAGGGTGTCAGAATTATATAGACATGTTTTCGTGATGTCTGTCGTACCACTCGTTGCAAATGGCCCAAAACATAGGTGAGATAACAAATAATAAAAGAGGCTGAAATAAAAAGGGTAAAACAAGAATCTCAAATCCCGGGCCAATGTCGGATAGCCTTGTCTGGTATGCGAGAAAATGATGTCTTTCATGGCCCATAAAATGGCATTGTTCTGACGAAAATGTTCAGATAATTTTCTTATTGCTTATCCACAGGTTAATGTTGCGAGCTAGAACCGCCTCACTGACGTAGTTCTAACGAGTGCAGAAAGTCGATTTTTTCCAGCTAGAATATGGTAAGCAATGCATACTCTTAACCCTTGTCCTGCTGAATATTCATATATGCCACACCCACTACTGATTATCAACCAATCAGATTACTTGATGCAAATTATTGCAACAAATTCATGAGCTGAATGACAAACAATGTAGATCCTGATCAGATGGCTTCGTCAGAAGCCATCTGATCTGGATCTACATTGTTTCAAAGATAAGGCATATCCGGGATTAGCAGGACAAGGGTTAAACCCCTCTTTTCTGTATCAGTTGTGCTTTTACAATGTACTTGATGAGACCCGTTCATCGCATGCCTCGGTCACAAATTCGGCGTGCCCCGGCCGACCTATACTAGACGTGGTGGTTGGCCGAGCTGTCCAAGTCGAGAATGGGTCGACAGCGGGTGTCTGGCTCGGTTTTGGCAAAAAGTATGTCGTGCGGGGTATGAGGGGGACATCCGCCTGGAATCTGGCGGTATCTGCCAGATTTTTGCGGGGAAGCATCGGCGTATACGCCGGGCGGAAATCGGCCGGTGTACTACAAATTACCGGCCGTACGCCGGCCGTATACCTGGCGATTGTTTCTAGCCGGCCGAGCATCGATCTATGTTCCGCAGATGTCCGCCCAGTGCCCGGCCGGGTCTACGACGTCCGTACGAGTTCTACTCGAGGTTTATTCGATGTGCCACCGACCTAGAAGTCGGTGAGAATTCGGTGAGAATTTTAAGTGCGAGTTAAAATCTCACCGGGCCTCTCCCGACCACCACCGACGACCAAACATCCGGCGAGAAGCCGGCCGAACTCGAGCCCGATTTCACCCCAAATCAGTCGGCAAAATAGTCGGGCGGGGCCCGAATAGTGCTTTGTGACCGTGGCTTTAATGCGACACAGATCAGGAACATTCTTCTTCGTTTCATTTAAAATACAAGAAAATAAAGAAACGGGAAATTAAATCACGCAGTGTTGTTTGCATATCTAACAACAAAATTTGCATATACATTGTCCCAGTGACATAATTGAGCCGGGGCACAGCGCTAGCATTTTCTACAATTTACATGTGCGCTCAGCGAAGACTCAGATAAGCCTGCGCATCCGCGCAGTCTGATCAGAGTCTTCGTTGTGCGCTCTAAGGATAGCTAGGGACCAAATGCTCCTTCATGCAGCAAGAGAAGTCTCTGGTCAGACTACATGCGTGCGCAAGCTGATCTGATTCTTCACTGGGCGCACACGTTAATTGTAGGAAATGCTTCCCTCCGGCTCAGTGTAGATCAAAGTCAACTTATCTTCGGCGGTCGCAACAAGGTCAGACTCGAACTGGTCTGCTCAGCTACATACAAGAGTGTCGAAATTCCAGATATGGAAACTTGAGGTATTGTACTATACAGACACGGAACTCCAAAGTGCTGATCAGACTGCGCCGATGCGCAGGCTAATCTGCACATTGGCTGTTCGCAAATGACAAAAGTATGTGTTCTAAGGACGTGGCTCATTATGTGTTTGTAGGTCTTAAATTTCCTTGTATTTTGTTTATCCTCTGTGCGACATGTTCTGAATTTAGCCCTTTTTAAAAAGTTTAGTACAAACATATATAAGCCCCGGTCCCACAGAGCTTGCGACCGCGATGCGACCTCTCCACGACTAAAAAAATGGCAATCGCGGAGCGGTTGCAGAAGTCGCAGAGAGGTTTTATAAAGGTTGCAGCAAGGTCGCGGGTAGGTCGCCAATCAAATTTAGTCGCCGATCGTCTTTTCTGCATGCACAAAAGACTGGCTGCGACTGATTTTGATCGCAGACTAGTTGCAATTGTTTTCTAGACGTCGCAGACCAATCTCCGATCGATCGCCGAACAGTCACCGATCGATCCCCGACCGAATTTATGCAAATTTGCCTGTAAATTCTAGCAACCTTATTACAACTTATCGGAGACTGGTCGCACACCGATCGCCAACTAATCGCCGACTGATCCGCGATCGATCCACGACCTATCGGCGATCGGTCGGCAACTGTTCGGCGATGGGTCGGCGATCGATCGGAGATTGATCACTGATAAGTCGGCGATTGATCTGCAACTGGTCGCCGACAAGCTGTAAAAAGGTGTTAAAACCACCGAACGATTATAGTGCCAACTACAATAAAAAAAAAACTGTTAACATCCTAGCATCATTTCGACGACAGCTTTCAAAGAGGCAACATGGTTCGGCGAAGCGGCACAGCCGAAAAAAACGGGAAGCAAGGCTCGGACACCACTTTCGTATGACGAGGACTTGCAGCAGCCCAGAGAAGACTCTCAGCAGTCGAAAATTTAGTTTATTTTTGTCTGTATCAAAAAAAAAAAAAAAAAAAACGCAAAACAGTCTCCGACAAGTCGCCGATCGGTTTTATCCAGTCTCTGAAGAGTCGCCGATTGAACGTCGACTATAGTCCCCGATCATGTTTCACTTGTTGCAAGTCAGTCGCCCATCATACGGCGATTCTTCGGCGACAAGTCGCTGATCAATCGCCGACTTTGGGCAACATTAATCGCCGATTGTTCGGCGACCGGTCGCCGACTGGTCGGCGATCACATTTACGGAGCAAATTTAGTTGCAACAGTTGCAAAGGTCGCGGGCCAGTTGCAACGAAATCAGTTGCAGAGAGGTCGCATCGCAGTCGCAAGGTCTGTGGGACCGGGGCTTAAGCGATGGGGTTGAGCTTCGAGTTCTCAGTCCACAGCTCCACCCTTTTTGTCTAGCATTCGTAATATTCAACAAATATTGCAACACATAGTTATGTGATAATATAGACTCTGGGGTTATTTGATTTTTCCAGTGTAAGTGTAAGATCGATTTTGTTTTACCGAGTGCACACCAACTTTGAAGAAGTATTTTCACGACTGGCGAGTTCATGTGCGAAATAAAATTGATGTTACACTGAAAAAAAACAAAAAAAAACAACAACAATTTTTCTGTTTCTTTTATGCTTTAAACTGTAATTTTGAATGCAATTTCAAGGCACCGGCCGTCACCACAGAAAACAAAAAATTTTCTCATGGCGATTTCGCGTCGAATTTAGAGGTGTTCAGTGGGTTTACAGGGTACAAAAAGGTATACATTGCACCTGGAAAATAGCAAGGGATGTTACTTTATCAAATGGTTCACTTGTAAATATCCGCAGCTGCTAAGCTTATCTGGCGTCGCGTGTATTAAATAGGTTACGTCGGTGCTAAAAGTGTTGTTATCAACATCTAAATGCCGTTCGAAACGTGCGTGGCATAATTTCTGTCATACGACATACATTATTTTCGTAACGCTAAATGACATCGAATAAACAGAATATATATGTTAATTTTCGATGATACATCGAATATCCAAAAATCTTATCTTCACTCAACAAAAACCGTATCTTCACCTCTACAAAATCATGACAGCGAGGAGCTCTGGTCTCCCTAGCTTGACAGCTAACATTTTTGTGAATGTAGAAGACTGCAAATCAGTGTAATGACAGATAAGAAGATTAAATTCTAGGACAAGCAAAGTATAATTAGTTTTCCAGATTTTAGCAGAGTTGAACATATTTAGTTTCAACTGACCAGCCTGCACAAAACTTTCTTTTCTTTTCTTTCTTTTTTTTTTTTTGTTTTGGTTTTGTTTTGTTTAGTTTTGTTTTGTTTAGTTTCGGTTTTACAGCCCTTCCAAGATTATTTCACTTATTTTGAGGCAAGCGTTAATCAGAAGTCGGTTTTAATTGTGTTATATCGAAACACATGTTATGGATTGTGCTTTAAACGAGGTTGATTTGTATATGCTTGAAAATGACTTAATCGTAAATCCTCATCAAACTTTCTCAGGAAATTGGTCATTTGAAAGGTGGGGCAGACTCGTCAAATGAAAAGTCAAACCTGTTTCTTTTTCTTAGAAATGAATTAAAATAAATAGCTTTCATCTGCAGTTAAAAGTTGAGTTTTGTACTGGGCAACTACTTGAGTGTTTCTAGATGTTTTACCAGCTCTGTATAGCGCCCCCGCCCATCGGGGCCTGGAGAAATAGATCGGGCTGCACGGTGCATCCGCGCAGAGCTGAAACCGACCGAATTTGAGTACTGGTAAACAGGTTAGGTCTAAGCCTTCCCGGGAAAAGTGATGCGAGTCGGACCGCTCCTTAAGCCCTAGCGCTTTCTATGGGCGGTAGGGCGTGAGATGTCATTTCATCTCAATGTCGGGTAAAAGTCCCACAAAATCGGAAGCAACGTCTCCAAAATGACCTCAATAGTGTTGACGGGGACGTTAAACATCAACTCAAACAAACAAAACCAGCTCTGTATAAAGGGTAACAAAATACCTATACCATATACTAATAGTCCAAAGCAGAGTCTGATAACAAAATAGAGAAATTTCAGAAAAACGTCAGGCTTTTGTAGAGGTGTGTTTGCAGTGGCGATATCGAATTCACTGAGAAATCTCTATATTTTCATTGAGAAACTATTATTCTAGATTTAATTCGATCAATCAATCAATCATAAAATATACATTCTGTTGTTGCTGACGCGACTCCTTTTAGACACGTACAAGGACTACGACATCGCCGAGTCATACGATTTGCCGAACTTGCCGGTGGTTGACATAAAAAGTCTTTCGTCATTTAGCGCCATTGCATTGCCTCCTCTTGACTTCTATCAATAAAGACCTTCTGACTCTGAAATTAGTTTTAGAACAAGAAAGTCAAAATCTTTTAACCTGATTTGATAACAATTTTATGAAAGCCAATCCCGACAAATTCCTGTATTGGTAATATTCTTTCCATATTGGCCAGGCGAGTATCAAATGTGATGATTGTGTGACCCTGCTGGGTGTTAATATCGATTACATGCTCAACTTTGATGAGCATGTTTCTGAAATATGTAAAAAGGCATTTCTGTAGTGCAACCAGCACAAACAAACTTGCGAAAATCCAAGAGAGGGTCCCTGAGATTCATCAATGATGATTATTCATCCTCACTCAAGGACCTTCTAACTTCCACAAATACTCAACCTTTGCATGTACGCAGGCTCCAACAAATGTCCTGCGAAGTTTTTAAGATTGTAATGAAATGTCACCCGATTTTATTAGGGATCTTATTAGCTTAAAATTATCAAACTATAATTTCAGGAGCAACAAGACAGCAGATATTCCCAGAGTAAATACTACAAGGTATGGACTGAGGTCTTTCAGATCCGAGGCGCCACGCATCTGGAATTGTCTTTGTAATGAACTGAGGCTAGCAGAATCCTATCCTCGGTTCCGTATATAGAATGCTCCATTCCTGGAGCAGCCTCGGATGTGGATTCCCTCCATTTTGAGGTTAAAGTAGAAGTAAAAAAAAGATCAGGAATCGATACAATGAACTTACTCCACCCATCAAAGACACCAAAGGGAAAGAAACACAAACATTAAGCGACCAGACCATAATGGAAACCTAAACAAAGGAAGGCCATAAGGACAGTCACTTTCCCACAAAATGGTCATATGGCCATCCAAAATTAAAAGACACAAGTGATACACACAGTAAGTAACAAACAACAACATAAATAAACCGCCACAGAAGAACCGCCTTGGAACGGTCAGTGGAAAGATTTCCACTGGGGGGGCTTAAATCGATTTTACGTGGCCACAATCCTCGTCCTTACTTCTGTCGCGATTTAGACAAATAATTCGTTCAGTCCGCATGAAGGCCTCCTCAAGTTTACATGCTCATCTTTGTTGAGTTTGTTTTTCCACTGTTCAGGTGCATCATGTTTTGTATCGTGGCTGTTGCAGCTATTATTCTCATTATTTTTCGCTTTCGTTTAAAAGTTGCCTTATTTAAGAAATAGATCAGCTCTAACTGTGATTTGTTGTGTAATAAATCACAGTTTGGAGGTCAGTTGTAAAGTAGACAAATCACGAGCGCGTAGCGCGCGTGATTTGTCTACGTACAACTGACCGACAAACTGTGATTTATTACTCAACAAATCACAAACTAGAGCGGATCTATTTCGATTCTAACAGGCTGAAAATCGGCAATAATGCTGTTGTTTCCTTCAAAATCTCACAACTTTTCGCCATTGTTAGAAGAAATCCCGCTACAATTATAGACTGAAACACATGCATTTATATCCTTTTCTAACGTTTTCGATGCGAGAAAATGACGTTACACCGTCTAACGTCAAGTAAATCGACTAGTGACGTCATATATTGACAGTTTTTAATGACGTCACTCGTCACGCTCTTCCGAGCTGTGATTTGTTGCAGAATAAAACACAGTTATTTTCCATTGCCTATATAGGCGCGCTGTGTCAGAATCTTATTTCGAATAAGACTGGGAGCCATCAATACTGATGGGTCCAAGGAATAAGATTATAGCTGCTGCAGACTCATACATCAATTATTTGGCTTCAGCTGCAGTCCCATGGTTGTAAGTATATTGTAGCCTTTTGTGCTCATACTTTTTTAGGGTAAGAGACCAACATGACTCTCTGGAGGAGGGACAACTCTCCTAGCGATGCTGGTTTGATGTGCCCCCTCCATCAGTGCTTCATGTACACCCTGCACTAGTAATATGTCGTACGCTCTTGCCTGCTTTTTCGTCTTGAGCACAAAGTCGTGTGATTAAGAGGTTTTATAATCATGGACTGTACAGACTATATGGTCATATTTGAAACTTTTGTCAACTTTAGTTTGAATACTCTCTGATATTTTTATAATTAATATTTTTATTTATTTATTTTTTTTTTTTTATCTTTAATTGTTCTCACAATATGGTCTAAACGTTCTTCTTTTATATTTCTAATGAAGCTCAGGCTCTTTTACCATTACGAAAACAAGCCTATTCAAATACATTGTAAATTTTACGCCCCCCCCCCCCAAAAAAAAAAAAAAAACCCGCAAATTTCCAGATAAAAAATTGTGATACTTTTCTTATTTCTGCTCAAAATATTGATTGTGGGTACACGTTAGGCGGTTCTAACGAGAAACCACAATCCATATTTTAGAGCAGCAATAAGAAAAATAATGTGTTCCCTGTAAACGCCAGTTTTACTTTATAAAAGAGGGGTTCAAGGGGGTCAAAATTATTTAGGCGTGTTTGCGTGTTGATTTCTAATTAACCCTTATCTTGCTGTTCACGACAACCCCTATCTTTGGAAACAGTGTAGATCTAGATCAGATGGCTTCTTCAGAAGCCATCTGATCAGGATATACAATGTTTGGCATTCAGTTTATGAATTTGTAGCAATTAATTACATCAAGTAATTTGATTGGTTGATAGACGGAAATGGGTGTGGCTTAAGCTCAGGCTCCTATTGAGACAAGACATACTCCGGTTTTCGACATAATAGCGTAGACTATGACTATTTTAACTGTGATATGTACTCATTATAAATTAGTTTTACTTGTGTAATTTATGTTTAACTTTTTATTACATGCACTGTGATATGTTTGTTTGTTTGTTTGTTTTTGTTGCTTTACAACTGTTTGTCGAAGTAAGAACCCTACTGGGCTTATGCTATATATGTTTTATCGTATTCGGCAGAAAATAAATATTCTATGTCTATGCCTAGCCTAGGACCCCATTAAAGATTAGTTGCTTCAACTTTATGGGCTATCCTGTGTACATATTTATAGTCAATTCTTATCATCTTAAATCATATAAAAAGTACATTCTTAATCATATTTGTATTTTTTTATCTTAAATTCAAATGTGCAAGTCATATCAGTTCTTAATTTTGTAATTTTATCATGATTCGTTTTTTTTTTTTTTTTTTTTAAATCATAAAATTCGAACTGTGATTCATATGTGATATGTGTGACTGATATGTGTACACAGATATAATAATAATAATAAACCAGAAAAGGAGGAGAGACAGTATGCTTATACTCTTGTACAAAGGTCGAAAGGGTTCTGCCAGCATTCCAAGAGATGACCTTATAATTATCCCCGCAATTAGGAGTGGCAGAAAGCATCACTCTTTGGCATTTCAAATGCCTTCTGCAAGAACTGACATCTACAAGGGATCCTTCGTCCCTCAGACAATTAAAGATTGGAATACACTTCCACATTCGGTTATTTCATCCGCGGAAGGTGCTAAGGATAACGTAGCTAAGTTTACTTCTTTAGCAAGAGCTAGGGACTATATATATTAACTTCCCTTTCCACATGTCGTGGTGAATGAATGTCGTTTGACGTGTCACCGGTAACGATTCAGATTCAGAACTGACATTTGCATCAGAATCAGAATTGTTACTGATGACATGTCAAATGACAATCATACACAAGTTCTTGTACATGAGGCTAGGTTAATTTCTTTGATTTGATGAGAGTGGAGCGTGATAGCTCAGTGGTTAGTGCACTTGCCTCTGATGCTAGAGGTCCCGGGTTCGATTCCCGGCAGCGGCGATAAAATTTCGGTGCCCGAACACGCTCCATTAGCATCATTTGCAGGGATGAATGTCATAAAGTGCACCGTCCTTCGGATCGGGACGTTAACTGGAGGCCCCCTGTGCAGGGAGAACCATTCCCTGTGCAGGTTAAAGATCCCTACCGTAATTACATGATTACTGTGTAGGCTTTCATCCTGCAAACCTGGAGTCTATGTAATGTACACCTGCGGTAATGGTCAAATGTGACCGAGGCAGTATCAGTAGATAGATAGATAGATATCTAGTGAGCCAGGTACAATTCAAACACGGTGGATCTACAAATAGTCACACGGTCGTTGTGCTGATTGAAATGACCTTGACACTTGGCGGGGAAATGTAAACAAAAAATACCAATTTATGGATACTGAAATGAAATATACTCGAATGTGCTGAGGATTGTATAGCTAAGTTTACCTCTTTAGTGAGAGCTAGGGTCTAACTTCCAATCACAGGTCCTGGTGTATGAATTCGATTCACCTCCTCTGCCAGCATTCCAAGAGATGACCCGTAGGAGGCCCAGAAATGGTGACTGACCTGTTTCGGTGACACTTAGTTCCCTATCTATCTATCTATCTATCTATCTATTTATACTGCAGCAACTGCAGCAACCCCGTTAAGAGGACTATCGTCCAGGTGTGTGCGCAGAGGCATCGTGCAAGACAAAGTAAAAGAAGTAAAAGTGAGACAGTATGGAGGAAAAGTTAAAGTTTATGTTACAGAAGAGAATAAAATCAGATAAAAACAAGTGTTGTGGATTAGGGCATATAGTGTGACACTGTCCTTACCCCTGACCTAAATGACTCTAGGTCTTGTAGGACAGGAAGATGATGGGGAAGTTAAGATTCCATTGTACAATGGCCAAGGGAAAAAAGGAGTATTTATAGTAGCTGGCTGTAGTCGGTATCTATCTATCTATCTATCTTCTTATACTGAGTCGGTCATATCTGGACATTACCTCAGTTGGGTGCGTGGCTAAATTTAGAATTTATAAATTTAGAATTTAGCTTAAAAAAGAAAAAGAAAAGAAGAAGTCACTGGATGAGTCCTTAAAACTATTTACAATATGAATAACAGAGGTATACTAAAACGCATACCTCTGAGTCTCAATCTTACACTGTATGGGCTTTGAACTCCTCTGCAGTCTTAGCATTCACCACAGAAGCGGGAATAGTCCTAGGGAAGAAGGAATTTTTCAGGGCATCACTGTAGGACTGGTACCTGTGATACTGTGAGTTGTTTACTTATGATGTCCTTGTTCGGGTTGAAACTGTCACAGGGCTCAAGTATTTATCTTTATTAATGGCCACTGTACCTGAATGTATCTTATAGAAGAAGGTTAAAGAGGACTGCTCACGACGGGCCTCTAGGGACGGCCATTCTAGCTCGTTAAGCATGTCACCGACGCTGCTTCTATTGCGCCATCGTCGGCAGGTCCATCGAGCAGCTGTCCTCTGCACCTTCTCCACCTGCTGAATCTGAGTTTTAACATAGGGATGCCAAATGGGTGATGCATATTCTAGCTGAGGGCGAACCAATGTTTTATATGCAACATCCTTTGTCTGCCTAGGTGCAAAAGCCAAGTTTCGTCTAAGAAATCCTAATGTCCTAGTTGCTTTTGAAGTTATTTCTGAAATGTGTTGACCCCAATCAAGATCATCAGTGATGGTGATACCAAGATATTTGGCGGGTTGAACCTGCTCCAAGATTTGCTGGTGTAGTTTATAGTCAAACTTAATTTGTTTGTCTGGAGGGTGTCGCGACACCCTCATTGAATGACATTTGGCCACATTGAACTTCATCTGCCAATCGGCCTCCCACTGTGCTAGTTGATTCAGGTCATCTTGTAGAATAAGACAGTGAGAAGAAGAATATATATTCCTATAAAGGACACAATCATCAGCAAACAAACGGACAGATGACCTGATATTATCAGGGAGATCATTAATGAATACCAAGAAAAGGACCGGTCCAAGGACCGAACCTTGGGGGACACCAGATAAAACAGGGACTGTATCAGACGCTTGGCCATCAAGTACAACTTGTTGTGAGCACCCTGAGAGCCATGAGCTAATCCACCTGTGTGTGGATCCTCTTATCCCATAGTAATCCAATTTATACAATAGCCTCCTGTGAGGTACCTTGTCAAAGGCCTTAGCAAAGTCCATGATAATCAAGTCAGTCTGTTTGTGGCCACGGTTTGTGGCCCCATCCAGATTGCTCACAATGTCATGGTAAAACTGAACTAATTGAGTTTCGCAAGACCTTTGACTTCGGAAACCATGTTGACAGTCAGCAAGAATGCTCTCAAAGGCTAGGTGCTTGTTGATGTTACTAACTATTATATGCTCCAGGGTTTTGCAACAGATGCATGTTAGCGACACTGGTCTATAATTTGCTGCATCATATTTTTTCTCCTTTTTTATAGACCGGGGTAACATTAGCTTGTCGCCAGTCATCTGGTACAGTGTATTCTGTGTGTTTGTGTCAGCTTATCTCGTGTATTCTTTTTATTCTGTCTTAGTTTTTCATTTACTCTTAAAATCAGTTAATGAAGTGCATTTGTATGGATATTTTATAGATGAAGTAACTTAGAATCCTCTTATAACTGTAGCAAGTCTCAAATACTTTAACTAGTAATTTCCAATTTTGTTATTTAATAACTTAATTCTTAAAGGAAACTTTCTTTTCCCTTTTAGATGATTATATACGTTATTGCTTGCAACATTTAAGAAATTTTAAATGTCGCTATTATTGTTTTAATTGTGTTTCTACATGTGTTGTGTTGTTTGTAATTGTATGTCTGTTTATATGTCCTATGTGTTAGTCGGTTAATAGCTATACATAGCTAATGTTACATTTGTTGAAAACTTCCGACTTTAAATAAAATTTGTATCTGTATCTGTATCTAGTGCCCTGGGCAAGTGATTCATTGAAGATAAAGGCCAGCACAGGTGAAATTTCAGCACCACATTCTTTAAGCACCCTGGCATTCAGGTCATCTGGCCCAGATGCCTTATGTATTTTGAGCTTACCTAACAGTTTAGCGACCCCGTTTGGGTCAACTGTTATATACCCCATTGAGGGGAACTGACTATTACCTTTAGTTGGTAGCTCACCATCAGTTTCACGCGTAAATGCAGATTGAAACTGTTTGTTACATATTTTGGCCTTATCGCGCGCATCTGTTTTGAGAATACTGTTATCTCTTAACGAAGTGATCCCAAAAGCTTCCTTTTTCAGGGACTTTACGAATGACCAAAACTTTTTTACTTTACCATTCTTCTGGGGACTGTAGGGATCTGTATTATCATCCTCAAAGGTAGAGATGCTGGAAACATGCTTCCAATATGCATCTCTTATTACCTTTTGTACGTGTGTAATGGCTCTTAAGGTCAGGGCAGGGCTACTAGACTTACGAGCACGAAAGTACATTCGATTGCGTCTTCTAATTAGATGCTTGATCGTGTTGTCGATCCAAGGCGCACTATACTTTGTTTTGGTCATTTTCGTTTTCGTTGGAATAAACCTTTCCATAGCCGCAGTTAATTCGGTCTTAAAATTGACCCACATGTCGTTAACTGACATGTGCGAAAGGTCAGAGGAAAGGAACGAATCTCTAAATCACGCCGTATGGTCTCGCAGACCATCCATATCCGCACGTTTATAAAGATATATTTTACACGGGGCTTGTCTGATTCGTTTTGCTTTTACATGTATGTCGTATTCAATAAGGACTATGTCCTGATCAGCTTTGCCGATCGGGGGCATCCCCTTATGTGGACATAGTGAAGGGGGTGCATATGCCTGGTCAATCTGATGGGATGGCTAATATATGGAGGGAGGGGAACAGCAACTAGACTATTTACTATTTTGTAAAATAGTATCAGGCGGGCGTCGGCTCGCCTGTCCTCAAGTGAACGCCACCCTAGTGAGTTTTGCATGCTTGTAACAGTAGCATAAGGGGAGTAATTGCTGTTAACCCACTGATGGCCCGTCTTTGGACCATTTCAATTTTATTTATGTAGGTCTGTGTGTATGGGTTCCACACAGGGGATGCATATTCAACTTGGGGACGAACTAAAGTCTGATATGCTGCTTCGCGAATACCTGTGTGTTTTGTTCTGATGTTTCTTTTCAAGAAACCTAGTGTCCTGTTTGCTGTTCCCTCGCAATATTTTCTCAGTAAAGAGTTCTGTGACGTCATCACATCCAGTTGTTAAAAGTATAAATAAAGACCTTTCATTTCTATCAACGACATCGAAAAATTCTGTTCAAAGATGTCAGTTAATTATAAATTTATATTTCCTTGCATATTTTGGCTGTTTTTCTTAATACCTTTTTTAACATGTATTGATGTGCCTCCAAAAGCAATAGTTTAATATTTTTTTAAATATTTCCCCCATCACCACGGTACTTCAAGTCACATGACCTGTTGGAGTAAACTTCCTTTTTTTATTTACAGGGACCGCCCGAAAATTGATGCCAGTGCTTAACTTCTGTCTTGGCTTTGCAGTTCAAAAGTGAAATACATACCTTGTTTTAGTTTAGCTCCTTCTTCTATTTCAGATGCAGCCACAAAAAGCTGTGGGGACTAATAAAAACACTGGGTTTCTTTTATCATAAAAAAGTGTACCCAGTGTTACATACCCCTATGAAAACACTGAATACAGCTCATATATTGCTACAAGCAAAGGTTTGAAAAATGGCATGATAGATTCATGTGTCCCGGACATGCTGAAAAGTAAATTAATTTTAATATTTATTATACCATTTGTGAATAAGTTATTTGACTGTTAACAGTTTCTAGTAATGTTGTTTTAACCATTAACAACATTTTCAAAACATAATTTTGCACCGTTACTGTACCATGAGGCAAAGTTCAAAGGTCACTGATTCTGGTCACTTGTAATTTCCGGTTTTGAAATATGTAGGTCAAAACAATGGCTGCCTCCAATGCACTATTGATGTTTTGAAAACCAAATTTGTCAGGGTGGAAAGGGAATAAAACAAACAAAAGATAAAATGCATTTTTTTATTTATTTGTATGGCATTTAATCATTATATAAAGGATAGTGCTTACAGTCACTGAAACTGGTCACTCAACGATACTGTTATAGCCACCAGTAACAATACTGATTCTGATTCCGGTGAATGCCAAGTCCGCAGAAGAGTTAAAGCCTGTACCGGCCCCCGCCCATAGGGGCTTGAAGAAATATATGGGCTGCATGATGCTTCCACGCAGAGCTGAATCCAGCCCGCACACTAGTACTGGTAAACCGCTTAGAGGATCTAAGCCTGTCCAGGAACCGCAGTGCGAGGGGGACCATCCATGGTAATAAACCCTATTGGTTTCATTGGGCGACAGGGCTTGAGATGTCATTTCATCTCAATGTCGGGTAAAAGTCCCACAAAATTGGTAGCAACGTCTCCAAAATGACCGTTAAAGTGTTGACGGGGATGTTAAACCTCAAATCAAACAAACAAACAAAGCCCGTACAGTGTAAGATTGAGACTCAGACAGTCAGAGGTATGCGTTTTAGGATACCTCTGTTATGTAGATTGTAAATAATTTTAAGGACGCATCCAGTGCCTCTTTTTTTTCTTTTTTTTTCAGCTAAATTCTAAATTTAGCCACCAAGTCAACTGAGGTAATGGCCAAATATGACCGACTCAGTATAAGATGGATAGAGAGATAGATAGATAGATAGATAGATAGATAGATAGATAGATAGATAGATAGATAGATAGATTATTTCGACAGCTGAAAGGGCTGATGATTGTGTAGCTACATGTATTTACCTCTTTGGTTAGGGCGAGGGACTAACTTCCCACATCACAGGTCCTGGTGTATGAATGTCATTTGCCTCATTTGACGTGTCACCAGTAACAATTTAGATTCTGATGAATGTCATTTGACACACCAGTAATAATTCTGATTCTGAAAAGGGATAACGTTTCTTTTCAACTTTTCGCGTTGGGATAAACAGATCTAAGAAAGTGCTTTATTTAAAGACAATCTATAAATTTAAAGACTATCTGTAAATTTAAAGAC
Source organism: Lucinisca nassula (assembly GCA_963580285.1). Lineage (NCBI taxonomy): Eukaryota > Metazoa > Mollusca > Bivalvia > Lucinida > Lucinidae > Lucinisca > Lucinisca nassula. Next base: position 14,283,243 of record OY757017.1, read on the forward strand.
TTTTTAATCTGTAGATTTAAAGACTAACACTAGGAAAATCATGAAAATGATGTAAAACAAAAAAATCGCATTCTCAAACGTAGCCTCGGTCTTCATCTCAATGAAACAACTTTCTTTCTTTCTTTCTACTAATACTGCGTCGGTCACATTTGACCATTACCACAGGTATACATTAAATACACTCGATGTTTTTGCAGGATGAAAGCCTACACAGTAATCATGTAATTACAGTAGGGTTCTTTAACCTGCACATGGGATGGTTCTCCCTGCACATGGGGCCTCCAGTTAACATCCCGATCCGAAGGACGGTGCACTTTATGACATTCATCCCTGCAAATGATGCCAATAGAGCGTGTTCAGACACCAAAATTTTATCGCCGCTGCCGGGGACATAAATTACACTTTGGTCAGCGTGAGGCTTGAACCCGCATCCTCTCGATCACAAATCCTACGCGCTACCACTGCACCAAAGCGCTCCACTTTCTTGGGTGTAGTAGAGTGGATGGCCCAAAACTGATCGCATGGATTTTTATACCCGCTTTTTCGAAGAAAAATCGGATATATTGTTTTCGTACCAGAGTTGAGTGAGCGTCAGTCTGTCTATCTGTCCGTCTGTCCATCACATTTCTTGTTAATGGATCTGCTCTGCAATCACTGAAGTTACAGTTTTAAAACTTTGCATGTCGATAGTACACGGTATGTAGATGGCAGTGGGCTACATTTTTATAACCTTGACCCCAACATGGCCCCAAGGTCAAAGGCCAAAAAGTCTGATTTTGCCATATCTCCTAAACTATTCGAGTTACACTTCTGAAACTTTGCTTATTGGATGGCCCTTGGAATATAGAATAATTTGGGCTACTTTTGGGATGACCTTGACCTCAACATGACCCCAAGGTCAAGGTAAAAAAGTATGATTTTGCCATATCTTCTAAACTATTGGAGATACTCTTCTGCAACTTTGTTTATTGTATGGCCCTTGGATTAAAGAAAAAATTGGGCTACTTTTGGGGTGACCTTGACCTCAACATGACCCCAAGGTCAAAGGTCAAAAAGCATTATTTTGCCATACAGTGTATCTTCTAAACTATTGGAGCTACACTCCTGAAACTTTGTTTATTGGATGGCCCTTAGAATATAGAATAAATTGGGCTACTTTTGGTGTGATCTTGACCTCAACCTGACCCCAAGGTCAAAGGTAAAAAAGTATGACTTTGCCATATCTGCTAAACAATTGGAGTTACACTTCTGAAACTTTGGTTATTGGATGGCCGTTGGAATAAAGAAAAAATTGGAATACTTTTGTTGGACCTTAACATGACCCCAAGATCAAAGGTAAAAAAATAAGACTGCCATATCTTCTAAACTATAGGAGTTACACTTCTGAAACTTTGCTTATCAGCTAGAATGTTCTTTGCAACTTTTTTTTTTAACTTGTATGTAGTTTTGGCTAGCTAATAGATATTCATTAGTGTTATTCATAGAAAAAGCGGGTATTTGCGATGGTTTACCATTGACTGCGCAATCTAGTTTTCTTTATTTTTGCATTTTAGCATACTTGAACAACACCTTAATCCATACAAATGGTTGTGTCACGTCTAGAAAATCATTTGAAAATATTATCTTATCCTATCCATAATTTATCATTAAAAGAGGGATTTACATGTATAAGGGTTTGAATTTTTCTTCTTAAAAATGTTTGCTCAAAAATGTAGGTTGTGTGTATGTATTAGAATCTTTTCAATGAGACAGATGCTTCTAACAAGCATGCACCCACATTCCATGTTTGCGACATTTTAAAAGGAAGATATAAAGAATTATGACCTAACAACAGATAAGCTTGGTATTCATGTAATGACGAGGTGAGCTTTTGGGATCACTTTTCATCCGTCGTCCGTCCGTCTGTAAACAATTTCTTCAAATGACATCTCCTCCTAAACCACTGATCAAATTTTGACCAAACTTCACAGGAATGATCCTTAGGTGGTCCCCTTTCAATGTTGTTCAAATGGTTCCGGTCCATTGCACAACAAGGTCACGGGCACCAAAAATATGTTTTTTTCCACTGAAAATTTAAAAAATCTTCTCTGAAACCACAAGGCCCAGGTCTTTGATATTTGGTATGAAGCTTCGTCTAGTGGACTCCTACCAAGATTGTTCAAATTATAGTGCTGGGGCCAAAAATGCCCCCGCCACGGGGCCTTTTGGTTTTACATAGGATTATATAGGGAAGAGCTTTAAAAATCTTCCTCTCTGAAACCACAAGGCCCAGGTCTTTGATATTTGGTATGAAGCTTCATCTAGTGGACCCCTACCAAGATTGTTCAAATTATAGTGCTGGGGCCAAAAATGCCCCCGCCCCGGGGCCCTTTGGTTTTACATAGACTTACATAGGGAAAATCTTTAAAAATCTTCTTCTCTGAAACCGCAAGGCCCAGGTCTTTGATATTTGGCATGAAGCTTCATCTTGTGGACCTCTACCAAGATTGTTCAGATTATAGCCCTGGGGCCAAAAATGCCCCCACTCCGGGGCCCTTTGTTTTTTCATAGACTTATATAGTGAAAATCTTTAAAAATCTTCTTCTCTGAAACCACAAGGCCTAGGTCTTTGATATTTGGTATGAAGCTTCATCTAGTGGACCTCTACCAAGATTGTTCAAATTATAGCCCTGAGACCAAAAATGCCCCCGCTCCAGGGCCCTTGGTTTTACATCAGGTCTGAGAGTTTAGCTATTTTTAAAGACTGTCCATAAAAATAAAGACAGTCTTTAAATTTATGGACTCACGTGTCTGTAGAGAGCAATGCAAATCATAAGAATTTTTGAAAAATTTGAAAATCGCAGTACATGTGTTACGCAGCCTCCTTTATTACATGATAATCTGAGTATACCAGAAAACTGAGTATGATATGTTGTCTTGTTGCTTAATAATCCAAGAACTTAAATAATTGATTCTGTGTAGTTTGGGTTTTCTCCCTTACCCTATAAACAATGGAACATTTCACCTGATCCGTGGCACACTTGCATGAAGGGAGAAAACCTAAACAAGAATTTTATGGACAGTCTTTAGAAATAGCTAATTTCTCAGACCTGTATATACATGTGCATGTAGGCTTATATATGGAAAATCTTTAAAAATCATCTTCTGTGAAACCACAAGGCCTAGGTCTTTGATATTTGGTGTGATGCTTCATCTAGTGGACCTCTAAAAAGATTATTCAAATTATAGTGCTGGGGCCAAAAATGCCCCCGCCCCGGGGCCCTTTGGCTTTACATAGACTTATTTGGTGTGAAGCTTCATCTAGTGGACCTCTATCAGATTGTTTAAATTATAGCCCTGGGGCCCAAAATGCCCCCACCTCGGGGCCATTTATCTTTAAAAAAATCTTCTCCGAAACCGCAAGGCCCAGGTCTTTGATATTTGGTGTGTAGCTTCATCTAGTGGACCTTTGCCAAGATTGTTCAAATTGTATCCTTTGTTGATATTTGGTATGAAGCTTCACCTTTTTAGACCTCCCTCAACATTATGCACATTATAGCCCTTGGGCCAAAAATGGCCCTCCCCGGGGCACTTGTTATATATACATGTATCAGGTGAGCGATCCAGGGCCATCATGGCCCTCTTGTTGTCAATTCTCAACAAAAACCTATGTTTTGGGTATTCCGCTTCACTGAGGTGGGTCAAATGAATACCCACAACATAGGGTTTATCTGAAGAAATAAAGAAAACTATCCTTCAGTTATCAAAAAATACCAAGCTTTATGAAAATAATGCAAGTTTACAGATATGAAAGGGGCCATTGCAGTACACGGGTGTGTTATCTTATGGGCCCCGTCAAGCGATTTTGGTACTTAACGCCTATGCGAGCAGCGAAGGTTCAGGCGAGCCTGCGCATCCGCGCAGTCTCGCCAGAACCTTCGCTGCTCGCTCTTACAAGCAGTGAATCAAGAGGAACCTTCAGACAGAAAGCCATATACCTGGCCCCTCTGAATGGCCGGGCATGCGCAGTTATAATTTGTCATGACGGAATGCTCAAAGACACAAATTCGCTTGGCGGGGCTCTTATAAGTTTATCCTGTGTATTATACAGATGGAGCCGCTTTCTGAGAACAGTCGAGAAATTCTGAAAGAAACAGTGTTCCAGTTGATTGCCCACAATCAGCAGTTTGACAAACTGATTAAAGAGGTTTGTTGTTATTCATAACTTCACCCCCATCCCTCCTGCACAAAGCCCCTAATTGGCCCCCTCCAATCGGGGCTTGAAGAAATAGATTGGACTGCATGATGCTTCCACGCAGAGCTGAAACCGGCTTAGGGTTCTAAGCCTTCACAGGCAACGTGGTGTGAGTCAGACTGTCCCTACATATTTACTCGTTTGGTTTCATTGGGCGGCAGGGATTCAGATGTCATTTTATCTCAATGTCAGGTAAAAGTCACACAAAATTGGAAGCAATGTCTCCAAAATGACCGATACAGTGTTGACGGGGATGTTAAACCTCAAATCAAATTAAAAAAAAAAACATTCATAGGGAGGATTAGGAGGGCAGATTGATGAACAGGAGTTTTTCATTTACATGTACATGGAATGGGTTTTGATTTTGTTTCAAAATCTGCAAGAATCTCCAGTCTGGCTTTTGCCTTTTGCTTGTTCCATAGTTTGAGTCCTGTTGTAGGGCTTTGTATAAAGTTTGGATTTCTTACTATTACTTAGTGGATGAGGGGTGTGGGAAGGTGGTGGGGGTGGTGGTTGAGTAGTTAAAATTGACTTGTTCATAAACAGTTTTCATCATTCTTCCCTTCTTTCAGAATTACATGGATTTCTGTGTGAAATTCATGTTACTCCGTGTATTTCCATATATACGGTGTACTGGCACCTCTGTTTCAATGTTTTCCGCATAAAACTTTGAAAAAATAAACAAGAAACCAGTGCCAGTATTAATATGTGGAAATCCATGGATTTACAAGGAAATGCATGGATTTACACAGGGATCCATGTGTTTACATGGAAATTATTTGCAGTGCTATAGATGAATCTGGAAATCCATGGATTAACCGGCAATGGGTTATTTGAACTTAACTGGTAACCAACTTTATTCAGGACACCCCAAGACAGACACTGGTACAGGGCTGGACAATTCCACTTGCCATGACAAGTAAAAAAATCTGGAGGATGAGTAAAAATTTTGTCCAGTCACTATGAAATTTACTGAAATCTACATGCACTTTGCTATGCTTAAGAGTAAATTATTCATTACAAAAACACACCTATACAAATACATTGTAAACTTTACCGCCCCCAAAAAACACAAAGATTTCAAGGTGAAAAATTGTGATATTTTTCTTATTCCAGCTCAAAATATAGATTGTGGTCACAATTTTTCATCTTAAAATGTTCGTTTTTTAGGCGGTAAAGCTTACAATGTATTTGTATTGGCGTGTTTTAGTAATGGTTGTGCCTGTTCTAAGCATACCTGAATATATGAGTCCATTTTTCCATCTGATTGTTCCTCCCTCTGTCTGTCTGTTCGTTTGTTGTCTTGTCAACATTTGCAACAACACTAGCGTTCACCCAAATGTTGATGTCTACACAGGCCTGACATAACCTTCTGCGGAATACTTGTTCTTACTTCTCTTCAGTCGCTCCCGCCAATTGGGGCTTGAATAAATAGATGAGCTGTATGATGCTTCCACGCAGAGCTGAAACTGACCGCACACAAGTACTGGTAAACTGCTTAGAGGATCTAAGCCTGCCCAGGCAAAGCGGTGCGATTTGGACCGTCCATGCTTTTAAACCCTATTGACAGGTCTTGAAATGTCATTGCATCTCAATTTTGGGTAAAAGTCCCACAAAATTGGAAGTGACATCTCCAATATGACCTTTATAGTGTTGGCGGGGATGTTAAACCTCAAATCAAACAAAGCTTACTTCTCTTCAGAAACCCAGGTGGAGTGGCATCGTTGAGGCAACTATAAAAATATCCTCAAGACAGGGCTTAATTTAGAAATCAGAAAAAATCTCACTTGTAAGTCTTTCTTATCTGAAGCTACATGTTTGAATGTAATAAAATTAATCAATACATCGTCTGCTGAGTGCAATTACATTGTAAGTGCAAAATTGCAACTTTTCAGGAGAGACAAAAAACTGTTTTATTAAAGAATTGCATAGAAAACCATACTATAAGCTGGTTTCTTAACTTCATGGCGATTTCTTTCATTTGTGTGTGATGTTTATTGTTGAATAAATGGCATTTGAAAAGAAATATTTAGCATTTGAGGGTTGATACACCATTTCTGCGCTGAGTGTTTTTGGTGCAAAAACAGTGTAAGTGCATTCAGAGCTAAAATAGTGTAAATGTACAAACCTTATTTCTTTGCCTTTTAAATGGTAAAGCAGTAAATTAAAGGCACCGGGTAGGTAATAGGTCAAATTTTATACATTCTGCATGGCACTTACATGCTTATTCTGAAATATCAAGCAGCAAGATTCAATATTTTTGAGGTATTAAAAAACTTTGTGCAAAAATGGGGTAAGTGCACTTACACTGTTTTTGCGCCAACTTTTTTTCTAAAAGTCAGAGCAAAAACGGTGTAACTGACAAAAAAAATATCCAAAATGCTGAAATAAATCATGATTTAGGCAGAATCCAGCTGTAGTACTTATTTACCAAGTGTGTCAAGTCCTAAGGCAGCCATTTATGCAAAAAAAATATTTTGGCCAAAATGTCAGTTACACCGTTATTGCACTCAGCAGAGGACATGTTTTGTTTTGGAGTTAACCATATTTAGGTAATATCTAGCCGGTCAGTTCCGTTAACCACATTCTTTTACCAGCAACTGACAACTACCCGTCTTGAATCAGCGGAAGGGAAAGATTGATCATAGAAAAGATTTTATGGTCAGTCTCCACAAAAGAATGTTTTCATCAGACTTAGCTACCATGGCTAAGGCTGACACGATTAATCGTATAATCGATTAATCGATTGATAAACTCCACAAAAAAGATTATCATTTCTGATTTGCTTTTAATCGATTGCTTGATGGGTACAATTTACTACCCAAAGTTATGCATAAAATAGCTGGATGAGTGGCAAACAGTGCAGACCCTGATGAGACGCCGCATTATGCGGCGTCTCATCTGGGTCTACAGTGTTTGCTCAGGCCTGTCTGTTTGAAAATACATATGGTAAAGTGCAACATATGGTAAGAGTCATGCTCAGACAGAAAGCCAGACAGGTAAAATAATGACAAAAACCGTAGCGATTACTGATCGATTATCGATGGTAATAACAGGACTGATAATCGATTAGCTTTGCAGCTCCGATTAGCCAGCCCTAACCATGGCCGGCCTAATCAAAACATGTACATGTATTCATGTTTATTTTTCAGATTCCAGATAAAAATGAACACATCAGCAATAATTTGAGACCTGTGTCAGGTAAATAGTAGAAATTATCTCAAGTGCTACGAAAAATTCTAGAGCAGACTACAATCAAATCTTTTTCTGATTTCCAGAAAAAAATTAGTCTTCATCGTCTGAAATGTCAAACCTCGTTTTCTCTGAAAAATATTTTTCTCTGAAAAATACAGTAGAACTTCGATGGCTCGAACACCGATGGCTCGTTTACCATGGATGTGTCTAAACCATTCTTGAGCCCCTAGCGAAATCCTCTACATAAGACATAGTGGGGGATAATTAAGGAGAATTTAGTCTTTTATCCTGCAAATGTATGCTGTGTGTACTCATTAGAATCGCCTCACACAGCATACATTTTCATTAGAGAACACCGAAAGTATATCTAAAAGTATCTCGTTATGCCTCCTGACAGTAACCTCAGTGGCTCGAACTACCCCAATCTCGAACAGATTTTCGAGGTCCCAAGGGTGTTCGAGCCATTGAAGTTCGACTGTATGGAGAAATAACTTTGAAAATGTTTTCTGCTAGTGGTGATTGGCACTGTAAGAAATAGTATATCTTCTACTTTATGGACATGACTAAGATTTTGTGATTGATCTCCAGTTCATACCAGATACTGATGATCGATTAATGATTGATCACTGAAAGTGCCAGAGATACTCAGACATGTTAAGTTTTGAAAATAAAAATGCGGGAGACAGCGCATTCGAGATGGATTGGCGACCGCCAAAGGCGCGAAGTCTTAGGGGCAAGCTCCCAGGATAGGCTAGAAAATGGTGCATTCTGAGACTTTTTTGAACAATATTTTGTTTATTCTTTACACTCCTGTTCATGGATAATAACTAGTAAATATGTTTTTAAAATCATTTCCTTGGGAAGATGTCTTCAAACTAACACCTAGCCAAACTAACACCTAGCCCCCCTCCCCCCCACCCCCACCCCAATCACATCCCCAGATATAATGCTACAGCACAAGAGCATATCTTATCAATTATGCCCAGATAAATAGATACACCCAGGCCTCGTTATAGCACGATTCGTTAAGCACGAATTCGGATGCAGCACGGTTTTGCTTTGGACCCCAAATTTTCCACAGCCAACATTTATAAATATAATCCAAGGTTTCTATCAAATTCCAAGCACAACAACTTTATTCCCCTCCGACTTTTAAGTGCGGAAATATGGTAGATAATACTGTAGTTGTCATGGTCAATAACGGTACTATTTCAAGTTCATGACATGTCATAACAGCTTGTCCAATTAGCAATTAAAGATACTGATAGTTATATAAACTTGACACGCATGATTAACACTAGCTGCAGCCGATATACTCAAAAGATCAAAATTGTCAGATTAGGGAGATAAGAGAATAAAGAATGCAGATTAGTTTGTAATTTAATGATCCAGCCACAAGACGAGGACCCCTCCATCCAAAACTTCCACACCCACTCAACAAGCAAGTTCAAGGTGAACATCAAAGATCTCCGCCACCAAAATCGCCACGAACTCCACCGTCCACAAACAGCCGCTACCGTTTTTCTACACGCGATCGGTAAATGACGTCATCCAACCCCGGCAACCCTAAACGTGTTTAATGTCATTGTTTTATTTTAATGGGGCGTATTTCTTTCGTAAGAAAAAATGTTTGCAGCTGGTAAAAAAATATTTTCTCGATAGCTAAACGGTTGTGGATAGAGCTGGATAGAGAACGGCGCCTTGCACAATTTCCGACATATCCCCGGAAGCTCAGTGTCATTCACCAACAACAGCATACAGATGTGTTTACACACTTTAAAGCGTTCGACTTTTCCCGCCAATCGTCTGCAATTTTGGCGCCAAAACATTACCATGCATGAGACAGTCAAATAGTCTGTTGTTTTTTATTATTTTTTATGCATACATATACCGTTAGATGTGACGGGCCTCCGTGGCCTAATGGATAAGAGCGCTGGCTCTTAGTCATTAGGTCTCTCACCGCCGTGGGTTCGAGCCTCGCTCGGGTCACGTGTGAGACGCCAAGTTCAGCAACGGAAGGTCAGGTGGGTTTTCTCCGGGTACTCCGGTTTTCGCTCACCTATGATTAACGATCGGCTCGATATGAGTGAAATAATCTTGAAAGGGCCGTAAAACCCAAACCAAAAAAAAAATACCGTTAGATGTACCTAAAAGTCGTAGGAGCGATTACATCATTTTCACACTGATTGTGGATTAAATTTTATGATTGAAGGATAAATGCAAATTAGAGACATAACTTAATCTTATTTTCACACCTTGTCACGCGGAAGATTGTAGGCTTATCGAGAGCACCGAGGCTTGTGTTTACAGTGTAATAGTAGAATAGACTGATCCGTGACAAATACGGTTTACGTTTTAATCGCGATTCGGTTAACTAACATGGTCTGTTGGTTGAAGGAAATTAACCAGTATGATGTACTTCCATTTTTGCAAACACTTCTGGAAACGACTGTTTACATTTGTCAATGCCCATCTGCAGGTTTGGAACCGTGTTTTAATCCCCAGTATTACCGGACAGTGTATTAATTATTATCTGTTTGACTCACAGATAAACTCCGAATTTTCCGCCGGATTTCACACACGAAAATACAAGCGCAGCTTTTCAAAAATTTGCCCCAAAACGGTATTTTCATTTTTCCGGGAGTTTTATCTTGAATTTCGTGAGGCGTGAGAAAAGCCATTTTTTCGGGAGTCTCCCGCGATTTGCGGGAGACTTAACATGTCTGGATACTTATTGTGCTGTTCTTAATTATCCCACAAACACTTTATAAGTTACAACAATGTTGTTGGGGTCTAAATCAGATGTTTGTTAATCAGTCGTGTTAGGCCATATGTTTGTTAATCAGTCGTGTTAGGCCAAACAAAATTGTATAGTCCACGGTATTCAGAAAAATGACCATATATGTTTACACATGTAGAATGTATATTTCTTGCATGCTTTTCAATGAAATAGAGATTTCTCAGTGAAATTGAAATCAATATCCTCACTGAAAACAGTGAAGCTACGATTTTTGGATTTCACTGTTTGTGAGATAGATGTATCATTGAAAAATAACATTAATCCTTTGTTTATTCAATGTCAGTTGGCTTTACCTGAAATAATGTGTACCAGAAATTATGTTACAAACATTAACACGTCATTAAGATATTGATGACATCACTTTTTGCATGGATGTTACGTAATTAGCAGCTGCAATCTTAATTTGAATGCAAATTACAAGTGAACCATTTGATAAACTAACATTCCAAGCTATTTATCAGGTGCAGACTTTTAGTTTACTCCCAATATTATAATCTGTAAAACTGCTGAACACCTCTAAATCAACGCAAAATCACAATGGAAAATGCTTGTTCTCTGTGGTGACGGCAGACACTTTGAAATTGTATTAAAATTACAGTTTAAAGCATGAAACAAGTAGAAAATGTGTTTGTTTGTTCTTTTCTGTGTAAGATCAATATTTATTTCACTCATGAACTCCACTTGTGAAAATACATCTTTTGGTGTTCATTTGGTGAAATACAAATTGAAATAAAAATTGAAAATACAGCCTTTGGTGTTCATTTGGTGAAATAAAAATTGATCTTATACTGAAAAAATAATCAAATATCCTCTGTAAAGTCTGTATATTTTTTATATCAGTCTTGCCGGTGTTGCACATTTCAGTACTGGTCATGAACAGACTCAATAAAACCGAGTCTGCTTTTTTCGTTTAATTGGTGTATTCTTTGCTTCCAAAGGATCTAACTATTCAGAACTTATTCAAACTGTGTCATACCCAAAGTTGTATCGTAATAAATATTCAATATCGGATATACTAGAAAAGAAGTTGGCATGACTGTTTAGAAGAATGGTCATAAATGCTGCCTAGCATACGATTCACATGTGCTGTCAAGTCTTATTTTATCTAATAGAAAAATCAAGAAGAAAATACTTTGAAAATGCTACCAGCTAGTCTTGGTATGAGCTTGTTTAAGAAATAGATCAGCTCTAGCTGTGATTTGTTGTGTAATAAATCACAGTTTGGAGGTCAGTTGTAAAGTAGACAAATCACGAGCGCGTAGCGCGCGTGATTTGTCTACTTACAACTGACCGACAAACTGTGATTTATTACCCAACAAATCACTGGCTAGAGCTGATCTATTTCGATTCTAACAGGCTGAAAATTGGCAATAATGTTGTTGTTTCCTTCAAAATCTCACAACTTTTCGCCATTGTTAGAAGAAATCCCGCTAAAATTGTCGACTGGAACACATGCATTTATATCCCTTTCTAACGTTTTCGATGCGAGAAAATGACGTTACACCGTCTAACGTCAAGGAAATCGACTAGTGACGTAATAAATTAGGAGTTTTTAATGACGTCACCTATCACGCTCTTCTGAGCTGTGATTTTTTGCATAATAATTCACAGTTTCTTTCCATTGCCTATATAGGCGCGCTGTGTTAGAATTTACGATAAGATACCCTTGTGCTAAAATAATGTTTATTATACCTCCAGAAATAGCATTTTCTATATGGAAATTTCTGATAAATTTCCTTTTCTGCTCCAAAGATGGATTGTGAGTGCTTGTTAGAACCGCCTCATTAATGAGGTGGAAGTACTCACAAATTATGTTTTTGAGCAAAATTAAGAAAAATTATGTATACCCCTGTATGTAAACCCCAGTTTTCTCTATATAAAGTAAGGTTTTGAGTGGTCTTCATTAAATATCTCCAGAAATAGCATTTTCCATGTGGCAATTTCTAATAATGTTCCTGTTTCTGCTCCAAACATAGATTGTGAGTGCTTGTTAGAACCGCCTCATTGGTTCTAACAAGTACTCACAAACTAAAAACTATGTTTCTGAGCAAAAATGTATAACCCTGTATGTCAACCCCAGGTTTCTCTATATCAAGTAAGGTTTAGAGGGGTCTTCATTACTTGGACTTGTTAACATGATGAATGGTTGAATGCCTGAAATACACAAGTTTCCACCATCTTGTTCTCCTGGAAATCCAAAATATTTAATCATTCTCAACTTTTATACTTAAAAGAAATCGATGCACCATCAGGGGAGGCAACTGTATAAAAAGAAGTTTTTTTTGTTTGATTTAAGGGTTACCCTCGCCATCAACACTATTTAGGTTATTTTGGAGAGGTTACTTCCACTTCCAATTTTGCGGGACTTTTACCCCACGAGTTGAAATGACATCTCGAGTCCTGCCACCCAGTGAAGCCAATAGCTTTAACCCTTGTCCTGCTAATCCCGGATATGCCTCATCTTTGAAACAATGTAGATCCAGATCAGATGGCTTCTGACGAAGCCATCTGATCAGGATCTACATTGTTTGCCATTCAGATTGTGAATTTGTTGCAATAATTTGCATCAAGTGATCTGATTGGTTGATAATCGGTAGTGGGTGTGGCATATTTGAATATTCAGCAGGACAAGGGTTAAACTTCTGGCCAGTCTGACTTGCACCGATTTGCCTTTTCTTAGTAATCTAAGTGGTTTACCAGGACATAATATATTCATGTGTGGGTGGTTTCAGCTCTACGTGGGGGCACCATGTAGCCTAATCTATATCTCCAAACCCTGATGGGTGGTGGCCAAAAAGTAGTTTTGTCCTCTCTTTTCAATAGGAGCTGATTCTTAAAAAGTAATTCTGTTTTTGACCCATTTTGTACCAGAAACCCCCAAAACCCCAAAATGGATAGTTGGCAAACAGTGCAGGCCCAGATCCGACACAGCATCTGATCAGGGCCTACACTTTTTGCTAAAGGTTCAGCCATTTCCCAAATAAATTTTGAAGAAAACAACCTGACAGCCCTAAATTTTGAAGTGGACTCCTGCTTCATCTGAGGAGGAAGATTCCATTTGGTACAAAAATTGTTTCTTGTAAGATTTGAAACTTTTTATGGAGAAATTCAGATTGCAGATAAACAAACAAGTCACAAAAGTTATAAATTTTAACCCTTTTTGTACCAAATGGAATCTTCCTCCTCATATATAGCAGGAGTCCATTTCAAAATTTAGGGGTGACAGGTGTTTTCTTCAAAATTAATTTGGAAAATGACTGAACTTTAGCAAACAGTGGAGGCCCTGATCAGACGCCTCATTCTGCGGCGTCTGATCTGGGCCTGCACTGTTTGCCAGGGTACCCTTTTTGGGGTTTCTGGTACTAAATGGGTTAAAAATGATAGAATTATGTCTTGTTTCCTGTTACAGAGTTGTGTTGTGTGTCATTGCTCAGAAGCCAGTCTCTTCAGCAGGGTACCGACACAAATTATGGTAGTAACCAGTGTGCAGCTGTTCTTACCTCTGTCATCAAGAGTACACAAGGGCCATTACTCTCACAGTCACAAAAGGTGATTTGATACAATTCCTTGATTTTTTTTTTTTTTTTTCTAAAAATACATTAAACCTAGGCTTGTCCTGCTGAACAATACAACCCCTAGCTTTGCAAATAGTGTAGATCCAGATCAGAGGGCTTTTGAAGAAGCCAGCTGATCAGAATCTACTCTGTTTGGCATGCAGTTGGCAATTTGAACAAATGCATTTTATCAAATAATTTGATTGGTTGATAGTCAGAAATAGGTGTGGCTAAATCAATTTATTCAGCAGGACAGGCGTTAAACATTCTCATACTCAAAATAAATAAGTGAGAGGGCCCATGAGTCTGAGACAAGGGCTCTTAGGATAGGTTCTCAGATGTGTCATTGTCACAGATAAAAGGGTGTATCCAAATACTATTTTTCTTATTTCTGCATGAAAACATATATTGTGGGTACTCATTAGAAGCGCCTCACTGAGGCGCTTCTAATGAGTACCCACAACATATGCTTTTGTGCAGAAATAAGAAAAATAGCAGTACTTTTCGGTTAAAAAAAAAGCGCTTCCTAACATGTTCTTCAAGTGAGCATATGGTGTGAGCTTTTTGCACTAAATGCCCGGCCCCAAGATTATAAAACTTTTTTTCATGCTCAACTCGGGCCTGATCTTGCTTGAAGCTACTTTGCTGGTCGTCTGTGATCAGTATCATTTTCTTATAAACTGCCTGAAATAGTTCTTTCACAAACATTAACTTGTATGTTACAGGTCTGGCCCAGAAAACATGTACACTCCATATTTTTCGTTCTGTGGTGTATTGCTTGCTTCCAAAGGGTAATTCTTTTATAGAACATATTTGACGTCACTACAGCTGGTGTCTGGGAATGTGTGGCGGCCGTAAAACATCTCCCTGCCCTGCATCATAGTGTAGTTTATATTTTCTTGTCCTTTGGGATCATTGATTCCATTGTGGAATTTTGAAAATATTTGAGGGTCACTGATGAGGCCTAATTGGCCAAAACTAGCTAGTCTGGCCCAGAAAACATGTACACTCCATATTTTTCGTTCTGTGGTGTATTCCTTGCTTCCAAAAAATAACCCTGTTATAGAACATATTTATACCTTTTACTCAGCCAGATGTATATCTCTTTTCCTCAACAAGTTTAATACATGAACACGAATGCAAGATTCTATTTATCATATGAAATTTAAAACGCATTTAAATCATGATTCTTGTGCAAAAATGTTCATGTTCCTCCATTTGTAAATGCAAAGTCAATTAGGACATTGTATGTTTAACATTACGGGACATATCTAACTAATTTCCATATTTAATCCACTTGTGGATTTTCAAATTTATTACATGGCGTTATTACATTCTCAGAAGCGACGTTCCTGTTATTGCTCAAATTGTTAAGAGGTCAGTATAATGAACAGCCATATTAGGCTGTAAACCCCACTTTATATAGAGAAAAGTGGGGTTTATAGGAGTTTATGTAACTAACCTTGTATTTGCTCAAAACATAGGTTGTAGGTACTTGTTAGAACCGCCTCACTGAGGCGGTTCTAACGAGCACCCACAGTCTATGGTTGGACAAGAAATCAGAAAAGTATCAATATTTTTCATTTGAAAAGTCATAGTTCTATGACATGAAATATTCCATTGCAGCACGTGAGAGTGTTGTCATAATTATTAAGTTATGACTTTGTCAGTATGAATGACTGAGCCTTGTTATGTTTTAGAATGAAATAGATGCAGTATTGCGGACACTACATGTGTTGCTGACAGAAGGCAGCATAAAGAAGGCTAGATTTCTCACAACTTTACTACAGCACAAATGTTTACCTCTACAGCTGGTCTGGGTCTTGGGCAAGGAAGGCATCATGAGCACAGGAACCTACCTCTCCAAGTAAATTGTTTGAAGAATTCTTTTTGAAACAAAGTTTTTTGTCGTGACACGTTAAGATGAGGAATCTAGCATCATTTTGGCAAAAGGGTAATATTTTTCAGCAGAAATACTTCAGGGGCCAGTTGTTCAAAACTAACAATGTCGTTAGTTAATGTATCATTAAAACTTTGATCATTAAATATGGCAAATATGCTGAAATTTTTTGCTGAAAAAATGTGAGCAGCTTTTGCGGACGCAAAAGCTGCTCACATTTTTTCAGCAAAAATACCAAAATTTATGATATTTTACTTGCTAGAAGAGTTAACAATATGACCACTAATGAGCTCGTTAAGTTAACGATGCTTTGAACAACTAGCCCCTGTATTAGATATTGTACTTGCTAGAATAGATCACGTTTTGACCACTGACCGGGGTCGAGTTGCTCAAAGCATTGTTTGTTTAACAAGCTTGTAAGTGGTCAATACTTTAACTGTTCTAGCAAGTTTTATATCCAATATACATGAAATGGTATTTTTGCTGAAAAAATGTGAATTGCTTGTGCAAATGCAAAAGCTATTCACATTTTTTTCACCAAAAATATTTGTATATTTGCCCTTTTAAATGATGTAAGTTTTTATAATATGTTCAAGATTCACTCATTCCTGGGCCTTAATTTTCAAGTCATATTAGGCCACTGTAAAAATCTTAAAATTCGGACACCTTGATGACTTGCTGTAGTTCTCTTAAAATTCTAACAAATTTGTTTCACAATCCAACAAGGAGTCTAAAAGTGCAGACAGAATGGCAAACAGTCTTAGACCTTGAACAGACTGCTCCTTCAGTGAGGCAATTCTAACAAATGTCCTTAGCATTTGTTTCTTGGAGTAACTGAGGAGAAAAGGCCCTTTATTACCCATACTACTACTCGTGAAAATACACAATAGCGGCATATTCTTTTTAATGGTTTAGTGTAAAGGAACAATTACTGTTGTTACAACAAAGATATTTACAGTGAAACTTCAGTATCTCAAACAAGGATGCCTCATTTATTAGAACTAGCATTTTAGTCCCAAGAGAATTCTTTCCATTGCTCCAGATATCCTTGTTAGGGCCCCGCACTGAAAGTGTGGGTGCCCTATAGTAATCACTCTGTCCGTCTGTCTGTCTGTCTGTCTGTCTGTCCGTCTGTCCGTCCACAAATTTTTTTATCCTCCATAACTTTTTATTATTCCTGGATGGATTTAAATATTACTTGGCATCATTCTGTCCGTCCGTCTGTCTGTCTGTCTGTCTGTCCGTCTGTCCGTCCACAAATTTTTTTATCCTCCATAACTTTCTTATTCCTGGATGGATTTAAATATTACTTGGCAGAAATGTTAACCATAATGTGATGGAGTGTTGCGCGCAAGACTCAGGTCCGTACCTCAAAGGTCAAGGTCATACTTAGAGGTTAAAGGTCAAAAAAGGGTCTTTCCTGTGTCCAATTAATAACTTTGTTATTATTCCTGGATGGATTTAAATATTACTTGGCAGAAATGTTAACCATAATGTGACGAAGTGTCACACGCAAGACCCACAGCCGTACCTCAAAGGTCAAGGTCATACTTAGAGATAAAAGGTCAAAAAAGCGTCTTTTTTATTGTGTCCAATCTATAACTTTCTTATACCTGGATGGATTTAAATATTACTTAGCAGAAATATTAACCATAATGTGACAGTGTGTCACGCGCAAGACCCAGGTCCGTACCTCAAAGGTCAAGGTCATACTTAGAGGTGAAAGGAAAAAAAAAACGTCTTTTTTAACATCAACATTTTCCTACTCCTCTGATAGCGCTGCCGGGGCCCTAGTCAGTTTCACTGACAGCTCTAGTATTTAGGATAATTTTGGGAGGATTTTCTGATTTATCTTAAAAAGGTATGTTGTGTGTACACATTAGAAGGTATGTTGTGTGTAACATTGAAAAGGTATGTTGTGTGTAACATTGAAAAGGTATGTTGTGTGTACACATTAGAAGATATGTTGTGTGTACACATTGAAAAGGTATGTTGTGTGAATGTTGTGTGCCTTGATGAGGCAATTCTAATGAGTACACTCAACATTCCTTTACGGACAGAAGATTAAAAAATATCCTAACGTCATTCCCCATTATTCCTCGTGGTCTATCGCTATGATTAATCCTCTGTAGTTCAAACTACCCATATCTCAAACAAATTTTCATGGTCTCAAAGGTGTTTGAGCTATTGAAGTACAACTGTAGCATGAAATTTAAGGGGCTTGGATACAGCTGCCATATTTTTCACCATTTTACATGAGGGACAACTTTTGGGACTTCCTGCTTCACTTTCTATAGACTTCAAAAAAAAAAGGTCTACTAGTCAATATTTTTAAAGAACTTCCTGCCTTGATGGTGTGTATGGTCCCCTAAAGTGTACTACCGACTTTGGTAGCTCATTCAGATGCCCATCAGAATGCAGCTGGTGACCAGGATCTCCCGTGTTTGATACCTGTAGGGGTCTGCAATATTCTTTCATGGAAATTGAACATGAAATCTTTTCCAAGCTATTTGACATTTTTAGCTCACATGAGCCGAAGGCTCATTGGTGAGCTTATAGGGTGGTCATGCTGTCTGTATGTATGTCAACATTTTCAAACATCTTCTCCTCTGGAACCGCTGGGCCGATTGAAGCCAAATTTCATGTGGGGCCTCAGTGGGATGGGGGAACGAAAGTTCCTTCGCGGGGTCCAGGTCGCATGACCAAGATGGCCGCCATGCCCATATATGGTAAAAACCCTTCAAAAATCTTCTTCTCCGGAACCAGTGAGCCGATTGGCCTGAAACTTGGTATGTAGCATTGGGGACTCGGGCCCATCATATTTTGTTCAAATGATGACCCTTGGATGACCTTGACCAATTTTAGGCCAAGGTCAAATTTGGTCGCATAGACTTTTGTATGGGAAAAAGTCAATCCGTGTTTTTTTTTGAAACTATTGCAGCCTGTGATCTGAAAATTAGTAGATGCAGTAAGCTAAATGGGTGGATGAAACCACATGAGTATTCAAGGTCAAGGTCATTCTTTGACCTTTGTTCAAGGTCATTCAGATATGAGAATTAAAACTTATTTTTATCAGAAACCACAAAGCCATTTGTAACGAAATTTCATATGAAAGTTTTTTAGAAAAAGGTAATGACAATTAATCAATATGAATTTGGTCACTGACCAATATGGCCACCATGCCCATATAAGGTAAAAACCCTTCAGAAATCTTCTTCTCCGGAACCATCAGGCCGATTGGTCTGAAACTTGGTATGTAGCATTAGGGACTCGGGTCCATCATATTTTGTTCAAATGATGACCCTTGGATGACCTTGACCAATTTTAGTCCAAGGTCAAATTTGGTCGCATAAACTTTTGTATGGGAAAAAGTTAAAACCGTGTATTTTTAGCTCACCTGAGCACGAAGTGCTCAAGGTGAGCTATTGTGATCGCCTTTTGTCCGGCGTCCGTCGTGCGTCGTCAACAATTCACTTAAATGACATCTCCTCCTAAACCAGTGAATGGATTTCAAAATACTTTCATAGAAATATTCCTTGGGTGACCCTCTACCAAAATTGCTAAAATGGTTCCGCTCCGCAGAACAAAATGGCCACCAGAGCTAAAAATAGAAAAACCTTTAAACGACATCTCCTCCTAGCCCTTTGGCCCAATTTCAAAATAATTTCACAGAAATGTTCCTTGGATGACCCTCTACAAAAATTGCTAAAATGGTTCCGCTCCGCTGAACAAAATGGCCGCCAGAGCTAAAAATAGAAAAACCTTTAAACGACATCTCCTCCTAGCCCTTTGGCCTGATTTCAAAATAATTTCACTGAAATGTTTCTTGGATGACCCTCTACCGAAATTGCTAAAATGGTTCCTCTCTGCTGAACAAAATGGCCGCAAGAGCTAAAAATAGAAAAACCTTTAAAAGACATCTCCTCCTAGCCCTTTGGTCCGATTTCAAAATAATTTCACAGAAATGTTCCTTGGATGACCCTCTACAGAAATTGCTAAAATGGTTCCGCTCCGCAGAACAAAATGGCCGCCAGAGCTAAAAATAGAAAAACCTTTGAACGACATCTCATCCTAGCCCTTTGGCCCGATTTCAAAATAATTTCACAGAAATGTTCCTTGGATGACCCTCTACCAAAATTGCTAAAATGGTTCCGCTCCGCAGAACAAAATGGCCGCCAGAGCTAAAAATAGAAAAACCTTTAAACGACATCTCCTAGCCCTTTGGCCCGATTTCAAAATAATTTCACAGAAATGTTCCTTGGATGACCCTCTACCAAAATTGCTAAAATGGTTCCACACCGCTGAACAAAATGGCCGCCAGAGCTAAAAATAGAAAAACCTTTAAATGACATCTCCTCCTAGCCCTTTGGCCCGATTTCAAAATAATTTCACAGAAATGTTTCCTGGATGACCCTCTACCGAAATTGCTAAAATGGTTCCTCTCCGCTGAACAAAATGGCCGCCAGAGCTAAAAATAGAAAAACCTTAACAACATCTCCTCCTAGCCCTTTGGCCCGATTTCAACATAATTTCACTGAAATGTTTCTTGGATGACCCTCTACCGAAATTGCTAAAATGGTTCCGCTCCGCTGAACAAAATGGCCGCAAGAGCTAAAAATAGTAAAACCTTTAAACGACATCTCCTCCTAGCCCTTTGGTCTGATTTCAAAATAATTTCACAGAAATGTTCCTTGGATGACCCTCTACCAAAATTGCTAAAATGGTTCCACACCGCTGAAAAAAAATGGCCGCCAGAGCTAAAAATAGAAAAACCTTTAAACGACATCTCCTCCTAGCCCTTTGGCCTGATTTCAAAATTATTTCACTGAAATGTTCCTTGGATGACCCTTTACAGAAATTGCTAAAATATTTCCCCTCCGCTGAACAAAATGGCCGCCAGAGCTAAAAATAGAAAAACCTTTAAACAACATCTCCTCCTAGCCCTTTGGCCCGATTTCAAAATAATTTCACTGAAATGTTTCTTGGATGACCCTCTACCGAAATTGATAAAATGGTTCTGCTCCGCTGAACAAAATGGCCACCAGAGCTAAAAATAGAAATACCTTTAAGCAACATCTCCTCCTAGCCCTTTGGCCCGATTTCATATTATAGCCTGGGCCAATAATGGCTCTCCCAGGGGCCCACTTGATACCCTATGGATCAGGTGAGCGATCCAGGGCCATCATGGCCCTCTTGTTGGAAACTATTGCAGCTTGTGATCTGAAAATTAATAGATGCAGTAAGCTAAATGGGTGGATGAAATTACATGAGTATTCAAGGTCAAGGTCATTATTTGACCTTTGTTCAAGGTTATTGAGATATGAGAATTAAAACTCATTTTTCTCAGAAACCACAAAGCCATTTGTAACGAAATTTCATATGAAAGTTTTTAAGAACATGGAATGACAATTAATCAATATGAATTTGGTCACATGACCAATATAGCCGCCATGCCTATATAAAGTAAAAACCATTAAAAAATCTTCTTCTCCGGAACCATCGGGCCGATTGGCCTGAAACTTGGTATGTAGCATTAGGAACTCAGGCCCATCATATTTTGTTCAAATGATGACCCTTGGATGACCTTGACCAATTTAAGTCCTAGGTCAAATTTGGTGGCTTAGACTTTTGTATGGGAAAAAGTCAAAACCTTGTATTTTTTGGAAACTATTGCAGCCTGTGATCTGAAAATTAGTAGATGCAGTAAGCTAAATGGGTGAATGAATCTACATGAGTATTCAAGGTCATTATTTGACCGTTGTTCAAGGTCATTCAGATATCAGAATTAAAACTTATTTTCTCAGAAACCACAAAGCCATTTGTAACAAAATTTCATATGAAAGTTTTTAAGAACAAGGAAATGACAATTAATCAATATGAATTTGGTCACATGACCAATATGGCCGTAATGCCCATATAAGGTAAAGCCCTTCAGTAATCTTCTTCTCCGGAACCAGTGGGTCGATTATCATGCAACTTTGTATGTAGCATTAGGGACTTGGGTCCATCAAATTTTTTCTCAAATTATGACCCTTGGATGACCTTGACCAATTTTAGGCCAAGGTCAAATTTGGTTGCATAGACTTTTGTATGGGAAGATGTCCAAATCGTGTATTTTTTGGAAACTATTGCAGCCTTTGATCTGAAAATTAGTAGATGCAGTAAGCTAAATGGGTGGATGAATCTACATGAGTAGTCAAGGTCATTCTTTGACCTTTGTTCAAGGTCATTCAGTTATTGAGAATTAAAACTTATTTTTCTCAGAAACCACATAGCCATTTGTAATGAAATTTCATATGAAAGTTTTCAAGAACAAGGAACTGACAATTTATCAATATGAATTTGGTCACATGACCAATATGGCCGTCATGTCCATATAAGGTAAAAACCCTTCAGAAATCTTCTTCTCTGGAACCAGTGGGCCGATAATCATATAACTTGATATGTGGCATTGGGAACTTGAGCCCATGATGATGACTCCTGAATGACCCTGACCTATTTCAGGCCAAGGTCAAAGTTTTTCGCATAGACTTTTGGATGGGGAAAAAGTCAAAACTGTGTCTTTTTTGAAAATATTGCACCTGGTGATCTGAAAATTGGTAGATACAGTAAGCTAAATTAATGGATGAAATGACATGAGTATTCAAGGTCAAAGTCATTCTTGGATCTTGATTCAAGGTCATCCAGATATGAGAATTAAAACATATTTTTCTCAGAAACCACTGAGCCATTTGTAACAAAAATTTCATATGCAGCATTGGGGGCTCGGGCTCATCACATATTATTCAAATGCTGACTTTCTGATACCTATTTTACGCCAAGGTCAAATTTGGTCACATAGATTTTGGGATGGGAAAAAGGTCAAAATCATGTTTTTTTCGGAAACTATTGCAGTCTCTGATCTGAAAATTGATAAATGCAGTTAGCTAAATGAGTGGATGAAACAACATGCGTAAGGCCTTTCAGATATGAAGATTAAAATTTATTTTTAACCAGAACCTCTGTGCCGTTTGTGACCAAATTTTATACTAAGCTCGTAGAAACAAGTAAATGAAGATTTAAATACATGCGTTTGCTCAAATGACCAAAATGACCTTCATGCCCATATAAGGTAAAAACACTTCAGAAATCGTTTACTCCAGAACCAGTGGGCCGATTTTCATTAAACTTGGTATGTAGCATTTGGGATTTGGGATTTGGGCCCACTATAGTTTCTTCAAATGATGACCCCTGGATGGCCATAACCTGTTTTACGCAAAGGTCAAATTTGGTTGCCTATACATTTGTATTGGAGAAAGTAAAAAAAATGTGTATTTTTTGGAAACTATTGCAACCTGTGATCTGAAAATTGGTAGATGCAATAAGCTAAATGAGTGGATAGAACTAAGGTCAATATTATTCTCTGACGTTGTCCCAAGGTCATTCAGATGAAATTAAAATTTATTTTTCATAGAAACCACTACTCCGTTTGTAGCCAAATTTCACTTGAAAACTTATAGGAACAAACAAATGAAAATTTATTAATATGAATTTGGTCACATTTCTAAAATGGCTGCCATGTCGATATACATGTATACCCTTCGGTTTTTTTTCTCCGAACCAATGGGCCCATTATCAAGTCACAAGACCGAGATTAATACTTGGTAAAAACCCTATAAAATCGTCTTCTCAGAAATGAAATGGCTCCATAAGCTCTCAGCACTCAGGTGAGCGGCTCAGGACCAATAGTCCTCTGGTTTTCTTTTCTGCTGAGTCAAGAAGGTCAGTTGTTAGTTTGTAGCGAAGGAATATGCACTGTACTGGTTAACTGTTTATGTGTAAGCCTGCCCATGAAGTGTGGTAACTCTATAACACCTGAACAGTATTACAAACAAAATCCCTTGTATTAAATTTTTGTTCCAGAAAGTACAGTACATCGGGATTTCTGTCAGAGTTTGGTTCTCAGATGAAACTACTGATACAAGAGACAGATAACACTGATGAAGCTTCTTCCTGTCTTTCTGGTAGGTATATTCTGAGCCATGTCTTGAGAAAACCTGTCTGGGGCTTATGATTGTGTACGACACAAACTGGCCTGCTCATCTACTCAGAGTATTACATTACGAAAACACGCCTATACAAATACAGTAAAATTCCTATATCAAGACCACCATTGGGGCTGTTCTTTAAGACCACTTTTGAACAGTCCCAGTGGTGGTCTCTGACCAGAGGACACTGTATGCAGAAAACTTAAAGAGAGAATAACTGCAACTTGCTAAATAAGCTTTTTACAGCAGAATTCGACTTAAGTTTAGGTGAATTTCACTGTACATTGTAAATTTTATTGCCGAAATACAAAAATTTCAAGATGAAAAATTGTGATTTTTTTCTTATTTCTGCTCACAATATAGATTGTGGGTACACGTTAGAACCGCCTCATTGAGGCGGTTCTATCGAGTACCCACAATCTATATATTAGAGCAGAAATAAGAAAAATAAGATTTATCCATACAATCACCAGTTTTACTATATAAAGTGGGGTTTAGAGGGGTGTTCATTTCACGGACTTGTTCAATAAGAAAAATAAGATTTATCCATACAATCACCAGTTTTACTATATAAAGTGGGGTTTAGAGGGGTGTTCATTTCACGGACTTGTTCACGTGCTGGTAAGACACAAACCAGCCTGCTCGTCTTCACAGAGTAGTAAAAGTCGTGAAGATTTAGCTATATGAGGGCAAGTCAATAAGTAAGCAGCCTATCCCATTTCAACCCAGATTTTCATGCCTTGTTTCAATACCTGTTTTAGGCATGAGGGCAAAATTGCACCCATATCATGTCATTCACTCAGAAGATATTGGAATGTGAAACATGTTAGCGATGCAAAAGCAAGCTTTTCATCAAAAGTCAAGTACCATGCTGTAATTCAGTACTTGTATTTGAAAGGGAAACAGGTCAGGAAATACATTGCAAGTTGACCAATGTTTATGGGTCTTCTGCACCATCGTATACTGAAGTTAAATTCTGGGTTGGGGAATTCAAACGTGGTAGAATGTCTGGACGCCCATCCGATGCCACCGATGCCACCGATGAAGAAATGTGTGACAAAGTAAGGGATCTGGTGTATTCTGACAGGCAAATTAAGTGGAAGAATTAACA
Source organism: Lucinisca nassula (assembly GCA_963580285.1). Classification (NCBI taxonomy): domain Eukaryota; kingdom Metazoa; phylum Mollusca; class Bivalvia; order Lucinida; family Lucinidae; genus Lucinisca; species Lucinisca nassula. The sequence goes on from OY757017.1 coordinate 14,308,064, forward strand.
AATGTATTACACATTTAACATGGTAGTGTTTCAACAATTTTACATGGTGGCTGGGTTATGCACAAGCTAACAGCCGGTTGGGTCCCAAAATCTGTTAGGGACAAGCAGATCAGTATGCAGCTTATTGTTGAAGCGGTTTAGGTCAAAGGAAGATGATTTTCCTTCACGTCTGGTGACTGTAGATGAGAACTTGGTCCATTATTATGAGCCAGAGAATAAAACTCAATGTTGCCAGTATGTAGGGCCAGGGTCTCCGAGGCCAAAGAAGTTCAAAACGCAACCCTCTGCTGGCAAGGTGATGGCAACTATGTTTTGGGATGCACAAGTTGTTATTATGTTGGATTTTCTAGCAAAGAAAAGTACAATAACAGGTGTATATTATGCAAATTTGCTCAACCAACTGAGAACTGCAGTTCGTGAAAAACGCCAAGGTAAACTCTCCAAAGGGATTCTGCCCCAACAGGACAATGCAAAAGTCTTCTACACTTGTAAAGTTGCAATAGATAATGTTTGGTAAATTGGTACGAGCTAATACCGTATCCCACCTATTCTCCAGATTTAGCTCTTAATGACTATTTCCTATTCCCAAATTCGAAAAAGGATATCGGTGGACATCATTTTCAGTCCTGGAAGAAGTTGTGGCAGCAGTTGAGGAGTGGGTCCGAGACAAGGACCATGGCTTCTTCAGTTCTGGGCTGATGGCACTGGAACAGCGTTGGTCCAAGTGTGTCATTCTAGAGGGCAATTACATAGAAAAATAAGAGACCAATCTCACCCAGAAATAAGTTAGGCTGGTTTTTTATTGACTCATCTTCATAGAAACTAGAGGTATTTACCACTTGAGCTGTGATTACAGGTGTGGATCAGACTGTGCAGGTGTACAGTTGTTCAAAGCAGCGTTAGCTTAACAAGCTAGTTAGTGGTCAAATTATCAACTGTTCTAGCAAATTCAATATGTAACATAGTGTTGTTGTTTTCACATTTTTTTTCAGCAAAGATATTAGCATATTTGGCATATTATTTGATCAAAGTTTTAACAATACTTTCACTAACAACATTGTTAGTTTTGAACAACTGGGGCCAGTTGTTCAAAACTAACATTATTGTTAACTAATGTGATAATTTAATATATGCTAATGTTTTTGTTGCAAATGCAAAAGCTGCACACATTTTTTCAGCAAAAACGCCGAAATTTTACATATTGTGCTTGCTAATACAGTTAACAATTTGACGACTAATAAGGTTGTTAAACTAACAAAGCTTTGAAAAACTAGCTGTGATATGTGTAGTTGTTGTGAGTAAATGGCAAAAACCGGTTTTCATATACTGTGAGTCCTCTGACAAAGAGCTTTAAAGAGGCTGTTCTCAGAAAATGAGTTTTCTTTTCATTTGGAGAAGTCCTTAAAGAAAGAATTTGTGTCCTTTGGAAACAAATTCTTTCTTTTAAGAGTAGCCCTCATTTGAGAAAATAAATGAAAAAGGTTAACTTTGGAAGAATGGAATACATTTTATTGAGTTTCTTCATTAACAGCACTGTGTCTGCAAGGCAGAATACGCCCCCCTAGCATCGATTTCAGCGGTACTTGATTTTTAAATTACAAGCAATGGACTCGATGTGTCCAAAGAAAATAAAAATATAATCTGCACTATGAAGATTTTTAATTAATTTTTGATTTTGATTTTGTGGCCGGGAGAAAAAACACCTGTTGAACTTGTAAAGGATTTCAGTCTCCCCTAGACAATGTACAGTAGAACCTCATTTATTCAAAGTCCAATGGACTGGTAGATTTTTTATTTGAAGTACTGAGACTGAATTATTGAAGGTTATTTAACTGAGGCCAGTTGTTCAAAGCATCGTTAGCTTAACGAGCTCGTTAGTGGTCATATTGTTAACTGTTCTAGCAAGTTTAAAATTCAAAATTTTGGTATTTTTGCTGAAAAAATGTGAGCAGCTTTTGCGAATGCAAAAGCTGCTCACATTTTTTCAGCAAAAATATTAGCATATTTGCCATAATAAATAATCAAAGTTTTAACGATACGTTAACTAACGACGTCGTTAGTTTTGAACAACTGGCCCCTGGACTTCAAAATCACCTTTGGATAGTTCAGATTTTACACTAACCCTTAAAGCAACACAGAAAAGTTTAGAGCACAAAAAAAAAAATGACTTATCTACTTTTTTCCTAGTTTTTCAAGTAAAGTTAGATTTGACATTTTGGTTGAATCATATGCTCATTCACATGTAATGTCAAGCCCTGTTTTCTCCAAATTCTAGTTTTGATTGGTCTTAAAGGATTAATCCAGTTGAGTGTACATATACAGTGAAATATCCCATAACTGCAAATATTAACCCATTTTGTACGGCAAACCCTAAAACAGGTACCCTGGCAAACAGTGCCAAGCGTCTGATCAGGGCCTACACTGTTTGCAAAAAGTTCAGCAGTTTTCCAAATAAAATTTGAAGAAAACACAACCTGACACCCCTAAATTTTGAAATGGACTCCTGCTATATTTAAGGAGGAAGATTCCATTTGGTACAAAAAGGGTTAATAATATATTTGGGATAATTTTCTTATTTTACCTTGAAAATCTGTTGTGTATGCTCATTAGGATTGCCTCACTGAGGCGACTCTGATGAATATACAGAACATACATTTATATTGGGAAGTGATTCGAGTGAATACACACAACATACACTCACGTTAAGAAGAGATTCTCATGTGTACACACAACATACCTTTACATTGTTATAGAATATTGAATATCATTTGAAATTCGATGTTTGTATTGGAGTTTAACGGCCCAGTGAACACTATTTTAGGTCATTTTTGAGCCAATCAGTTTACCTGTCCACTCTTTTCCTGGGCAGGCCCATACGTAAGCAGTTAACCAGTACAGTGCACATTCTTTTGCCAGAAACTGACAACTGCCATTCTTGTATCAGTGGAAGTGAAAGAATGACCATAGAAAAGATTTCATGATCAATCTCCATGAAAGAAGGCAGGTATCGAACTGCGTCCTCCTGATCACCAGTCAGATGCGCATCTGACTGAGCTACCGAGGCCGGCCTTTTCTTCAAGATGAATATACAATGTATGTTGTGTGTACTCATTAGAATCGCCTCATTGAGGCGATTCTAATGGGTACACACAACATACTTTTTCAAGATAGAATTAGACAATTATCCCAGATATATTTATATCTGCAGTTATGGCATTTTTTAGGGACTCAAGAAAAAGCTCAAAACAGCCATAATAAAAGTGCCATCGGTGTTCAAGCCATTGGTGTTCGAGCCTTCGAAGTTCCCCTGTGTATCCCCTTTATTCTTCCTGACCTGGCAGTATTATTCTTCCTAAGTGTCTCAAACTACCTCTGTCTCATGTAAATTTTCATGGTCCCAAACTTGTTCGAGTTATTAAAATGCCACTTTATTTGGTATCTGTACTTTCAGGACTTCTCAAGGAACTATTAGAGGTCGTGTTTACCGATAGAAAAAAGAAGTCATACAGTTCTAACACTCTTACAGCAGTCAGTTCTGTTGTAGACAGGGTAGCTCTAGGTAATTTTATGTTTGATATAGACATCACGTGAACATGTCCGTTAATTGAACACCCCCTAAACCCCACTTTATAAAAGGGAAAACTGGAGTTTACGGGGGCTATACATTTACACGTAGTGACAAGGTGAGCTTTTGTGATCACATTTTGTCCGTCGTCGGTGCGTCCGTCCGTGCGTGCGTAAACAATTTCTTGTCCGCACGATAGCATCTTAATTTATGATTTGATTTTAACCAGACTTGCACACAACTTGTACCACCATGAGATCTAGGTTCCTTTCTTGAACCAGCTGTATCCCATCATGTGTTACAGAGTTATGGCCCCTGAAAGGGAAAAAATTGCCTATTTTGGTCTTGTCCGCACGATAGCATCTTCATTTATGATTTGATTTTAACCAGACTTGCACACAACTTGTACCACCATGAGATCTAGGTTCCTTTCTTGAACCAGCCATATCTCATCATGTGTTACGGAGTTACGGCCCCTGAAATGGCAAAAATTGCCTATTTTGGTCTTGTCCACACGATAGCATCTTCATTTATGATTTGATTTTAACCAGACTTGCACACAACTTGTACCACCATGAGATCTAGGTTCCTTTCTTGAACCAGCCATATCCCACCATGTGTAACGGAGTTACGGCACCTGAAATGGCAAAAATTGCCTATTTTGGTCTTGTCCGCACGATAGCATCTTCATTTATGATTTGATTTTAACCAGACTTGCACACAACTTGTACCACCATGAGATCTAGGTTCCTTTCTTGAACCAGCCATATCCCATCATGTGTTACGGAGTTACGGCCCCTGAAATGGCAAAAATTGCCTATTTTGGTCTTGTCTGCACGATAGATGTTTCATTTATGATTTGATTTTAACCAGACTTGCACACAACTTGTACTACCATGATATCTGGGTTCCTTTCTTGAACCAGCCTTATCCCATCATGTGTTATGGAGTTACGGCCCCTTAAAAGGCAAAAATTGCCTATTTTGGTCTTGTCTGCATGATAGATGTTTCATTTATGATTTGATTTTAACTAAACTTGCACACAATTTGTACTACCACAAAATCTCGGTCAAGTTCGAATATGGGTCATGTCGGGTCAAAAAGTAGGTCAAATCAGGTAAAAAACCTGGTGAAGACACGAGAGGCCACAGTTTTAGTCTGATCACCATCAAACTTGCCCAGAATGATTATCTTGACAATATCTAAGTCAAGTTCGAATATGGGTGTTGTCGAGTCAAAAAGTAGATCAGTAGGTCAAATCATAGAAAAACCTTCGGAACACACTAGAGGCCACAATTTATGTCCAATCATCATCAAACTTGCTCAGAATGATCATCTTGATAATATCTTGATCACATTTGAATATGAGTCATGCCGGGTCAAAAAGTAGGTCAGTAGGTCAAATCATAGAAAAACCTTGTGAATACACTAGAGGCCGCAGTTTTGGTCCAATCATTATCAAACTTGCCCAGAATGATCATCTTGACAATATCTCGGTCAAGTTTGAATACGGGTCATGTCGGGTCAAAAAGTAGGTAAGTAGGTCAAATCATAGAAAAACCATGTGAACACACTAGAGGCCACAGTTTTGGTCCGATCATCATCAGACTTGCCCAGAATGATCATTTTGACAATATCTCGGTCAAGTTCAAATATGGGTTATGTCTGTTAACAAAGTAGGTCAGTAGGTCAAATCATAGAAAAACCTTGTGAATACACTAGAGGCCACAGTTCTGGGCTGATCATCATGAAACTTGCTCAGAATGATTATCTTGACAATATCTCGGTCAAATTCGAATATTGGTCACGTAGGGTCAAAAAGTAGGTCAGTAGGTCAAATCAGAGAAAAACCTTGTGAACACACTAGAGGCCACAATTTAGGTCCGATCATCATCAAACTTGCCCAGAATGATCATCTTGACAATATCTCAGTCAAGTTCAAATATGGGTCATGTTGGTTCAAAAAGTAGGTCAGTAGGTCAAATCATAGAAAAAACCTCTGATCACACTGGCGGCTACAGTTTTGGTCCGATCATCATCAAACTTGCTCAAAATGATCATTTGACAAAATCTCGGTTAATTTTGAATATTGTTCATGTCTGGCCAATATGTAGGTCAGTAGGTCAGATTGTTGAAAAACCTTGTGAACGCACTAGAGGCCCAAGTTTTGGTCCGATCATCATCAAACTTGCTCAGAATGATCATCTTGACAATATCTGTGTCAAGTTTGAATATGGGTCATGTCGGGTCAAAAAGTAGGTCAGCAGGTCAAATCATAGAAAAACGTTTTGAACATTCTAAGAGGCCACAGTTTCAGTCAAATCATCATATAACTTGCTCAGAATGATCATCTGGACAATATCTCAGTTAAGTTCGAATATGGGTCATGTCAAATCAAAAAGTAGATCAGTAGGTTATTTTGTCATAACTTTTGAACCGTTTGAGATAGAGCCTTCATACTTGGCATGTAGGTTCCTTCTGACAAGGGCTTCCCACTCATAAAGATTTGACCTGTGACCTTGACCTGTGACCTACTTTATCATACCTTTTGAACAATATGAGATAGAGGCTTCATATTTGGCATGCATGTTCCTTGTGACAAGGTTTTCTCAGCCATTCAAAACTTTTGACCCATGACCTTGACCTTTGACCTACTTTGTCATAGCTTTTAAAGCATTTGAGATACAGCCTTCATATTTAGCATGTAGGTTCCTAGTGACAATTTTGCTTAGATGATCCTCTACCAAAAAGGCTAAAACAATCCCACTCAGATTAACAAAATGGCCACCGGAGGTAAAAATAGAAAAATATTGTAAATTTGATTCAAACGGAAACTCCCCCTAAACCCTAAGGCCAATTTGATTCAAAGTTCCCAGGAATGTTGCCGAGGTTACTCCCTACCAAATAAGCTAAAATCACTCTGCTGATGAACAAGATGGCCACAAGAGCTGAAAATAGAATGTACTCAAGACAGTGACACACAGGTGAGCGAACCAGGGCCCTCTGGGCCCTCTTGTTCTTATTTCTGCTCCAAGACATAGGTTGTGGGTAATCGTTAGAACCACCTCAATGAGGTGGTTCTAATGAGCACCTACAACCTATGTTTGGAGTAAAAATAAGAAAAATATTACAAATTTTCATCAGAAAAATGTCTGTTTTTAAGATAAGAAAAAATGCATTATGTCTCATGGATGCGTTATCGCAATGATAATGCAACAAAATCATAATGTTAACAAATCCATGTAATGAACAACCCTGTAACTTTAGAGAAAAATGGGTTTTACAGGGATATATTTACATTTCCTGTGTAATGTAAACCCATACAAAACAATGTAGCTCATACCTCATTGAAGCATCAAGTCACATGATTTTCAGTGACGTCAAGTGACGTCAGTCTAAACCATGGTTCTCTACGATCTGATTGGGCATTAGAGACGTCAATGCAGTTCTGTTCTTTGTAGAAAAACAGAGTGTGAATGTGTTTCAGCTTTAAAATTTTGCCCTATAAGCACTCTTTTTTCGCCCAGTGATTAGGAGCAAAAAATGTAAAAATAAGAAATAAACTTAATTTTTCTGCTGTTCATGAAAGTATGGATGCAGTGGGTAGGTAGCTAGCAAAGTTTACATGAACCCCTTCAGGGTTCATTCACTTTGCAGGCAACCCACTGCGTTCATACTTTCATGAATAGCAGAAAAATAAAATTCATTTTTAAAATAAATTATTTCTACTCAAAGGCATAGGTTATGGGCACTCTTTAGAACCGCCTCAATGAGGCAGTTTTAACAAGTACCTGTGGATAAAAATGAGAAAATTATCACAAATTTTCATCAGAAAAATAACCATTTGGAGATAAAAGAATGCACTATGTCACATGGAAGTTTTCTGCAACATTTTGTTTTTGAGAAATTTAGGGTGTTTCTCAAAATATATAACAATGCTAGTTAGGGATGTTTGCAGTTCATGGAGATACTCAGAAAGTCAAGCCATGCAAATTAATCTGTTTAACCTGTATCGAGCTGAATAGATTCTGCCACCTTCTATACAGCAGGGTTCAGTTGTTCCAGGCATCATTAGCTAGCTTAAAAGGCACTTTATTTTTGTTGAAAAAATGTGAGTAGCTTTTGCAAATGCAAAAGCTACTCACATTTTTCAACAAATTTGCAAATGCAAAAGCTACTCACATTTTTCAACAAATTTGCAAATGCAAAAGCTACTCACATTTTTCAGCAAAAATATTAGCAGAGTTTTAACACTATGTTAACAAACAACATCATGAGTTTTGAACAGCTTGATGCAGTTGTCTGTTTCAAATTTCAGGTCGAGCTACATGTATTTATCGAAACTTTTTGAGAAAGTAACTGAACTTTCTGCAAACAGTAAAAGTCTTGATCAGACGTGCATTTGGTGGCATCTGGTCTTAGCTGTCATCGCAAGTGGGTAACCTTCCCTTCAATAGCCTCTTGTCTGCAACAGTTATATGTTCCAGGACATGTCTTTTATTAACAGACTTTTTACCTTTTATTTGTTGTTCTTGATCCAGTTGTTCTTAGAAGCCTCTGTGGTGTAGTGGTAACGCTACTAGCCTTGTAAACCAGGGGTCGCAGGATCGATCCCGGACTTCTCCAGACTTTCGGATGAGTCTTTAAACCCAGGTCCCGTCTCCATATGACCTTAGCTGTTGGTGGGACGTAGAACTCAAACGCTCACTCACTCCAGTTGTTCTTGGTCCAGTTGTTCAAGGAAGGGCACTTGAAATATTTGAGTTAATTTAAATACTTTGTGAAGTGGTGATAAACTTATGTATTTTATGAATTATGGGCCACAGTAACCCTGGTCTTCCAAGATATTCCGATTTCTCTTCAAGATCTTCAGTATGTGTAGATTTTACCTGAGAAAGAAAACAGAAAGTAAGTAAATCTACACCAAACGGAAGGGTGGCCAGCCTAGGGTCTCAATGGTCTACTGGGTAAGAGTTCTGTCTTTTAATCATAAGTTCTGTCACTGCTGTGGGTTGGAGCCTTGCTCAGGTCACATGTGAGATGCAAAGTTCTGCTGTGGAAGGTCAGGTAGTTTTCTCTGTAGTTCTGGAAAAGTTAATTTCCAATGCTGAAGGATCAGCTGGACATAAGCGTAATAATCTTGAAAGGGCCAGGAAACCAAGACCATAAAGTTTGTGAAGTTGATTTATGATAAGAAGAGTAAAATGAGACAAAATATTTTTATTCCAGATTTTATTGACATGATTCTTGACAAACCAGAGGGGAAAACCTTGACCTTTATCAAGACCTTTGAGAAACTAGAGGTTGCTATGGAGACCATGAAGAAAACTGTGTCACATTTCCTGTCACTGGTCTTAAGCTATAAGCCTGTTACAAAAGGTATGATATTAAGGGTCCCATTTGTATGCTTAATCCTGTCAAAGGGCTGCTAATGTTCAGAAAAAAGTCAATATAAAGACCACCTTTGGGAGTGTCAAAACGTGCAGTCGAGGTATCAATCCAGCTCCGAGGTTATTAAACATTTTTCGTGCTCAACTCAGCTGAGCATGAAGTTTATGCTGCTCATAAATTTTAAAATGCCAACAGTTGTTGACATTTTAAAATTTATGAGCAGGATAAATGACATTCTGCGCTGACATGACCAAGAATATTGCCTGATTTGTTTGTAGGAGGACTGTTCAAATATGAATGCAACTAAGCATATAAAAATGATTCCATGATAGATTTCGATGAAATTTTTTTTTCCCCTAAAAGTATTCCCCTTTAACAGATATACAAACTTTCAGTCGTCTGATCCAATCATTGAATGCATTTTGGTAGTCTTTTCTAGGTATACTATGAAGTCACTGGAATATTGCAGAACCGAGGTGTTTGCACTGTACAAATTTTCGACCAGAAAGGTATTTTTTCAGCCGCGGGAACAAAACAAAGTCAAACGGGGCAAGGTCAGGGGAATACGGGGGGGGGGGGGGAGTTCAACAGTCTTTCCCTGCTTCGGATAGTCTTGCACAATGAACACCTTGTGCGATGACGCATTGTCATGTAGCAATCTGACATTGGCCAAACCAGTTGTGGATCTTCGATTTTTGAAATATTTCTTCAATTTTCGAAGAACTTTATTCTTGTAAAACTTCGCATTTACAGATTTGCCTTTAGGCACAGCAACCTGAACAGCAGGGCCCTGATTTGAAAAGAATATGGCATATATTACCTTCTTGACGCTCATGGTCCGCTTTGCAATGCAGGGTCTTTTGCAATACTTTGTTGCCCATATTTTGTTCTGAATCTTTCGTTTGGGCTCAAAAAAGCGAAACCCATGTCTCATCACCTGTGACGACATTAGCGAAAGACCGTGCATTGTAATTTGGAAACTTTTTAAGCATCTTCTTGACGCACTGAACGCATGTCTTTTTCTGCTCATCTGTCAACAGATCTTTCTCATTTTCAAATCCGGTTTCAGAATTGTATGAGCTGCTCCTAATGAGATGCCAACCATACTACCTATTTGCCTGGTGGTGTATCCTGCATCGGTAGCAACTATTTCATTCACTCTAGCAACCATCTTGGCAAATGTTGCTCTTTTCGGCCGACGATCATGTGGTGCATCTACTGTTGAGCCTAGCCCACAGCTGAATTTCTTACACTAACGAAAAACTGTCGGAAAAGACATTTCATTATGCCCATAAACAGAACATATTTCATCAAAAATGTCTTTGCACCGTATACCAAGAATACAACGATTCTTAATATAGGACCGTATTTCAACGGCGTACGCTAACCTTGTTCCAACCATGTTTTGTATTAGTATACAAAAGTAGACAATGTTTATCGAACGATATACATGGCTAAAGTGGACGGATTTTAACAGGTTTGGTATCAATGTATAGGTAAAATGTTTTTCTACGCTGTGATATTTATTTCCAGGTGATTTTCGCATTAGTGCATGAGAAAACTTCTACTTGCATTCATATTTGAACAGTCCTCGTATTTTAATAGTTATGAGCATCATTAATTTCATGCTCAGCTGGATTGAGCATGAAAAAAGTTTTATGACCTCAGACCCCAATCTGTTATGATGCATTTTTGGCTACTGGGTTAGTCATGCATGAGACTTTTCTAATTTTTGGCAGACTTCAGATTTTTGGGTTTTAAAATGTGTTTTGCATAGTTACTTGTTTTTGTCTGAAAGTTGCAAAAATGACATATTTGGAAGGAGCAATAAGGGTTTCAGACTTTCACCTAGTTTTCTGATGTTTTCATCAGTCCTTCAGTCTTGTGCCGGATTAGTTTTAACCAGTTTTTACTGGAGTGAACTATAGCATCATCTTATTATCCCCGCGCTTTTAAAAAAAGCGTTCGGGGATATTGTGAACGCCTCCGTCCGTCTGTCCGTCTGTCCGCACCAACAAATGTATAGTTAGGTGGCTATTTAAATGGACAGAATCAATGTAAGTCTATGGGATTTATTTCGTTAGACACCGAAAATACTTCTTTTCAGTGGCTAAAAGTAGCCACTTAAGTATCAATCCTGCCAAAAATAGCCACATAAGTATACATCCGTGAGAACGTCCGTCCGTCTGTCCGTCACGCTATCTCCTCCCTAACCACTGGTCGGAATGTAACCAAATTCGGTACACAGCTTCCTTAAATTATGAGGGCGTGCAACGTCACATTTATTTTTTGCCCCGCCCCCAGGGGCCTTGGGGAGGGGTCAAAAGGTCAAATATCAATTAAATTCAATTTCAAAGTCAATTTTATAGATTTTGAAACCAAACTTTGCATAAGTAATGATTATTGATATATGTAACACATATTGAATGGGATTTTGGCTGCAACCCCAGGGTCATGCCCAAGGGGTCGGACTTGAGGGGGGTGGGGGTCAGGGGGTCAAAATTCAAAGGGGGAGTTTCAAATCTGCCCACACACAGATTTTCTTGAAACATCAGTTGTTGTTTACTTGAGGTCTATCAACCAGATATATAACATTGTTTTATTTGATAAATTACTATAGGTCTTAGGAGAGCTCCCTGAGGTAATCCCCTGTAGAGGGCATACACACCTGTGAACTTTTCTGCCCACACACAGATTTTCTTGAAACATCAGTTGTTGTTTACTTGAGGTCTATCAACCAGATATATAACATTGTTTTATTTGATAAATTACTATAGGTCTTAGGAGAGCTCCCTGAGGTAATCCCCTGTAGAGGGCATACACACCTGTGAACTTTTTGTTTTTTAATCAACAAGCTTGATTATTTTCAAATTTTGTTGCTTTGATTGGCAACAGAACTCTATAAGGATTAATCTAATACAATAAATGTAAATATGTCTACGTGCTTTAATTTTCCTGATAAATTTATTTTCAAACTTTCTTCAATTTTTCATGCAAATTTATAAAAAGTAAGATGTTTAACCTAAGTGTTAGATGTGTTACTGATCTTGTCACCTCAAGATATTTTACATAAAATAAGCCACATATATCCTCTATATAGCAAACAAATTTTAAAAAAATCAGAGACCGGTTACATTGTTTTTGATTGCTAGATATGTGTTGAGGTCTATGTTTGTACTAAAATCAGTTGCAATATCAGGGTACAAGATTTTCTAAAAGTGTATTTTAATTGTATGTTTATGACCAATAAGTGCCACCTTACACTTTACCATACAAAACTTAGCATTTGCATTTATATAGTTCCGCACCTGCACCCCTACCCCACCCCTTCATCAATAAAAATTGACACTGTTTACAGACAATGTATTTTTAGCTGTGCTTTTAAAAAGTTGATGAGAACATACATTAGCAAAGAGAAAAAATAAAATGTACTCATGATGAATGTTAGTGTTGAAAGCATTGAAAGAATGATAATGCTGAAAAAAATATATTATGACACAATGGGAATAATACAAGGAGGATCTTTTTTATCCTATTTTATTTCATCCTTTTGTACATTTATAAACCCTGCAGTACAAAGATACTTGATGTCAGTAATAGACAATGGTGTATTGAATTTGCTATTAAAGTACTTTCATAATCCTGTTGTTTCTTTAATTGTTTTTGTTCTTGTCATTTTCCACTTTAAAATAAAACCCCAGTCAATAATTTACCATCTGTGAAGGGACATGCTGATTTTCTGATTTGTTCTTATGATTGATCAGGCCATGTATAGATATGTTTTTCTTACATCACTTGGTCAAAGAGACTCAAACTCCGCTCCCCCACCCAAGGTTTTGTGAGATCATGAAAAGCATTTTCTGCATTTTTTTTCTAGGTTCATTATAACATCTGCAAAAGTGTAAGTTACAATGTTTTAGTCGTCACAATAAATACATAGCTAGTCACACTGGAACTAGATGTACATTTAGCATTTTGCAGACATTTCCCGAAATGAATTACCATTCACATATGTAGTCTTATGTATGCAAAACTTGCCATCTATGTTAAGATTTCTAGCTCTATATTCATCAGTTTTACAGATGGCATGAATCAGCTGTTAGCTGTATCACTAGCATATTTGCTGAACCAAAATCTGCAGTTGGGTTTACATATTTCTATAGTACTGATAGCATATATACGGTTTGCTCTTTTCTTCCTGTGAAACTGTTTGAAAGTTGAATTGAACAATCTTCTCTATTATATCAATTCATGTTTTCCAAAAGTAACTGCATATTTATGAATTCAACTTTCCTACATTGATTAGCACAGCGGGTGACAGTTGGTGCGATTAAAATAGATTGTACTTTAGTTCAGATTTTGAAGGGGAGTTGTCAGAGTGACAAAAGAGCCAAAACAACAGTTTTACCGTTTTATCTACAGTAATCTCTGTATACAGTGGGCAAAAAGATCAGAAAATAGTGTATGCGTTATTATGACCATAATACAAATATCATTATTATTGGCCACTAAAGCAAGCTGTGTCATTCCAGTATGATGAACAGACTTTACAAACTTTTTAAGTAGACTGCATCAGTTCAATACATTCTTATTAGAGTCAAGCGAAATGATCTGATTTACAGAACCACCAATTTTACTTGCCATTCCAACAGTCTTTGTCATACAAAGCTTTAGCAGGCTTTAACTGTTGAATCGGAGTCTAACTGTTGGTTTTCTTTTGCTCCAGCATTTCAGTGGTTTCTTGCTGTCGAGTCCTCACCGTTGTCTCACCTCTGTGGTTCTTTGATTTTTTGTGTTCATGGAGATGTTGCACTGATGAGTTAGGAGGCCTTCATGCAGACTGAACAAATTATTTGTCTAAATCGCGACGGAAGTAAGGGCGAGGATTGTGGCCACGTAAAATCGATTTAAGCCCCCCAGTGAAAATCTTTCCACTGACTGTTCCAAGGCAGTTCTTCTGTGGCGATTTATTTATGTTGTTGTTTGTTACCTACTGTGTGTATCACCTGTGTCTTTTAATTTTGGATGGCCATATGGCCATCTTGTGGGAAAGTAACCGTCCTTATGGCCTTCCTTTGTTTAGGTTTCCATTATGGTCTGGTCGCTTAATGTTTGTATTTCTTTCCCTTTGGTTTCTTTGATGGGTGGAGTAAGTTAACTGTATCGATTCCTGATCTTTGTTTTACTTCTACTTTAAAATTACATTAGATGCAAAAGCGCTTGTTCTGAAATGAACTATTTTTTAATAAGATCTGATTGAATTGTAAACGAAAGATCAAAATGATTTGTGTTTTTGGTGTGCCACAGGGCGCCATAATTGATTATATATGAGCTCATACTATCCACCATCATATAAACATATATATATTCATGTTTATTATATATTGGCGAGCAACTTTTGATTGAAAATGTCATACCATATGATATCTACAAATGGTTTGAAAACATTAAAAAATCTGACCATTAGTATTCAATGTTCAAATGCAGTATGTTACCGGTCTCAGATTTTCAAGAAATTTTGACCAAATGTTCTTCACATATATGGGCAATTTTCATATTAAAATGATGGGGTGACAAGAACTGGAACAGTGACAAATCAAACATCAAACAACTCCAAAAGATTTTATTGTTGTGAAGTCTGGGGTCTCCTCCATATGCGATTGGGCATTGTCTATAGAACTTTACCTGAACAATAGTAAATTTGATAAAAAGATAATTACAAATGACTATAGTGACACCTGAGAACAAAATAACTCCAAAACATCAGAAGCTGGAATGTAATTACACACTAGTTTTGGGGTACCCCTATTTTCAGCTGTGGAAATAAACAAAACATTGTAGATTTATAATAAAAACAATATGAGAGTGAAATAACTAAATAATGAACAGTCATTTACCAGGTAGTAATTATGCACAATATCATGGAAATCTGTGCGTGGGCAGAACCCTATGGAAATTTACTATAGGCTGGAACTCCCCCTTTTACCAAATATAGTCATATGGAATATCAAATTGAAGGGGGCGATTAGTAGAATACAATACAAGTAAATTTTTGACCCTGGGGCCAGATTGGGGCCCTGGGGGAGGAGTCAAAGGGTCAAAATTTAAGTTTTTTGGAACATAGTCATGTGGCATATCAAATTGAAGGGCATGATTAGTAGAATATAATACAGGTAATATTTTGACCCTGGGGTCAAATTAGGGCCCAGGGTGAGGGGTTTTCGGTACTTGGCCACTCTGTAGAAAGCGTGGGGATTTGAGATGGCGCGCCATCGACAGTATTCTAGTATCTTTTACTATTGGATGGTTGGGTTGGTTTTCTGGTTATCATCTTTGTTACACCCAACAAAGGAGAAGCGGCAAACAACATCTAGGCAACAGCACATGGCCGCTCCAAAGAAATGTAAATAATACCGTCTGAATGATACAGATCACCCAGGAAAGTGTCTGTTAAAATAGTAAGTCTGTATGTTGGATTGGGTGATAAAACAGTTATTTAATTACTGTTTGTTTGTTTGTATTGGAGTTTAACAGCCCAGTCAACACTATTTTAGGTCATTTTTGAGCCGGTCAGTTTACCTATCCACACTTTTCCTTGGCAGGCTTATACGTAAGCGGTTAAGCAGTACAGTGCACTTTCTTTCGCCAGAAACTGACAACTGCCCTTCTTGAATCAGTGAAAGAGAGAGAATGACCACAGAAAAGATTTCAAGATCAATCTCCATGACAGAATGTTGCCGGCCCAGGCTTAATTACTGTTTGGACAATAGTCAAAACTATTACCCCTCGTTGCTGTGGATGACATGATGCACTATTGTCTGATGAATGTGAAAATAATTGACATGAAACTTAAATAGCTACCAGTCGTTGCCTTCCAATCATTATGTTTTGGGCAAGTTCTTTAGCAAGGAACTGTTTTTAAACTGGGCCCAGTTCTTCAAAGGTAACAAAATCATTGCTTTAAGTTGTGGGTCCAGTTGTTCAAAGCATCATTAGCTTAATAAGCTTGTTAGCGGTCAGATTGTTAACTGTTCTAGTAAGTACAATATCTAATATAGTGGTATTTTTGCTAAATAAATGTGAGCAGCTTTTGCAGATGCAAAAGCTGCTCACGTTTTTTCAGCAAAAATATTAGCATTTTTGCCATATTAAATGATAAAAAATTTAACGATACATTAACTAATGATGTTGTTAGTTTTGAACAACTGGCCCATGTTAAATCTTTCAAGCATTCAGTCAGGTAATACATACTCTTGTTGCTTTGCAAAAGACAATGTGAGTAGTTTTGAGCTATTTTGTTTTTCAGCAGAAATATTTCTGTATCAGATATTGTTCTTGTTAGAACAGTTATAATTTTGATCACTGAATACTTGTCATGCTAACAAGGCTATGAGCATGGCCTTGAAATGTTACATAGATTCCTTGTTATAAAGTATAAAGTACCTGACCTGTTTATTCTGTCATATACATTTGCAGAGTTATTCCCCCTTATTACTGTACTTTTCAGTTTCCCAAGCTATACAGCTACAGGCCAACTGGTGTTACAGCAAGGCCTCTGCTCTGCTCACAGACTGGTATAAACAGGTAATCCATCTGGAATGTCAAAACCCTGAGTGATATATCCACTTATGACTGACCTCCTTACAGTGATATATTGACCAACTAATCACTGTGAGCAAGAATCTATTTCTTAAATATAAATACTGTAAAAATTGAAAATTGTAGAGCAGATGACAATCTTTTTTTTATCCATGTCCAGCGTTTTGCGAAGAAGTTTCTACAACTGGCTCAGGTTTTAAGATTTTGGCACGAAAAAAATCAGATTGGCGAAAGTGATGGCGAAAGAAAAAAAAATCCTAGCGCGAACCCTGATACACCTGTCATACCTGTCTGTTAAGCAAGCAAGGTTTTTAGCAAAATAGATATGATGGCAATGATCAGGAATTGATACAATTAACCCACAGCTCAGAGACACCAAATGGAAAGAAGCACAGACATGAAACAACTAGACCCTAATGGAAACATGAATAGCGGAAAGCCAATAGGACAGTTACTTTCCCACAAAATGGCCAATTGGCTATCCAAAACAAAATACACCCGGACCTCATTATAGCACGATTCGTTACAGCACGAATTCGGATATAACACGGTTTTGGTTTGGACCCCAAATTTTCCCCAACCAACATTTATAAATATTATCCAAGGATTGTATCAGGTTTTATGCACAACAACTTTATTTTCCTCTCATTTTTGACTGCGGTAATACGGTAGCTAACACGGTAGCTAGCACGGTTTATAACAGTACTTTTTGATATTTATTGCAGGCCTCCAGCAGAGTTCAATATACAGTATTTAAACTTGTTTAGCTTGACACGCATGATAAACATGAACTGCCATCGGCACAATCAAGTGTTGGCTTAGTGAGACAAAGAGATTAAAGATTTCAGTTACGCAACCGGAAAAAAATATTTATCACGCTCTGTAAAGGATCACTGCTCAGCAGAAATTTTAAACATGGATGCAGACGATGTGATCGGTCAACTGCATTAAAACTCATTTTCTAGAGCCGCATGTAAAAGAAAGTCAAATTTATTCCAGCTTAAAAGCAAATGATAAAACATATTCAAGATCGATTTTTGCGGTAAGAAAATCATTCAAAAATCATGTGCGCCATTAAAAATCGTTTCAAATCGCTAAAATATTAAGGGTAAGACATTTCAAGGGAAGTAATTCAAATTTTTTGTAAGTGTTGATCATTGTCCCGTTCCGAACCCTAACCGGTATTTTCACCATTGAAATGTATTAACGGTACTGTAGTTCGGTACGGTTCCGGACGCTCTGATACAACAAAGTTAGCCGGGAACCAGCTATCAAAATGGCGTCATACTCGCTGTCAGATCGGACGATTTCTGGATATAAAACATGGTTTATCAGCTGGTTTCGATTAAAGTGGCTTGTTTGACTTGATGGGCCATGTTATTTACTGCCATTGATTAGTTCTAAACACATTTTAGTCGGGAAATATGGTCATTAACCGGACCGCACATCATCTTGTTTGGGAAACTATTGATCACCATTGTGTCAATGGCTGATCTGTGACAAATACGGTCGGCGTTTATAACACGATTCGGTTAACTAACACGGTCCATTGGTTGGACTCTGAGTTCCGTGTTATAACGAGGTTGAGGTGTAATATAAGCAATACAAGCAAGCGTGCATACAGTTGAAAAAAATATATTTATCATATGACGTCGCGTCTGAGAGTGTAATAACGTCATGTAATAAATTCGATAATCCACTAGTGGATTAAATATGCAAATTAGTTAGATACGCTCCGTAACGTTACATGTACGACGTCCTTAGTGACGTCGCGTTTACTAGTGGCGGAATATTGACATTTTTGTGAAACAATCATGAATAAAATGCATTTTAAATGTCATATGATAAATAGAATCTTGAATTCGTGCTCATGTATTATTGAATTAATTAAACTGGTTGAGAAAAAGGCATAAAATGCTCGGCAAAGCCTCCCATTTTATCCCTTTTCCTCAACTCGTTTGATAAATTCAATAATATATGAACACTCATGTAAGATCCTCTATATATTGACCGTTCAAACCTGTAGACCTACAGTTACCTATGAAAACAGTGTAGATCCAGATGAGATGGCTCATAATAACAAACAACATACAACAATGGATGTACCCACATACAGTGCTGTAAAGGTCCACTATGAAAACTCTGGGGTGAAAGGGTTAAGCAAGCGCTATAATTCAACTAAAAATTTGGAAGTCCCTAAACTGTTACTGTTTTGTTTATTTGATTCGAGGTTTAACATCCCCATCAACACAGTGTAGGTCATTTTGCTTCCAGTTTTGTAGGACTTTTACCCAACATTAAGATGAAATGACATCTTCAGTCCTGTGGCCCAAAAGTAATTTTTTGCAAACAGTGTGGACCCAGATGTAGGAGCAGTCTGATCTAGGCCCTCACTGTTTGCTTGTATGAAAAATATTTTTAAAATAGTTTGCATGAAGATTCAGCAAACGACATAAGCAGACGATGTAGTTTTTCTCGACGTTTTAAGGGTTAAACCTTTCTTTTTCTAAGAGATAAGGAAAAAGAAAAAAAAACCTTGAAAATCCTGTCGGGTACATCTGATTGGTAAAAGTGCATCTGCATTTGTATGCGCTATTTTTCAACTCGACCCATATTAGGAAGAAAGGACATGTAATATACGGCCTTATCTGGAGCATGGTAATATGTTTAATCATACTTTTGAATATACCCGATGTAATCAAACAAAAAGATCATATGATTAATACTTCCAGCTGTTGTTGCCATT
This sequence comes from Lucinisca nassula, assembly GCA_963580285.1. Taxonomy (NCBI): domain Eukaryota; kingdom Metazoa; phylum Mollusca; class Bivalvia; order Lucinida; family Lucinidae; genus Lucinisca; species Lucinisca nassula. The sequence continues at coordinate 14,327,365 of OY757017.1, forward strand.
GACAACTGAAGAAGTTCTAGAGAAACTACAGAGAATTCTAGAGCAGCAACAAGTCAACTGGCAGCTACTGATCACTTTTGTCTCTACAATGATTGATTAAAACTCTAATACTTTCAGCTGTCGTTGCCATTGACAACTGAAGAAGTTCTAGAGAAACTACAGAGAATTCTAGAGCAGAAAGAAGTCAACTGGCAGCTACTGCTCACTTTTGTCTCTACAGTGATTGATTAAAACTTTAATACTTTCAGCAGTTGTTGCCATTGACAACTGAAGAAGTTCTAGAGAAACTACAGAGAATTCTAGAGCAGAAAGAAGTCAACTGGCAGCTACTGCTCACTTTTGTCTCTACAATGATTGATTAAAACTTTAATACTTTCAGCTGTTGTTGCCATTGACAACTGAAGAAGTTCTAGAGAAACTACAGAGAATTCTAGAGCAGCAAGAAGTCAACTGGCAGCTACTGCTCACCTTTGTCTCTACAATGATAGTCTGTCTCACAGAGGCCCAGAAAACTTTTCTAGGTAATTAATTCATATATATGACAGCAGCGCATTTCAGCATTTAGGGGTATTTTGTGGAATTTATATAGAAAATGTCTGAATGTTTTGCAAACAGTGTCTGTCTCACCATCTCCAAGAAAACTTCTCTAGGTAATTGCATCTAGAAAACACTATCTAATTTTGACCCCCATGTACCCCAATTTTATTTAGTAAAACTGGGGTTTACAGGGGTAAACATTATTTTTCTTATTTTTTCTCTAAAATATAGATTGTGGGTACTCGTTAGAATGGTGGTTCTAACTAATACCCATAATCTTTATTTTGAGCAGAAATAAGAAAAATATCACAATTTTTCATCTGAAAACTGTCAATTTTTCGATGGTAATTTCACACTGTATTTACGTAAAAGTTCATTTTCAATGTAGTAGAATCTTCCGCACTATATATGGTAGCAGTCCATTTTAACTGTCAAGATAACACATCCATGTGACATACATGTAGTTCATTCTTTCAACATTATGAAAACACACCTATTCAAATACATTGCAAATTTTATCACAGAAAAAAAACTAAAATTTTCAGGTGAAACATTGTGATATTTTTCTAATTTCTGCTCAAAATATAGATTGTGGGTACTCGTTAAAACCCTCAATGAGGCAGTTCCAATGGGTACCCATAATCTATATTTTAAAGCAGAAATAAGAAAAACAAGGTTTTCAGCTGTTGTTGCCATTGACATGGTTTCGGATATGACAAAGTTTCAAAATGGATAATAGGGATTATCAACTAAATGATAATCCCATTTATTTGGTGCGAACAAATTGAATGGACTGTCATGAATGTGTCATGATTGCAGCTTCAGGGTGGCTTGACCTCTCATTATTTAGGTTTAAACAATGTCTGATCGCAATTTCGATCTTGTCATCCACCATGACAGTTGGTCCAGGTTACTGGACGCTTGCACCGTGTTTGTTATTCAGCAGTCAAGCGTCTTAAGGGCCAAATTATGGTTTGGCGTCTTGCGCATGCTCAGGGAAACCTTCCTTTTCCGTTTTCAAATCCAGCAAAAGAAAGTTGTATTTTTAAGAGGAATCTAAAACAAAAAATCCAGCAAGAGAAAGTTGTCGGGACTCAGTTGAGATATATTTCATAATAAAAGAAGAAGAGGGTGTCCTTTAGCTATAATATAAGAATTTTCATTGGTTGACCTCGAACAACAATAATATTATCGGTACTTTCGTTTTGCAACCGGAAATGATAAAATGCGTTAGTGACGAGGTACAACTAAATAGGGAAAAAGGGACAACTAAGACAGTTCACCGTTACGAAAATATTAGGTAAAGTGACACTACGGCGGCATAAAAATCGCCATTTTAATTGCAAAATATACATGGGTGACAATGGTGGCCCTGCGAGTTTTTTTAACCTTATAAAGCTTGGAAAAAAATGTTACATGTATTATGGAAGATAAATAGTATGCAGTGAAGAAATTAAAGGGCTAAATATGATTTCTGATATAAGGACAGTCGGCAGGGAACTCTTCAGTAAAAAGAAACAAAGAACGGATATCTTTCCCGCCAGTTTTTCATTTGGTGGAGGTGAAAGCTTCGGTTTTTATTGCTAAAATTTGATCATTTTGAACAGTTTTAAAAGCAAAATGTGTCTGTCTTTTTTGTAGTAAGTCTTTGCCAGAGGTGTGGGACTGATTGAAAATATTTCTTGTGTACATTTGGTAAGGTCATATAGCAGAATACCTTTGTTTGCACCTCCGAAAATGGCGGACCTCAGCGGAGGTGACGTCACGCCGATCGTCCTTATATATTTTGTAACACAGGGACGCCCGGTATCTGTTTATTCTGAGTGCAAATCTTGGGAATTTATCTGTAGATAGATTGTAGACAAGATGGTGGCCGATATTTACAAACTGACTGGGGAATTTCCACAAGGGTCATGACCTTTGGCACTCATTGTGTAACGCTAAATTAACTCAAAATACCATATTTTAAGTAAATGCGCTTTTAGAATTTTCTTTATATTTTTGAAGGGATTATACCTCGACTTTCGGGTATAATAGCGTCAGTTTGGGTTGTCAGAGTTAAACAGCGCAGGCATTGCGGGATAGCTTGACAGCTCGGCTGACCAGCTATGATATTTTTAAATATGCAAATGACCATGTGTTTGTCGAATGTTAGTTTATTTACGAACACCCGACCTACTTTCGAGCCGGACATAGCCGCTTGAATTACAGGTGTGATATACCGGTATTATCGATAGTAACCTGTCAATTAAACATATATTGGGAATTCAATGACCACAAACAATATATTTTCTAAAGGTAACTTTATTGACTTTCAAAACATATTTGAAGCCACAAACCTCATCTGATTCGATATGAAGTCTGCCAATATCAAGCCAGACATTGTAAAAAAAAAAAAAGTTAAAGCAGACAGAGTGGCTTGACCTTTTGACTCTTGTCCGCTATAAACTCTGCACATATCACCATTAGGTCTTGTATATTATATTGTGCAAATGGTACAAGCTTTAGGCTGTGGTTGCCTTTTGGAAAATTCCGATATAAAAGGAAAATTTGGGCTATTACCCGTCTCTCCTTTAGACTCTGATCAGCTCAGATTCACGCTTGACGGGAAGTTTTATTTTGTTTAAGCAATGTCATTTGGTTGCAGCATAGCACGCCAAACTTTCGAGACTGTCGCTACTTTTTTTGGAATTCTGGGTAGCTAGACATGTTTCTGAGGGACGATTCATATGTTATCTTGACAGTTTCTTGCTTGGTGAAAGAAAGGGAACTAATTGTTCATATATCATGTCTGTTTTAAAGATAAGATGACTGTTGGGAGTGCCAATAGCTGCTGAGAATACAGAAGGCCCTAAAACTAAGATTTTTTTTTTTGCCTCAAGACTGATACTGAAGGAATGGTCATTTGGATTCCGGTGACCCAAATTCCTGAGATCATTTCAGAGATTGAGGAGATTTTGCCACGTCAAATATGCAAGCTGAAACACTTCCAGTAATTGACTGGTTCCCTTAATTTTGCACATAGCGTGTTGGTACTAGGGAGTCCATTTTGTGGGCAATTTATAAATGCTTCATGTGGTTTATCAAAGATACACTGTCACCTTCGCATCACAACATATATGAAGGAATTTGAACTTTGGGTACAATTTTTCAAAAAAAAAAAAATAAAAAAAAAATATGGTATTTCCGTTTTTCATGACCGGTTCTGGATGTCAAATGAGGACTTACAGCACTGCACCATTCGTGCAAGGGGTTTGAACTCGGTTTTGGTGCCTACTTTGTAGGTAATGAGATAAGACCAGTGGTCCAGTGGATAACTTTTCCATCTTTGGAGCATCTTCTGTTATTTATTTTTGATTTATTAAAAAAAAAAAAAACAGTAGTGTACTGGGAACTGTACCCTGCAGTACACCACATTCTATTCAAAATTACAGACCAACCTTACCAAGTCATGGAGGGCAATGTTAAACGAGATATTTCCATGTAAATGTAGAGTGCCGAGCACTGAACCTTGCAGTACACAACATTCTTTTCAAATCTACGGATCAACCTTACCACTCACGGAGGGTAATGTTTAATGAGATATTTCAATTTATGTATTTATTTATTTATTTATTTATTTTATTTTATGCATTTATTAAAATGTAGAGTACTGAGCACTGCACCTTGCAGTACACCACATTCTAGTCACACATACCCACTCATGCAGGGTAATGTTGGATGAGATAGTTCTAATCAGATAAATAAACTAGATAAATATATACTTCATCTTTAGAATTAGTTGAGACATAACTGCCCTCCAACAATATCGTGCATCCCACTTGCAATCAATGCATCTATATGTTGTCAAACAGTATATGAGGTGGAAGCCTGATGGTAGTCTAGACTTCTTTTGCCTCCAGAATGGCCATTCATTAAAGCACTGTCAGCTCAGTGGCATTCTTGTGACAGCTGTAGAAAATAAACTAGGACTTCCAATGCAAATTTATGCTGCACATTCCTTTAGAATTGGAAGGGTTATTAATTTGGCAGCTAAGGGTATTCTAGTATAGCCATAAAAGAACTTGGTTGATGGAAAACTGGGGCGGTAACATGGTACATACGTTTTTAAATTGTCTGTTACAGATATATGGCTTATCGGTGATTCACTGGTTTCACACCTTGCTGACAGTGTATCAGGTCTCAGACCTCCAGCTAATGCAGTGATTGTTAGCTAAAATTTTTATCAGGGTAAACGGGGGTGCACTGGGATCACTACGACACCAAGCTCCAATGGTTGCTGCAGTTTCATTCAACCCTAGTGATGATAATTATTCACCTCGGGGGCAACAACCTTGTTGAGTGGTCCCAAAGCAAACTTCTTAAAGACTTTTAAAAGCTAATTTGCATACATGGCTTCTATCTATCCCGAAGCCCAAACGGTATGATCAGACATCCTTCTTAATTGTCAGTCGTGGCTGGGGGCGGACAACACTCATGAAGGGCCTAAAAAGCTGGATCAAAGGAGGCGTATAAACCAATCGGGTAGACAGCCTGCTTTAAATGTAGTGGCCAAACAATCAAGCATGTGCTCGATTTTAATACAACAGGGCTATTTAAGACGGATAGGGTTCATCTCACTGCTGTGGGCAATATCATATTTTTGAATACATTTGAGGAAGTAGTCAATCAATTTGTTACAGACCCTTCTTCCCAAATGTAAAATCCTAATATGTAGTTAGAATAACAGGACAAGGATAAAAGGCTATATTCATAAAAATGTTGACTTGCTGAATTGGGGGACAAATTTATGTGGGGCATCATAAATTTGCTGTGGCGGAATTCAGCATTCGATGGGGGGGGGGACGCTTTGCTTAGACAGCTGTTTGGTTGTAATGAAACTTTACGCCTTGAGCCTAGATTCCAAATACTGGTTGCTGGGAGCAAAGCTGAAGTTTGTTTCTTTCAGGACTTCTACTTGGACTGGGTGGCATCTCCTTCATGGAAGTGGTTAGCCATAACGTGAGGATTTGTTCTTGAGCCTAGATTCCGGGTACTGGTTGCTGGGAGCAAAGCTGAAGCTTGTTTCTTTCAGAACTTCTTGAACTGGGTGGCGTCTCCTTCATGGAAATGGTTCGCCATAACCTGAGGATATGTTCCCCCCAGGGTCATACTCAAAAATTTCTAAATTGCAAGTCATAAGTAAGGTTCGCACGTGCAGCCGGGGCTATTCGAATATATATAATATGGGATGGATTACATGGTATGCATTGCATAATGCAGAAGATGGTATGGAATGCGTGTCATGGAATGCATTTTGGAGTGCACATTACGGAGTGCTCACTGTCAAGATTAGTTGGAGTGCATAAATTGGAGTGCACAATAGTTGGGATAGAGTGGAGCGTACAAATAGGATGTGCGCAATATCTGGATTGTTACATAATTTGGAGCGTACAGTCAGGATGTGCGCAATATTTAGAATGTTAAAAAATTGTAAAGCATACAAACAAGATGTATGCAATATTTGGAATACTTGGAGCATACAAATAGGTTGTGCGCAATATTTGGATTGTTACAAAATTTGGAGCGTACAAACAGGATGTGCGCAATATTTGGAATGTTAAAAAATTGTGGAGCGTACAAACAGGATGTACGCAATATTTGGAATACTCTGTTACAAAATTTGGAGCGTACTATAGGAAGTGCGCAATTTTTGGAATGTTACAAAATCTTGGAGCACACATTTGGAGTGTGCGCATATTTTGGAATACTTAAAATTCAAAATTGGACTGCACAATATTTTGAGTGCAAACAAATTAATAATTTGGTGCCCGTTTTCATGCGAGCAAGGTTATATGCTGTCACTGCGTCCCCCCCCCCCTTCGACCTGAATCTACTCAGTGTCCATATACTGCCAGATATTAAAGAAACTGAAAAGTCAGACAAAAAAACACAATTTTATTAAAATAATGTTTTATTAACTATGTGAAAAAGGAGATAAATAAAAGTAGTTGTATCTATATATATTTTGTTGTATGAGTGAGCATCCTTAATAATAGGGATTATCAACTAAATGATAATCCCATTTATTTGGTGCGAACAAATTGAATGGACTGTCATGAATGTGTCATGATTGCAGCTTCAGGGTGGCTTGACCTCTCATTATTTAGGTTTAAACAATGTCTGATCGCAATTTCGATCTCGTCATCCACCATGACAGTTGGTCCAGGTTACTGGACGCTTGCACTGTGTTTGTTATTCAGCAGTCAAGCGTCTTAAGGGCCAAATTATGGTTTGGCGTCTTGCGCATGCTCAGGGAAACCTTCCTTTTCCGTTTTCAAATCCAGCAAAAGAAAGTTGTATTTTTTTAAGAGGAATCTAAAACCCACCCACACGCCGCTGTCGTTGTGATCTTATTGGCAGTCCAGGAAGTTTAATACCTGATACTGTCTTAAGTTCTTTTGATTTCAGGCTTGTTTGGTGCCTCCTGGTGCTAAGGCTGGCATGTCCTAATTAAATGGAAGACTCAAGACTCCGGATCTGTTGTTTATGGCCACCTACTTTCTTCACCGAGAGATTCTACTGACTTTTGAGCAGCTGAGCTTCGAGGTGCAATGCTGGATTCAGCATTCGATGGGGGGGACGCATTGCTTAGACAGCTGTTTGGTTGTAATGAAACTTTATACCTTGAGCCTAGATTCCAAATACTGGTTGCTGGGAGCAAAGCTGAAGTTTGTTTCTTTCAGGACTTCTACTTGGACTGGGTGGCATCTCCTTCATGGAAGTGGTTCGCCATAACCTGAGGATTTGTTTTTGAGCCTAGATTCCGGGTACTGGTTGCTGGGAGCAGAGCTGAGGCTTGTTTCTTTCAGAACTTCTTGAACTGGGTGGCGTCTCCTTCATGGAAATGGTTCGCCATAACCTGAGGATATGTTCCCCCCAGGGTCATACTCAAAAATTTCTAAATTGCAAGTCATAAGTAAGATTCGCACATGCAGCCGGGGCTATTTGAATATATATAATATTGGATGGATTACATGGTATGCATTGCATAATGCAGAAGATGGTATGGAATGCGTGTCATGGAATGCATTTCGGAGTGCACATTACGGAGTGCTCACTGTCAAGATTAGTTGGAGTGCATAAATTGGAGTGCACAATAGTTGGGATAGAGTGGAGCGTACAAATAGGATGTGCGCAATATCTGGATTGTTACATAATTTGGAGCGTACAGTCAGGATGTGCGCAATATTTAGAATGTTAAAAAATTGTAAAGCATACAAACAAGATGTATGCAATATTTGGAATACTTGGAGCGTACAAAAAGGATGTGCGCAATATTTGGAATGTTACAAAATTTGGAGCGTACAAACAGGATGTGCGCAATATTTGGAATGTTAAAAAATTGTGGAGCGTACAAACAGGATGTACGCAATATTTGGAATACTCTGTTATAATATTTGGAGCGTACTATAGGAAGTGCGCAATTTTTGGAATGTTACAAAATCTTGGAGCACACATTTGGAGTATGCACATATTTTGGAATACTTAAAATTCAAAATTGGACTGCACAATATTTTGAGTGCAAACAAATTAATAATTTGGTGCCCGTTTTCGTGCGAGCAAGGTTATATGCTGTCACTGCGTCCCCCCCTTCGACCTGAATCTACTCGGTGTCCATATACTGCCAGATATTGAAGAAACTGAAAAGTCAGACAAAAAAAACACAATTTTATTAAAATAATGTTTTATTAACTATGTGAAAAAGGAGATAAATAAAAGTAGTTGTATCTATATATATTTTGTTGTATGAGTGAGCATCCTTAATAAAAAATTTATAGATTATAATTAAACTGTTGCATCCAAAATGTTTGTTTGTTTGTATTGGAGTTTTATGACCCAGTCAACACTGTTTATGTCATTTTTGAGCCGTCAGTTTACCTATCCACATCTTTCCTGGGCAGGCTTATTACATATGCATTTAACCAGTACAGTGCACATTTTTTCGCCAGAAACTGACAACTGCCCTTCTTGAATCAGCAGAAGGGAGAGAATGACCGTAGAAAAGATTTCATGATCAATCTCCACGAAAGAATGTTGCCGACCCCAGCAGGAATCGAACCCGCATCCTCCTGATCACCAGTCAGACGCCCATCCGACTGAGTTACTGAGGCCGGCGGATCCAAAATGTATAGATTATATAGAAAAATGACCATAAATGGTCATTTTCCTATATAATCTACACATATTTTTGTTTGGATATAATATGGTTGTCTAGCTAAGCATGGTTTCTGCTTTGGAGCCCATTATTAGTGTCATTATGAAGTTGTGGTATATGTATGGTACATGCTTAAATGTGTATGATATGTCAACAGAAATTTCCAAAAAAATAAATTCCCATCCTACAAAATGTTCACTTACGATATATTTTCTATTATAGATATAATAACATGGTCTCCCTATTGCAGTGTTTTTAGCTTGCCAATGTGAAGTACAAGGAGAGCTTTTGTAGTCACCTTGGAAGTCTGTGTTAGCATTCCCATTCCCGTCACACTGTGTTTAAGTGTTTCAAATGCTTATATCTTGATAGTCACACATATACCGCTGGTAAAAAGTTAAGCATATTTGTCTTTGAATGCCGAAAATTTTGCCGTATCAAAATTAAGGATTTTGATGTTTGGATATCAGTAAAAGATGCCTTTTCTGAGAAGATTCTCATATACAACAGGTTATTTTTGCGTAATACGACTTCACAGCTCACCGATATTGATGCATGGTCAAATCATGCAAATATCCATTTTGCCATGTATACATTTTGGAACACACAAACAATAAACATGGTTAGAAGAAGATGTTAAGATGGTGAAAAATGGCGAATAATTGGCATGGCGGAATCAGGCATAACACAGAGCCAAGTAAGGCGCCTTCTAACCAAACACCGCCAAACAGGCAATGTGACTGACAGACCAAGGTCTGGTCGACCAAAAGCCACTACACCAAGAGATGACTGCCGCAAGTGTATTCTTGCCTGTCAGAACAGGTTCTGGTCTGCGGAACAGGTGTGTCAAGAGCTTCAAAGGGGAACGGGCAAACGAGTTTCCAGAGAACTTGTTAACAAACGACTCTTGGCAAGGGGTCTGAAATCTCGAAGACCGGCAAAAAGGTCAAATTTAAGACCACATCATAAGACTGACAGACTGAACTGGGCAAGGGCGCGTCAACACTACAGAATTCGAGAGTGGAGAAAGGTTTTATGGTCCGATGAAAGCAGGTTTTGTTTTTATCATGAGGACGGTCGGAGACGGGTTAGACATCAGCCCGGTGAAAGATATAGGGACGATTGCGTTGAAGTTAAAATTGCAGGTGGTGGAGGTAGTGTTATGGTCTAGGGAGCCTTTTCTTATGACCATGTATTGCAGTTGAAAGTAATGGAAGGTACCATGAATGCGGTGAAATACAGGGACGAGATATTGGAGCAAATAGTGAGGCCTTTTCTTGAAAGCCCAAATGGACAAGGTTTGAGCTTTCAAGATGACAATGCCTTTCCTCACAGAGCCCATGTGATAGACGACTATAAAAATGCGCACAACATTAGAAGTATTCCGTGGCCATCTCTAAGTCCTGACCTCAATCCCATTGAGCACCTATGGGATGAGTTGGGGCGCAGGATATACAGACGTGAACACCCTGTACAGAATCTGAGACAGCTTGAGCAAGCAATATTGCAAGAATGGGACCAGATTCCGGCACTTAGGCGTAAAGGTTTGGTGGCGTCTATGTTTAAACGGTGTGCTGAAGTCATTCGGAATAATGGAGGACATACTTATTATTAGGCAACCATCAGAGACATTCTGTTACAATATTCTGATAAAAAATCGTACGAATTACAGTTGGACATGATTGAAAAACACACAAAAAGGAATTTGAGGTGACAGCGATGCATTTTGAACAGGTGGTGAGATTCTGAAAATGGAATATTTTCAGTACTTTCTGTGGGTGTAAATGTTCACATGACAATTTTGTGCTTCCATACAATCTTAATTTAATTTTAAATAACACTGATATGTACTTGAAAATCCAATGTGTTCAACAACAATCGTTAAAAATGAATTCTTTTTTTTAATTATGTCTCCCCCGAAAATTTTTTTTTCGGAGAGACATATTGTTTTTCCCCCAGGCGTCTGTCCATCTCTCCGTCTGTCTGTGACACTTTCGTGTCCGCTCTGTAACTTGAAAACCGTTAGAGCTATATTCACGAAACTTCGTATAAATATTAATCAGCATTAGACGCCTTGCAGTGTGCAAGAACTATAACTCTCGCATTTATACTTTTTGAATTATCTCCCTTGGAAGTTTGTTGGTATGTATATATGTATGGGCAAATCGTGGCCGGTCAATAACATTCTTATTTTTTGATGGATTTTAAAATTACTTGGCAGAAATATTAACAACCATAAGAGGATGTGTGGTGCGCATGAGGCAGGTCGGTACCTCAAAGGTCAAGGTCATACTTAGAGGTCAAAGTTAAAAAAAGGGGCCTTTTTTTTCATATTTATTTGGTCAATAACTTTTTTATTTTGAGATGGATTTTAAAATTACTTGGCATAATTATTAACACCCATAAGACGATGTGTGGTGCGCATGCGGCAGGTCGGTACCTCAAAGGTCAAGGTCATACTTAGAGGTCAAAGGTCAAAAAAGGGGCCTTTCTTTCGAATTTGGTCAATAACTTTCTAATTTTGAGATGGATTTTAAAATTACTTGGCATAATTATTAACAACCATGACACAATGTGTGGTGCACATGAGGCAGGTCGGTACCTCAAAGGTCAAGGTCATACTTAGAGGTCAAAGGTCTAAAAGGGGGCCTTTTTTTCGTATTTGGTCAATAACTTTCTTATTTTGAGATGGATTTTGAAATCACTTGGCAGAAATGTTAACCAATAAAAGGCAATGTGTTGCGTGCATGACCCAGGTTGGTACCTCAAAGGTCAAGGTCATACTTAGAGGTCAAAGTTAAAAAAGGGGCCTTTTTTCGAATTTGGTCAATAACTTTCTAATTTTGAGATGGATTTTAAAGTTACTTGGCATAATTATTAACAACCATGACACGATGTGTGGAGCACATGAGGCAGGTCGGTACCTCAAAGGTCAAGGTCATACTTAGAGGTCAAAGTTAAAAAAGGGGCCTTTTTTCGTGTTTGGTCAATAACTTTCTTATTTTTAGATGGATTTTGAAATTGCTAGGCAGAAATGTTAACCACCATGAGATGATGTGTTGCACGCATGAACCAGTTTGGTACCTGAGAGGTCAAGGTCATTCATAGAGGTTAAAGGTAAAAAAAGGGCCTTTTTTGTGTTCTGTCAATAACTTTCTTATTATGCCCCCAACTTTGAAAAAGTTGGAGGGGCATATTGGTTCTGGTTCGTTCGTCCGTTCGTCCATCCTTTACACTTTTGATGCATAGCATGACTAAAGAACCTTGTATGCTAGGGTTTTGAAATTTCATATATGGATTCCTCATAGAAAATTAGCAGACACCTATTTTTTTTTCTCGTCCGGATTATGTCCCCTTCAAGAGTTATTGCCCTTCGAAATTTTTTTAATAAAATCTTGTCAGCAAGATATCTCAAAAACTATTGGAGCTAGAGCCTTGAAAGTTGGTGAATATATTGGTGGTGATGAGTAGATGAACTGATTAACTTTTGACAAAATTCCGAAAAAATACTTTTTGAGTTATGGCCCTTTGTCATTTTGGTACTTTGTGCCCATTGTAATGTATGCTAAAAGTGATGCATAGCATAACTTTAGAACCGTGTATGCTAGTGTTTTGAAATTTCATATATTGATTCCTCATGGAAAATTAGCTGACGAGTATTTTTTTTCTCGTCCGGATTATGCCCCTTTCAAGAGTTATTGCCCTTTGAAAATTTTTAAATAAAATCTTGTCAGCAAGATATCTCAAAAACAATTGGAGCTAGAGCCTTGAAAGTTGGTGAATAGATTGTTGGAGATGAGTAGATGAACTGATTAACTTATGACAAAATTCCGAAAAATACTTTGTGAGTTATGGCCCTTTGTCATATTGGTAATTTGTGCCCATTGTAATGTATGCTAAAATTGATGCATAGCATAACTTTAGAATCGTGTATGCTAGGGTTTTGAAATTTCATATATGGATTCCTCATGGAAAATTAGCAGACACGTATTTTTTTTCTCGTCCAGATTATGCCCCTTTCAAGAGTAATTGCCCTTTGAAATTTTTTTTAATTAATCTTGTCAGCAAGATATCTCAAAAACTATTGGAGCTAGAGCCTTGAAAGTTGGTGAATTGATTGTTGGAGATGAGTAGATGAAATGATTAACTTATGACAAAATTCCCCAAAATACTTTGTGAGTTATGGCCCTTTGTCATTTTGGTAATTTGTGCCCATTGTAATGTATGCTTAAAGTGATGCATAGCATAACTTTAGAACCATGTATGCTATAGTTTTAAAATTTCATATATGCATTTCTGATGGAAAATAAGCTGACGCATATTTTATTTCTCATCAGGGTTATGCCCCTTTCAAGAGTTATTCCCCTTTGAAATTTTTTTAAATAAAATCTTGTCAGCAAGATGTCTCAAAAATTATTGGAGCTAGAGCCTTGAAAGTTGGTGAATATATTGGTGGTGATGAGTAGATGAACTGATTAACTTTTGACAAAATTATGAAAAATACTTTGTGAGTTATGGCCCTTTGTCATTTTGGTAATTTGTGCCCATTGTATTGTATGCTAAAAGTGATGCATAGCATAACTTTAGAACCGTGTATGCTAGTGTTTTGAAATTTCATATATTGATTCCTCATGGAAAATTAGCTGACGCGTATTTTTTTCCTCGTCCGGATTATGCCCCTATCAAGAGTTATTGCCCTTTGAAATTTTTTTAATAAAATCTTGTCAGCAAAATATCTCAAACACTATTGGATCTAGAGCCTTGAAAGTTGTTGAGTATATTGGTGGTGTTGAGTATATGAACTGATTAACTTTTTACAAAATTCGGAAAAATACTTTGCGAGTTATGGCCCTTTGTCATTTTGGTAATTTGTGCCCATTGTAATGAATGCTAAAAATGATGCATAGCATAACTTTAGAAATGTGTATGCTATGGTTTTGAAATTTCATATATGCATTCCTAATGGAAAATAAGCTGACGAGTATTTTTTTTCTCATCTGGATTATGCCCCTTTTAAGAGTTATTTCCCTTTGAATTTTTTTTTAATAAAATCTTGTCAGCAAGATATCTAAAAAACTATTAGAGCTAGAGCCTTGAAAGTTGGTGAACATATTGGTGGTGATGAGTGGATGGACTGATTAACTTTTGACAAAATTCCGTAAAACACTTTGTGAGTTATGGCCCTTTGTCATTTTGGTAATTTGTGCCCATTGTAATATATGCTAAAAGTGATGCATAGCATAACTTTAGAACCGTGTATGCTATGGTTTTGAAATTTCATATATGCATTTCTGATGGAAAATTAGCTGACAAGCATTTTTTTCTCATCCGGATTATGCCCCTTTCAAGAGTGATTGCCCTTTAAAGTTTTTTTTGAATAAAATCTTGTCAGCAAAATATCTCAAAAACTATTATAGCTACAGCCTTGAATGTTGGTGAATACACCTAGATTGGTGTTGATGAGTAGATGACCTGCTTAACTTTTGACAAAATTCCGAAAAATACTTTGTGAGTTATGGCCCTTTGTCATTTTGGTAATTTTTGTGCCCAATGTATGCTAAAAGTGATGCATAGCATAACTTTAGAACTGTATATGCTATTGTTTTGAAATTTCATATATGCATTCCTGATGGAAAATAAGCTAATGCTTATTTTTTTTCTCATCCGGATTATGCCTCTTTCAAGAGTTATTGCCTTTTGAAGTTTTTTAGCTCACCTGACCGAAGGTCATGGTGAGCTTTTGTGACAGTAAGATGTCCGGCGTCGTCGTGCGTCGTCCGTCGTCCGTCGTCCGTCGTGCGTAAACTTTTTCTTGTGAACACACTAGAGGCCACAGTTTTGGTCCAATTATCATCAAACTTGCTCAGAATGATAATCATGACAATATCTCGGTCAAGTTCGAATTTGGGTCATGTCGGGTAAAAAAGTAGGTCAGTAGGTCAAATCATAGAAAAACCTTGTGAACACTCGAGAGGCCACAATTTTGGTCCAATCATCATCAAACTTGCTCAGAATGATCATTGTGACAATATTTTAGTGAAGTTTGAATATGGATCATGTCGGCTTAAAAAGTAGGTCAGCGGGTCAAATCATAGAAAAACCTTGTGAACACCCTAGAGGCCACAATTTTGGTCCAATCATAATCAAACTTGCTCAGAATGATCATCATGACAATATCTTGGTCAAGTTCGAATATGGGTCATGTCCGGTCAAAAAGTAGGTCAGTAGGTCAAATCATAGAAAAACCTTGTGAACACTCTGAAGGCCACTGTTTTGGTCCAATTATCATGAAACTTGCTCAGAATGACCATTGTGACAATATTTCAGTCCAGTTCGAATATGGGTCATATCGGGTTAAAAAGTAGGTCAGCGGGTCAAATCATATAAAAACCTTGTGAACACCCTAGGGGCCACAATTTTGGTCCAATCTTAATCAAACTTGCTCAGAATGATCATCATGACAATATCTCGGTCAAGTTTGAATATGGGTCAAATGGTTCCGGTCCGTTGCACATCTAGGTCACAGGAGCCAAAAACAGATTTTTTTCACCAAAAACTTAAAAAATCTTCTTCTCTGAAACCACAAGGCCCAGGTCTTTGTTATTTGGTATGAAGCTTCATCTAGTGGACCCCTACCAAGATTGTTCAAATTATAGTGCTGGGGCCAAAAATGCCCCCGCACGGGGGCCCTTTGGTTTTACATAGGCTTATATAGGGAAAATCTTTAAAAATCTTCTTCTCTGAAACCACAAGGCCCAGGACTTTGATATTTGGTATGAAGCTTCATCTAGTGGACCCCTACCAAGATTGTTCAAATTTGAGTGCTGGGACGAAAAATGCCCCCGCCACGGGGCCCTTTGGTTTTACATTGGCTTATATAGGGAAAATCTTTAAAAATCTTCTTCTCTGAAACCACAAGGCCCAGGTCTTTGATATTTGGTATGAAGCTTCATCTAGTGGACCCCTACCAAGATTGTTCAAATTATAGTGCTGGGGCCAAAAATGCCCCCGCCCCAGGGCCCTTTGGTTTTACATAGGCTTATATAGGGAAAATCTTCAAAAATCTTCTACTCTGAAACCACAAGGCCCAGGACTTTGATATTTGGTATGAAGCTTCATCTAGTGGACCCCTACCAAGATTGTTCAAATTATAGTGCTGGGACAAAAAATGCCCCCGCCACGGGGCCCTTTGGTTTTACATTTGCTTATATAGGGAAAATCTTTAAAAATCTTCTTCTCTGAAACCACAAGGCCCAGGTCTTTGATATTTGGTATGAAGCTTCATCTAGTTGACCCCTACCAAGATTGTTCAAATTACAGTGCTGGGGCCAAAAATGCCCCCGCCCCGGGGCCCTTTGGTTTTACATAGGCTTATATAGGGAAAATCTTAAAAAATCTTCTTCTCTGAAACCACAAGGCCCAGGTCTTTGATATTTGGTATGAAGCTTCATCTAGTGGACCCCTACCAAGATTGTTCAAATTTTAGTGCTGGGACAAAAAATGCCCCCGCCACGGGGCCCTTTGGTTTTACATGGGCTTATATAGGGAAAATCTTTAAAAATTTTCTTTTCTGAAACCACAAGGCCCAGGACTTTGATATTTGGTATGAAGCTTCATCTAGTGGACCCCTACCAAGATTGTTCAAATTTTAGTGCTGGGACAAAAATGCCCCCGCCACGGGGCCCTTTGCTTTTACATTGGCTTATATAGGGAAAATTTTTAAAAATCTTCTTCTCTGAAACCACAAGGCCCAGGTCTTATATATTTGGTATGAAGCTTCATCTAGTGGACCCCTACCAAGATTGTTCAAATTATAGTGCTGGGGCCAAAAATGCCCCCGCCACGGGGCCCTTTGGTTTTACATAGGCTTATATAGGGAAAATCTTTAAAAATTTTCTTCTCTAAAACCACAAGGCCCAGGACTTTGATATTTGGTATGAAGCTTCATCTAGTGGACCCCTACCAAGATTGTTCCAATTTTAGTGCTGGGGCCAAAAATGCCCCTGCCCCGGGGCCCTTTGGTTTTACATAGGCTTATATAGGGAAAATCTTTAAAAATCTTCTTCTCTGAAACCACAAGGCCCAGGACTTTGATATTTGGTATGAAGCTTCGTCTAGTGGACCCCTACCAAGATTGTTCAAATTATAGTGCTGGGACAAAAAATCCCCCCCTGCCACGGGGCCCTTTGGTTTTACATAGGCTTATATAGGGAAAATCTTTAAAAATCTTCTTCTCTGAAACCACAAGGCCCAGAACTTTGATATTTGGTATGAAGCTTCATCTAGTGGACCCCTACCAAGATTGTTCAAACTATAGTGCTGGGGCAAAAAATGCCCCTGTCCCGGGGCCCTTTGATTTTACATAGGCTTATATAGGCAAAATCTTTAAAAATCTTCTTCTCTGAAACCGCTAGGCCCAGGTCTTTGATATTTGATGTGTAGCTTCATCTAGTGGACCTTTGACAAGATTGTTCAAATTTTAGCCTTTGTTGATGTTTGGTATGAAGCTTCACCTTTAAGACCTCCCTCAACATTATGTACATTAAAGCCCTGGGGCCAATAATGGCCCTCTCTGGGGCCCACTTGTTACACTATGGATCAGGTGAGCGATCCAGGGCCATCATGGCCCTCTTGTTTAATAAAATCTTGTCAGCAAGAGATCTCAAAAACTATTATAGCTAGAGTCTTGAAAGTTGATGAAAAGATTGGTGGTGATGAGTAGATGACCTGATTAACTTTTGACAAAATTTGAATTATGGCCCTTTGTCATTTTGGTAATTTGTGTCTATTGTAATGTATGCTAAAAGTGATGCATTCCATAACTTTAGAACCATGTATGCTATGGTTTTGAAATTTTGTATATGCGTTCCTGATGGAAAATAAGCTGACACTTATTTTTTTTCATCGAGATTAACTTAAGAACCGTGTAAGCTAGGGTTTTGAAATTTCATATATGGATTTGCTATGGAAAATTAGCTGACACATATTTTTTTCTCATCCGCATTATGCCCCTTTCAAAAGTTATTGTCCTTTGATTTATTTGTTAAGTTATTGTCCTTTGATTTTACCTCCAATGTCAAGGTCATACCTAGAGGTCAAAGGTAAAAAAAGGACAGTCAATAACTTCCTCATTCTTTGATGGATTATGAAATTACTTGGCAGAAATGTTAACCATCATGAGACGATGTGTTGTACCGCAAAGGTCAAGGCCATACTTAGAGGTCAAAGGTAAAAAAGTGCTTTTTTTGTTTACAGCCAATAACTTTTTTATTTTTCTATGAACATTTTTAAAGTTACTATGCAGAAATGTTCATCTTCATTAGATGATGTGTTGCACACAAGACCCAGCTCAATACCTCCAATGTCAAGGTTATACTTAGCAGTCAAAAACGGGGGAGACATCTGTGTTTTTGTAGAAAAACAAATTCTAGTATTTGATTTGTTTTGAAAAATAAAATTGGTCATAAATTGTCAACAAAAACATGCTTAACTTTTTACCAGCGGTTTATTAGAGCATTCTTATTTAGAACTTAGATACCTGGGAGGGTCTTCTGAGATTCCAAAAGCACAAACCCCTGGGTTCTTGCCAGGGGACAGTGCTAGGGTTCAAAATCTAGTTCACCTTTGTATTATGTTGTGCGCTTTTCAATTGTGCTAGCAAGTTATATATAAACGTATCAGCCATTTTTGTGACACTATTTGCCAGTGACTGGTTTTAAAGTTTCCCAGTAAGAAATGAGTTAAACTCAAAAGTCAACAATACTTGAAGGATTTTACACTCTCATGTATTGTTTGATTTATTAAACAAGTTGAGGAAAAGGGATAAAATGTGAGGCTTTACAGAGCATTTTATCCCTTTTCCTTAACAAGTTTAATAAATTTGATAATACATAAGCAAGAATGCAAGATTCTGTTTATCATACGACATTTAAAATGCATTTAATTCATTTTTTCCCCAAAATTGTCAATAATCTGCCATTTGTAAACTCAAATTCGTTAAGGACGTCATAGGGTAACATTACGTGGCGTATCTAAATAATCTGCATATTAAATCCACAAGTAGAGCAACGAATTTTATACATGGTATTATTACATTCTCAAGTGCAAAGTCATACGATTAAATGGATTAAACTCCAAAACCAACAATGCAGAATATTTTTGATGATGTACACCTCCTTAATTTCAGATTTCACAGATAAGCTACTTCAAGATGGTCTTGAAAACTGTGATATGGAGTCAGTGATAACTGGACTTCTGCTGGTCAGACAAGCTTGTTTCCATGGTCCACATGTCTTCATGTCATACGCAGACTGGTTTCAGGTATAAAAAGCCAGAGTTTTCATATACACCACAACCTGTTTATAAGTGGAACCCTGTGGTGCAGTGGTAAAGCATCGTTTTTGAGCTCGAGAGGTAGCCGGTTCGATCCCCGCAAGTGCCAAGTGTTGTTTCCTTGATCAAGAGATTTTATCGACATTGCTTAGTACTGGTTCCTACCCAGGAATTGAGGGCCACATGGAAGATTAGTATAATAGTACTAAATGTGTTGCGCTCTATAAATAAGGTCAGTTATCATTATTATTATTATTATTATAGCCCCGCTTTGAAAAAGTGGGGCTATATTGGATTTGCCATGTCCTTCTGTCATTCCGTAATTCCGTGATTCCGTTAATTTGTGTTGGCTCCATAACTTTGTATCTGCTTAACATATTTTCATGAAACTTCACACAAATGTTAAACACCATAAGACAATGTGCAGAGCGAAGGAATTATAACTGTGGATTGCCTACTTTTGGAGTTATTGCCCTTTGAACATTTTCCGTAATTCCGTAATTCCGTGATTCCGTTAATTTGTGTTGGCTCCATAACTTTGTATCTGCTTAACATATTTTCATGAAACTTCACACAAATGTTAAACACCATAAGACAATGTGCAGAGCGAAGGAATTATAACTGTGGATTGCCTACTTTTGGAGTTATTGCCCTTTGAACATTGAAAAATGGCAATTTTAATTGTGTCCGCTTCATAACTCGAAAACCGTTTGAGATATTTTTAGGAAACTTCACACAAATGTTAAGCACTATGAGACGATGTGCAGAGCGCAGGAACCATAACTCTGCATTGCTTATTTTTGGAGTTATTGCCCTTTGAACATTGAAAAATGGCAATTTTAACAGTGTCCGCTTCATAACTCGAAAACCGTTTGAGATAATTTCATGAAACTTCACACAAATGTTAAGCACTATGAGACAATGTGCAGAGCGCAAGAACCATAACTCTGGTTTTCGTATTTTCTGTGTGTCTGTCTGTGTGTCTGTCTGTGTCTGTTAACAATTTTCGTGTCCGCTCCATAACTTTAAAACCCATTCACATATTTTCATGAAACTTCACACAAACATTAAACACCATGAGATGGTGTGCAGAGTGCAGGAACCATAACTCTGGATTGCCTAATTTTTGAGTTATTTCCCTTTGAATATTGAAAAATATCAATTTTAGCCGTCTTTGCTCGATAACTCAAAAACCGTTTGAGATAATTTTATGAAACTTCACACAAATGTAAAGCACCATATTACATGTGCAGAGCGCAGGAACCCAAACTCTGGATTGTCTACTTTTTCAGTTATAGGCTTTCGAATATTAAAAAATGGCAATTTTAACTATGTCCGCTCCATAACCGTTTCTGATATTTTCATGAAACTTCAAATAAATGAAAAGCACCTTGAGATGATGTGCAGAGTGCAGGAACCATAACTCTGGTTTGCCTACTTTAGGAGTTATTGTCCTTTGAACATTTAAAAAGGCAATTTTGACTGTGTCGGCTCCATAACTCACAAACCATTTGAGATATTTTCATGACACTTCACACAAGTGTAAAGCACCATGAGACAATGTGCAGAGCGCAGGAACCCTGACTCTGATTTGCCTACTTTAGGAGTTATTACCCTTTGAACATTGAAAAATGGAAGATGAAATTTAGTATAAACATGGACATTCTGGTAATGTATCATGCTCATTGAAATGAGGGACAAGGGCTCACAACTCTTAGAGTTTTTCCAGATAATGTAAAATTTTCAACAGTTATTTCTTGTTCATAACTGTTTTCTCTGCAGCTTAAATAACTTTCTTCTCTGACAGCGCTGAAGCGGGGCTATAGTCAGATCCTCTGACAGCTCTAGTTTAACACTGTTAATTGGGTCCAAAGCAGAAACCATGTTAATTAAACAACAGTGTTATATCCGAACAAAAAATGTAGAGATTACATAGAAAAATGACCATTTATGGTCATTTTTCTATATAATCTACACATTTTTGGTAACCATCTTGAAACCGTGTTATATCCAAAACCGTGTTATAACGAACCATATTATAATGAAGTTGAGGTGTATTGTTCAAACATAAAACACTTTTACACAAAGTACCAGTACACAGAAGATACCTGTGGCATAAGCACAGGTTTTCATAAGTTTTCACCATTTTTAACTTTCCCTCTTGCACTATAGAAGCCTCTAAGGTGTAGTCGTTAAGCTACTTGCCTTAAACACCAGGGGTTATAGGTTTGTTTTTGGGATTGTCCAACCTTTCAGATGAGGCTTTAAACTGAGGTCTCATCTCAATATGACCTACATTTTTGGTGGAACATAAAACTTCAAACAAACTCTTGCCCTAGACCTCATTGCTCAGTCAAATGCATGCCCAACCAATGATCAGGTAGCATCTTCAACCTTGAGTGGTCCGCCAACTTTCTTTTATTTCAGATACTTTCTAGGGTCATTCTCTTCCTACTGCTCATGCCAAATTAATCATTAAATTGCCCACCCCTGTGGGGCTTGGAGAAATAGATTGGGCTGCATGATGCTTCCACGCAGAGCTGAAACTGAACACAGATGAGTACTGGTAAACGGCTTATAATTAGACGGTCTAAGCCTGCCAAGGCATGGTGGTGCTAGTCGGACCCTCCATGCATATAAACTCTATTTGTTTCAATGGACTACAGGGATTGAGATGTTATTTCATCTCAATATCAGGTAAAAGTCCCTCAAAATTGGAAGCAACATCTCCAAAATGACCTAAATAGTGTTGATGGGGACGTTAAACCTTAAATCCAACAAAACCCCTGTGGGTTCTAGGCTCGTTTGGGTCGCATGTGAAACACCCAAGTTGGGCAACAGGTCATTTTGGTTTTCTCCAGGTTCTGGTTTTTGCCCATCTCTGATTTACAATCAGTTGGAAATAAAAGAAATAATCTTGAAAGGGCCTGACAACCATAACAAAAAAATAAAAAAAAAGAAAAATTACAAACTGTGGATCAAGATGAGACGACTTCTACTGAGCTGTCTCGTCAGGATCCACCCTGTTTGACATCCTATTGATTAATTAGTGTATAGTAATGATTTTAAGTATTGGGACAGATAGGCCTAAGCAAACAGTGTAGACCCAGATCAGACTGCTCCTGTAGGAGAAGTCTGATCAGGGTCTACACTGCTTGCCATTCTGTCTGCACTTTTGGAATCCTGGCTGGATCGTGAAATAAATTTGTTAAAATTTTTGGAGAATAACACGCAGCAAGTTCTCAAGGTCTCCGAATTTAAAGGATTTTTATGGTATACCCACCTATTTACAGCAATTGATGTGTCCAAATTCTAAGATTGAAAAGTCCAGTTCAGAAACTCAGGGATGAGGGGGTTAAGAAATGCACAGGCTGATCCTAGTCATCACTGGTTCAAGGATGCAAAAGACATGGCCTGGCATATATACAGTTGGCGGTAGTGCCCCCGCCCATCGGGGCCTGGAGAAATTGATTGGGCTGCACTGTGCTTCGGCACAGTGCTGAAACCGACCGAACTTGAGTACTGGTACCAAGCTTAGGTCTAAGCCTGGCCACGAAAAGTAATGCTAGTCAGACGCTCCTTAAACCCTACCAGTTTCTATGGGTATTAGGGCTTGAGATGTCATTTTATCTCAGTGTCGGCTAAAAGTCCCACGAAATAGGAAGCAACGTCTCCAAAATAACCTTAATAGTGTTGACAGGGACGTAAAACCTCAACTCAAACAAACAAAATTCAGTTGGTGGAGAAGGAAAATATGAAACTTCTTGATCCTCTTTGGTATACAGGCTCTCTTTTAATCATAAGGTCTCTCACCACTGTGATTCAGGCCTCACTTGGGTTACATGTGAGACTCCAAGTTCTGCAACAGAAGGTCAGCTGGTTTTTCTCGGGTACTCCAGTTTCATCCATCTCTGATTAAAGATAAGCTTGAAATATGTGAATGGCCAAAAAAAGCAAAGCCACAAAAAAGCCTTGTTGTTGTGTTTGAGAATCTTTGTACAATTGTGTATGGGTAATAGAGCCAGGTTATGGGTATTTTCCGCATTGGCAAGCAGGAAAGGCTCTGGCGAGACTGCGTACGTGCGCAGTCTCGCCAGAGCCTTTGCTGCTCAGGGGCATGTAATGAAGACCTTGAGCGAGCTTCATTCAAGATGTCATTTGTCTAGCTGTAGAAATTGGCCACCCACATGCATTTGAAGAACAAAAAGGCCCTTTTCTAAAGCAATATCTTAGAAGCTTCTGTGGTGTAATGGTTCAGCTTCTCGCCTTACAAACCAGTGGTCGCTGGAAATTCCGGGCTTCAGAGGCCTCCATGGCCTAGTGGGTAAGAGTCTCACTCTAAATCATTAGGTGTCACATCACAGCTGTAGTTCAAGCCTCACTTGGGTCACATGTGAGATGCCAAGTTCTGCAACAGAAGGTCACATGGTTTTTAGCTCACCTGAGCCGAAGGCTCATGTGAGGTATTAGTATACCACGAGCCGGCGTCCGTCGTCGTCCGTCGTCCACACTTTCAAAGAAGTATATCTCCAGAACCAGTGGGCCAATCTTGATCAAATTTCATGTGAAGCATTATCAGGTAGGGGGAAAGGCTGCATACTGTTTTCGGGCAGATCGGATTGGAACTCTGGTTGCCATTTCAACAAATAGCTCCCATAGACTTAACATAGGAAAAAGTTTGTCATCACTAGCTCCGTCAATTTTTTTCTGATCGTCTTCATTCTTGCAGATAACGAGGACAGGCATAAAATCTCGATCAAGCTCGATTTTGGGCTGAATCGGATTATTCACTCAGGAGTTACGTGCCCTTGAGCGTTCTTAACATAGGAAAAAGCTTGTCATCACTCTAGCTCCGTCAATTTTTTTCTGATCGACTTCATTCTTGCAGATAACGAGGACAGGCATGAAATCTCGATCAAGTTCGATTTTGGGCTGAATCGGATTATTCACTCAGGAGTTACGTGCCCTTGAGCGTTGAAAAAATTGCCTATTGACTTAACATGGGGAGAATGTTGTCATCACCGTAGCTGCTTCAATTATTTTCAGATTGGCTTTATTCTTGCAGATAACCAGCACAGCCATGAAATCTCGGTCAAGTTCGATAACTGGCAGAATCGGATCATTCACTTAGGAGTTACCTGCCCTTGTGTGTTTTTGCATTAGGGTTAATGGGAATTTCAAAAATGTATATCTTAAAGACTACTTGGCCAACTTTGATCAAATTTCATGTGTCGCATTATTGGGCAAGTGGAAAGGCTTCATTAGGTTTTCAGGCAGATCTGAGTGGAACTCTGGTTGCCATGGCAACATCTAGCTCCCATAGACTTCACATAGGAAAAAGCTTGTCATCACTCTAGCTCCGTCAATTGTTTTCTGATCGACTTCGTTCTTGCAGATAACCAGTACAGGCATAAAATCTCGGTCAAGTTCGATTTTGGGCCGAATCGGATTATTTGCCTTGGAGTTACCTGCCCTTGAGCATAAAAAAATACGTTGTGACCACGATAGCAACTTTATTTTTATTCAGATCAGCTTCAAACTTGCAGGTAACGTGGACAGGCATAAAATCTCAGTTAAGTTCGAATCTGAATATTGACCTCGGAGTTACATGACCTTGAGCGACAAAAAATTTGCCCATAGACTTTACATAGGGAAAATGTTATGACTACGATAGCGACTTGAATTTTTTTCAGTTCAGCTTCAAACTTGCAGGTAACGAGGACAGACATAAAATCTCGGCTAAGTTCGATTTTGGGCCGAATCGGATTATTTGCCTTGGAGTTACCTGCCCTTGAGCATAAAAAAATACGTTGTGACCACGATAGCAACTTTATTTTTATTCATATCAGCTTCAAACTTGCAGGTAACGAGGACAGGCATAAAATCTCGGTTAAGTTTAATTTTGGGCCGAATCGGAATATTGACCTCGGAGTTACGTGACATTGAGCGACAAAAAATTTGCCCATAGACTTAATTAGGGAAAATGTTGCGACTACGATAGCAACTTGAATTTTTTTCAGATCAGCTTCAAACTTGCAGGTAACGAGGACAGACATAAAATCTCGGTTAAGTTCGATTTTGGGCCGAATCGGAATATTTGCCTTGGAGTTACCTGCCCTTGAGCATAAAAAAATACGTTGTGACCATGATAGCAACTTTATTTTTATTCATATCAGCTTCAAACTTGCAGGTAACGAGGACAGGCATAAAATCTCGGTTAAGTTCGATTTTGGGCCGAATCGGAATATTGACCTCGGAGTTACGTGACCTTGAGAGACAAAAAAATTTGCCCATAGACTTATCGTAGGGAAAATGTTGTGACAGAAATAGCGACTTGAATTTTTAGCTCACCTGAGCCAAAGGCTCCAGTGAGCTGATAGTATACCAAGGCTCCGGAGTCCGTCGTCTGTCGTCCGTCCATCCGTCGTCCACACTTTCAATGAAGCATATCTCAGAAGGCAGTCGACCAATCTTGTTTGAATTTTATGTGTAGCACCATTGGGCAAGGGGAAAGGCTGCATTAGGTTTTGGAGCTAGTCTGGTTCATTTGTTCCTTCATTCTTCTTTCTCTCCATATAGAGATATTAGACCAATGTTAAATTTTTAATCAAAGATTTCTCAGGAACTATAAAAGCCAGAAGCATCAAATTTGGTATTCAATAGAATAATGATGACTTATTTTGTGTAAGAGACATTGGGCTTTCTCAGCTTATTTGTTCATCTGTTCTTTTATAGCCCCGCTTTGAAAAAGTGGGGCTATATTGGATTTGCCATGTCCTTCTGTCATTCCGTGATTCCGTTAATTTGTGTTGGCTCCATAACTTTGTATCTGCTTAACATATTTTCATGAAACTTCACACAAATGTTAAACACCATAAGACAATGTGCAGAGCGAAGGAATTATAACTGTGGATTGCCTACTTTTGGAGTTATTGCCCTTTGAACATTTTCCGTAATTCCGTAATTCTGTGATTCCGTTAATTTGTGTTGGCTCCATAACTTTGTATCTGCTTAACATATTTTCATGAAACTTCACACAAATGTTAAACACCATAAGACAATGTGCAGAGCGAAGGAATTATAACTGTGGATTGCCTACTTTTGGAGTTATTGCCCTTTGAACATTGAAAAATGGCAATTTTAATTGTGTCCGCTTCATAACTCGAAAACCGTTTGTGAATGAGATATTTTTAGGAAACTTCACACAAATGTTAAGCACTATGAGACGATGTGCAGAGCGCAGGAACCATAACTCTGCATTGCTTATTTTTGGAGTTATTGCCCTTTGAACATTGAAAAATGGCAATTTTAACAGTGTCCGCTTCATAACTCGAAAACCGTTTGAGATAATTTCATGAAACTTCACACAAATGTTAAGCACTATGAGACAATGTGCAGAGCGCAAGAACCATAACTCTGGTTTTCGTATTTTCTGTGTGTCTGTCTGTGTGTCTGTCTGTGTCTGTTAACAATTTTCGTGTCCGCTCCATAACTTTAAAACCCATTCACATATTTTCATGAAACTTCACACAAACATTAAACACCATGAGATGGTGTGCAGAGTGCAGGAACCATAACTCTGGATTGCCTAATTTTTGAGTTATTTCCCTTTGAATATTGAAAAATATCAATTTTAGCCGTCTTTGCTCGATAACTCAAAAACCGTTTGAGATAATTTTATGAAACTTCACACAAATGTAAAGCACCATATTACATGTGCAGAGCGCAGGAACCCAAACTCTGGATTGTCTACTTTTTCAGTTATAGGCTTTTGAATATTAAAAAATGGCAATTTTAACTATGTCCGCTCCATAACCGTTTCTGATATTTTCATGAAATTTCAAATAAATGAAAAGCACCTTGAGATGATGTGCAGAGTGCAGGAACCATAACTCTGGTTTGCCTACTTTAGGAGTTATTGCCCTTTGAACATTTAAAAAGGCAATTTTGACTGTGTCGGCTCCATAACTCACAAACCATTTGAGATATTTTCATGACACTTCACACAAGTGTAAAGCACCATGAGACAATGTGCAGAGCGCAGGAACCCTGACTCTGATTTGCCTACTTTAGGAGTTATTACCCTTTGAACATTGAAAAATGGAAGATGAAATTTAGTATAACATGGACATTCTGGTAATGTATCATGCTCATTGAAATGAGGGACAAGGGCTCACAACTCTTAGAGTTTTTCCAGATAATGTAAAATTTTCAACAGTTATTTCTTGTTCATAACTGTTTTCTCTGCAGCTTAAATAACTTTCTTCTCTGACAGCGCTGAAGCGGGGCTATAGTCAGATCCTCTGACAGCTCTAGTTCATTCTTCTTTCTCTCCATTTTGACCAATGTTAAATTTTCGTCAAAGATTTCTCAGGAACTATAGAAGCTAGAAGTCTCAAACTTGGAATGCAATTCAATAATGATGGCTTATATCCTGTAAGGGTCAATGGGCTGGATTCTATTAGCAGATTTAGTAGTCAAGTCTGTGAATTGTTAAAACTTAAGTTCCTCAGGTGAGCGGTTTAGGCTCATTGAGCCTCTTGTTTCTCCGGGTACTCCGGTTTTTGCTCATCTCTGATTAACGAGCAGCTGAAGTAAGGGCCTTAAACAAAAATAAAAAAAATCTGGGCTTCTCCTGTCTTTCAGATGAGTCTTTAAACCAAAGACCCATCTCCATTTGAACTTATTTGTTGGTCGTACTTAAAGCTCAAACAAACAATGCATCATTCCATTTATTTCAGAGGACATTTTCTGAGGGTTCGAGATCACTGGCTAGCAGTAGAAAAAGTTTCACATTTCTGTTGAAGTTCCTTACAGATATTATGCCTTATGAGACTGCCATTCATCTCAAGGTAAATCATCACGTGAACAAGTCCGTGAAATGAACAAGTCAGTGAAATGAAATGAAATAGAGAAAACTGGGGATTACAGAGGTATACATTATTTGCCTTATTTTAACTCCAAGACATAGGTTGTGGGTACTCGTTAGAACCGCCTCAGTGAGGCGGTTCTAACAAGCACCCACAACCTATGTTTGCAGTATAAATAAGAAAAATAGCACGTATTTTCATACAAAAGTAGCCATTTTGGAGATGTGAAAAAATACACTATGCCACACAGGTGTGTTATCGCAATGTTTGAAAAAGGTTTGATACTGTAACTAACAAATAGTGATTTGCCAATTAATTATTTTATTCAATGATTACTCGTTTTAGGCAAATGAGTACACAATCAATCCTGATTTTCCATGATTGATTAAGCTTTTGTCCCGATACATATAAAAAGCTTTTCGTATGCTATTCTTAGAATGCAGAGAAAACTTGTTATTATTGCTCATTCAAAATTAACCCATTTTGTTTCGTATACCCCAAAATATGTACCCTGGCAAACAGTGAAGGCCAAAATCAGACTCGGCAGAACGCGGCATCTGATCAGGACCGGCACTGTCTGCAAAAAGTTCACCTATTTTCCAAATAAACTTTGATAAAAAAAACATCTTGGCACCCCTAAAGTTTGAAATGGACTCCTGTGAAACAGATTATATTTAAAAGAATTTCGCTGAAGGTTATATTGCACCTGTGTTGCAAAATCACCAAGCCATGAAATGTAGGTCAAGGTCACTCATGGATGCTTACATAAACCTTGCCATCCTAAGATGCAAGTTTGTCGCAAGAATCATTAATTAAGCTCTTACATTTCTTGTGAAATGGACTCTTACATTAGGGTTGACACAATAGTTTACAAAGTCAGTGAACCATGGAATTTAGGTCAAGGTCATATATGGTTGCTTGCATTAAAATTGCCGTCCCTAAATGCTAAATTGTAGCAAGTATCATCAACAAAGTTCTGATAGTTCTCAAGAAATGGACTTATATTATTATGAACACTAGGATTTACACAATAAGTTACAAAGCAAGTGAACCATGAAATTTAGGTCAAGGTCAAATATGAATGCTTGCATTAACTTTGCCATCCAAAAGATGCAAGTTAGCACCAAATATCATTAATGAGGCTCTGATAGTTGTTGAGAAATCGACTCTTACATAAGGGTGAATGCTAGAGTGAAAACAAGAGTTGACAAATAGCCGGAACACTGGACTCCTATATTGCACCATTCTTAAAGCAGGCGTTGGCTGGCTGATTTGAGGTTTAACATCCCCATCAACACTGTATAGGTCATTTTGGAGACATTGCTTCTAATTTTGTGGACTTTACACTACATTGATATGAACTGACATCTCAAGCCCTGTCATCCAAGCATGGACGGTCCGATTCACACCACTTTGCCTGGGCAGGCTTAGCTCCTTTAAGCAGCTTACCAGTACTCATGTGCCGTCAGTTTCTGCTCTGCATCTGTGTGGAAGCATCATGCAGCCCATCTATTTCTTCAAGCCCTGTGGGTAGGGCTGTAAAGCAGGCTTAAAGAAAATGAACATTTATGGTCATTTGTCAATATAATCTAAACATATTGCAAACAAGCTTCCAGTTCAGTTGATGAATGTTAAATTGGTCATCAGGTTACTTTCGTACATACAGTTTTAGCCAATACCAACTGCTGGTAAACAATCTGCTAGATTTCAAACATATTGGGCTGCATCAAGCTTAAACATCACCTGAAAAAGTCCGCGAAATGAACATCCCTTCTAAACCCCACTTTATACAGTGAAAACTGGGGTTTACAGGGGTATATATTATTTTGCTTAATTCTGCTCCTAGACACAGGTTGTGGGTACTGATTAGAACCACCTCAATTAGGCGGTTCTAACAAGCACCTGCAACCTATGTTTGCAGTATAAGTAAGAAAAATATCACAGATTTTCATCGGAAAAGTAGCCAGTTTGGAGATATGAAAAAACGCACAATGTCACACGGGTGTGTAATCATAATGATGTCTATTCAGACATAAGGTCAAGTGAGCTCTTTGATAAGCATGTGCATCTGTCAAGTCTGATCAGTCTTTGCTTGCTGTTATATGGATAGTAATCCCATTTTTTTTTTCAAATTAAGTCACTCTGTAAGGGGTAAACTCTTAAAGGAAAGAATTTGCTTCTTAGGAGCAAATTGTTTCCTTTAAGAGTTGACCCTTATTCATAAGTGAGTTGCATCTTATTCATAAGCAGGTTGCCTCCCCTGGAGGTGTTTTCATTCCCCTTTAAGGGGAACGGGAACACCGGCCAGATTTATCTGCCATATTTCAAAGGGAGACAATTTTCGGGACTTTCTGACCACTTTTCTATAAGCCCTGTCCCACTGAAAAAGAGGTCTACTCTTAAAGGAAAGAATTGGCTCCTGAGGAGCAAATTCTTTTCTTTAAGAGTTGACTCCTGTTGACATGGGAGACAAAAAATACTTTTGCAGGAGTTGCCTCCCTTAAAGGTGTTCCTATTCCCCTTAAGGAAAAATTGAAAAGTGTCTTGGCATATAGTCTAACAGAGCGTGCCTATATAACAATGGAAAAAAAATCAACTGGTGTTTTGTGCAAGAAGAATGTGACGCAAAGAGCTGTAGTTTTATGACATCACTCAAAAATTCTATGTGGTTAGACTAGCTAGGAAATGTTATTTTCTCACATCAAAAACTGTGGCAGGATTTCTTTAACAATGGCTAAAGGTTGGGGTTATTTGATGGTACAGACAGAATAACTGTTGATTTTTACTTCATTAGTGTGCTAGACTTGAAATAGATCAGCTCTAGTGTATGATTTGTTTGGTAATAAATCACTGTTTGTTGGTCTGTTGTAAGTAGACAAGTCACTGCCTGGTGCTAGGCCCTCGTGATTTGATCTGCTATACAACTGATCTCCAAACTATGATTTTTTACTCAACAAATCACTTCTACAGCTGATCAATTTCTTAAATGAAAACTGTGTCACTTTTGAACCCTTATTTTGCTGTTCACTACAACCCCTATCTTTGCAAACAGTGTAGATCCAGATCAGATGGCTTCTGAAGAAGCCATCTGATCAGGATCTACACTGTTTGGCATTCACTTTATGAATTTGTAGCAATTAATTGCATCAAGTAATTTGATTGGTTGATATACAGAAATGGGTGTGGCTTAAATGAATATTCAGCAAGATAAGGGTTAAATTTACAACATATATTCTCAGGTCCATATACTACGGCCACCATTTGTCCCACCTAAATGTAGAGATCAGCTGGCTGACTATGTGCTTCTTGCTAAAACCAGACTGGAAGATTTAAAGGTATGTTTATTTGTTTGATTTGAGGTTTACCAGTACTGGTGTGTGGTTTGTTTCAGCTCTGCATGGAAGCATCATGCAGCCCATCTATTTCTTCAAGCCCCGATGGCCCGGGGCCATTTAAAGGTATGTGCTTCACAAACTTCCAGTTCAAGAGCTTCCATTACGAAAACTTGCCTATACAAACACATTGTAAACTTTCCCGCTGAAAAAAAAAGAAAAATTTCAAGATAAAAAAAAATGTGATATTTTTTCTTATTTCTGCTCAAAATATAGATTGTGGGTTGTCGTTAGAACTGCCTCATTGAGGCAGTTCTAACGAGTACCCACAATCTATATTATTGAGTAGAAATAAGAAAAATAAGTTTTACCCCTGGAAACCCCAGTCTTACTATATAAAAGAGAGGATCAATGGGATCAAATTATATAGGCATGTTTTCATGATTTTTTTCTGTAATATTATAGCTTGGAGACAAACTTGTCGATTTGTTGTATGCTTTTTGGTAATCTGCACTGTACTAAAAGTGGGAGGTTGGGTTGGTGTGAAGGTAATGTGTAGCTTCAGAGCTGAGGCATTCTACTGCTTTGGCTTTAGTAGGGTAAGGGCCAGTTTTGCTCACAGCAGGTGTGGGATGGGGGACTGTTTTTTTCTTCTACTGTATACTATCTTTCCTTTTTCTGATGCCCCATCTCTGTGGAGAAGGCTTGAGATGGATGGTTGCTAGCGCACTGAACTGTTGAGGTTAAAACTTGTAATTTTTATTCAATAAATGAACAGTTTTGTGCGTACCGAAGAATCTTTAATGAGTATGGATTCAGTATAGGCATTTCCAACCCAAGGTATGGCTGGGCTGATCATTACAGAAAGTTGGAAGTGCTTGTATATGTGTTTGTTTGATTTGAGGTTTAATGTCCCCGTCAACACTGTAAAGGTCATTTTGGAGACGTTGCTTCCAATTTGGTGGGACTTTTACCCGACATTGAGATGACATGACATCTCAAGGCCTGCCGCCCAATGAAACCAATTGTGTTTATAAGCATTGATGGGCCAATTCACACCGCATTGCCTGGGTAGGCTTAGATCCTCTAAGCTGTTTACCAGTACTCGTGTGCGGGTCAGTTTCAGCTCTGCGTGGGAGCATCATGCAGCCCATCTATTTCTTCAAGCCCCGATGGGCGGGTGCTAAGGAAGTGCTTGTATAAGATCCTTTTTCATGCATACCACAACATTTTTAGCTCGGCTGTTTTCGAAGAAAACAATGAGGTATTGTCATAGCTCTGGCGTCGTCTGCATCGTCGTGCAAAAACTTGGACATTTTGTAATATCTCTGTCATTACTGAACATATTTACTTGAAACTCAGACTAGTTGTTCATTATGAAAAGGGGAACTCATACCAATAGGTGAGGTAACCCTCAAAATATTTTTGGCACAGTTATGCCCCTTTTTCGACTTAGAATTTTTGTTTTCTAAAAGAAACTGCAGACGAGCGTTGGCACCTGCATGTGGTGCTCTTTTTTTTTTTTTCAATTTAATATTCAGTATTTTTCCCTCAAAGTCATGCACAGTTTTTGGTCATGCAAACTGAATTTTTGTCTTATTCTGCACACATGGTCGACAATTTGTCTTTGTGTGCACACATGTCCAAAAGTTGTCTTTAGGTGTACACATGTCCACAAATTTCTTTTTCTGCACACATGTTCAACAATTTGTCTTTGCACACATGTCCAAATATTTGTCTTTAGGTGTACACATGTCCAGAAATGTGCCTTTAGATGTACACATGTCCAAAAATTTATCTTCTTCTGCACACCTGTTCAACAATTTGTCTTTGTGTGCACACATGTCCAAAAGTTGTCTTTAGATGTACACATGTTCAAATATTTGTCTTTTTCTGCACACATGTTCAACAATTTGTCTTTGTATGCACACAGGTTCAAAAATTTGTCTTTGTATGCACACATGTTAAAAAACTTGTCTGTAGGTGTACACATGTCCAAAAATTTGTCTTTTTCTGCACAAATGTTCAACAATTTATCTTTGTGTGGAAATATTGCCAGAATTTGTCTTGGTATGCACATGTGTCAAAGAATTTGTCTTTGTGTGCTCACGTCTAAATATTTGTCTTTGTATGCAAACATTGCCAGAATTTGTCTTTGTGTGCACATGTGTCAAAGAATTTGTCTTTGTGTGCACACATGTCCAAATATTTTTCTTTGTGTGCAAACATTGCCAGAAATTGTCTTTTTGTTCAAACATTGCCAGAATTTGTCTTTGTGTGCACATGTGTCCAAAAATGTGTCCTTATAAGCACACATGTCCATGTCCAAAATATTATCTTTGTGTGCACACATGTCCAAACACACATTTTCTTTTGTAACAGCCAGATCAGATGAGCAGTGGCATAAGCTGTTATTTAAGATCGCTTAACAAAGGCAGAAGTTTTGTTGCTTCTCTGCCTGCCAGTCTGTACATGTATAGAATCATACTGTACAAACCTGTGCACCGAAACATGCCCTAGTGGTGTTTACAGGGCCGTCACAATCCCCACTATTAATGCAAACAGAAATTTGTCGGTGCCCCATGCTATAAAACGTTTTTCGTGCTCAACTCCCTGCAGCATGAAAATTTTGCCCTTCTCATAAATTTTAAAATGCCAACAATTGTTGGCATTGTAAAATTTATGAGCAGGACAAATAGCATTCTCTACTGATCTGAGCAGGAAAGCAGCCCCATTTGGTAGTATTTTAATATTTATATGCAGTACCAATTTCATTCTTAACTGAAAAATGTGCTTATAACCTCAGGGCCGGGTTGTTGTTGATTTATCATCAAATGAACACCCCCCTAAACCCAACTTTATATAGAGAAAACTGGGGTTTAAGGGGGTTTACATTATTTTTCTTATTTCTGCTCCAAGACATAGGTTGTGGGTGCACGTTAGTAATGAGGCAGTTCTAACGAGCACCCACAACCTATGTTTGAAGTAAAAATAACAAAAATATGACAGATTTTCATTAGAAAAGAAACCATTTTGGAGCTGTGAAGAATGCACTATGTCGCACGAGTGTGTTATCGTAATGATGGTGGGATCTAATCAATTACAGTATTTTTATAGTACAGCTCCTGATTTGTTTCTATATTTCAGGAATCATTAGAGGTGTCTGTTCAAGATGATCTGAAGTCAGTAGATGAAAGCAAGGTAATATCTGCTCAGGGAATTTTAACTGGAATGTTTGTTGGTTTTAGAGAAATATGTTTTTGTTTTTCTCCATTAAAAATATGTTATACATCTTTACAAGAAGCTCTAGTATGTCAAGTCTGTAGTCACAGTATAAATAGTTTATGGGGAATGAAAGACAATTTCAGGGGAGGCAACTTCTTCAAAAATAATTTGTTCCCCCACATCAGCTAGGGGTCAAATTCTTTCCTAGTAGACCCTTTTTAGCTCAACGTCACGTAGTGACGAGGTGAGCTTTTGGGATCACTTTTTGTCCGTCGTTCGTTGTACGTGGGTGCGTCCGTGCGTAAACAATTTCTTAAACGACATCTCCTCCTAAACCACTGATTGGATTTTGACCAAACTTCACAGGAATGATCCTTAGGTGGTCCCCTTTCAAAGTTGTTCAAATGGTTCCGGTCCGTTGCACATATGGGTCACAGGAGCCCAAAATAGATTTTTTTCACTGAAAACTTAAAAAATCTTCTTCTCTGAATCCACAAGGTCCAGGTCTTTGATATTTGGTATGAAGCTTCATCTAGTGGACCCCTACCAAGATTGTTCAAATTATAGTGCTGGGGCCAAAAATGGCCCCTCCCTGGGGCCCTTTGGTTTTACATGGGCTTATATAGGGAAAATCTTTAAAAATCTTCTTCTCTGAAACCGCAAGGCCCAGGTCTTTGATATTTGGTATGTAGCTTCATCTGGTGGACCCCTACCAAGATTGTTCAAATTATAATGCTGGGACCAAAAATGCCCCTGCCCTGGGGCCCTTTGGTTTTACATGGGCTTATATAGGGAATATCTTTAAAAATTTTCTTCTCTGAAAACCGCAAGGCCCAGGTCTTTGATATTTTGTATGAAGCTTCATCTAGTGGACCCCTACTAAAATTGTTCAAATTATAGTGCTGGGACCAAAGATGCCCCCGCCCCAGGGCCCTTTGGTTTTACATGGGCTTATATAGGGAAAATCTTAAAAAATCTTCTTCTCTGAAACCGCAAGGCCCAGGTCTTTGATATTTGGAATGAAGCTTCATCTAGTGGACCCCTACCAAGATTGTTCAAATTATAGTGCTGGGGCCAAAAATCCCCCCCGCCCTGGGGCCCTTTGGTTATACATGGGCTTATATAGGGAAAATCTTTAAAAATCTTCTTCTCTATAACTGCAAGGCCCAGGTCTTTGATATTTGGTATGAAGCTTCATCTAGTGGACCCCTATCAAGATTGTTCAAATTATAGTGCTGGGGCCAAAAATGCCCCCACCCGGGGGCCCTTTGGTTTTACATGGGCTTATATAGGGAAAATCTTTAAAAATTTTCTTCTCTGAAACTGCAAGACCCAGGTCTTTGTTATTTGTTATGAAGCTTCATCTTGTAAACCTCTACCAAGATTGTGCAAATTATAGCCCTGGGCCCAAAAATGCCCCCGCCACGGGGCCCTTTGGTTTTACATGGGCTTATATAGGGAAAATCTTTAAAAATCTTCTTCTCTGAAACCGCAAGGCCCAGGTCTTTGATGTTTGGTATGTAGCTTCGTCTGGTGGACCCCTACCAGGATTGTTCAAATTATAGTGCTGGGGCCAAAAATGCCCCCGTCTCGGGGGCCCTTTGGGTTTACATAGACTTATATAGGGAAAATCTTTAAAAATCTTCTTCTGTGAAACCACAAGGCCTAGGTCTTTGATATTTGGTGTGAAATTTCATCTAGTGGACCTCTATCAAGATTGTTCAAATTATAGCCCTGGGGCCAAAAATGCCCCTGCCCCGGGTCCCTTTGGTTTTACATAGACTTATATGGGGAAAATCTTGAAAAATCTTCTTCTCTTAAACCATAAGGCCCAGGTCTTTGATATTTGGTATGAAGCTTCATCTAGTGGACCTCTACCATTAGATTGTTCACATTATAGCCCCCGGGCCACAAATGCCCCCGCCCCAGGGCCCTTTGGTTTTACATAGACTTATATATATATTTGATGTTTGGTATGTAGCTTCATCTGGTGGACCCCTACCAGGATTGTTCAAATTATAGTGCTGGGGCCAAAAATGCCCCTGTCTCGGGAGCCCTTTGGTTTTACATAGACTTATATAGGGAAAATCTTTAAAAATCTTCTTCTGTGAAACCACAAGGCCTAGGTCTTTGATATTTGGTGTGAAATTTCATCTAGTGGACCTCTATCAAGATTGTTCAAATTATAGCCCTGGGGCCAAAAATGCCCCTGCCCCGGGTCCCTTTGGTTTTACATAGACTTATATGGGAAAATCTTGAAAAATCTTCTTCTCTTAAACCATAAGGCCCAGGTCTTTGATATTTGGTATGAAGCTTCATCTAGTGGACCTCTACCATTAGATGGTTCACATTATAGCCCCCGGGCCACAAATGCCCCCGCCCCAGGGCCCTTTGGTTTTACATAGACTTATATAGAGATAATCTTTGAAAATCTTCTTTCTTGAAACCGCAAGGCCCAGGTCTTTGATATTTGGTGTGAAGCTTCATCTAGTGGACCTCTATCAAGATTGTTTAAATTATAACCCTGAGGCCAAAAATGCCCGGGGGCCCTTTGGTTTACATGGGCTTATATAGGAATATCTTCAAAAATCTTCTTCTCTGAAACCGCAAGGCCCAGGTCTTTGATATTTGATATGAAGCTTCATCTAGTGGACCCCTACCAAGATTGATCAAATTATAGTGCTGGAGCCAAAAATGCCTCCGCCCCGGGGCCCTTTGGTTTTACACGGGCTTATATAGGGAAAATCTTTAAAAATCTTCTTCTCTGAAACTGCAAGGCCCAAGTCTTTGCTATTTGGTATGAAGCTTCATCTAGTTGACCCCTGCCAAGATTGTTCAAATTAAAGTGCTGGGACCAAAAATGCCCCCGCCCCGGGGCCCTTTGGTTTTACATAGGCTTATGTAAGGAAAATCTTGAAAAATCTTCTTCTCTGAAACCACAAGGCCTAGGTCTTTGATATTTGGTATGAAGCTTCAGCTAGTGAACCTCTACCAAGATTGTTCAAATTATAGCCCTGAGGCCAAAAATGCCCCCGCCTCAGGGCCCTTTGGTTTTACATAGACTTATATCGGGAAAATCTTTAAAAATCTTCTTCTGGCAAATTTGGTCTGTGAAACCCCTAGGCCTAGGTCTTTGATATTTGGTGTGAAATTTCTTCTAGTGGACCTCTATCAAGATTGTTCAAATTATAGCCTGGGGCCAAAAATGCCCCAACCCCGAGACCCTTTGGTTTTACATAGACTTATATTGGAAAATCTTTAAAAATCTTCTTCTATGAAACTGCAAGGCCCATGTATTTGATATTTGGTATGGAGCTTCATCTAGTGGACAATTATAGCCTTTGTTGATATTTGGTATGAAGCTTCACCTTTTTAGACCTCCCTCAACATTATGCACATTATAACCTTGGGGTCAATAATGGCCCTCCCCGGGGCCCACTTGTTACTCTGTGGATCAGGTGAGCGATCCAGGGCCATCATGGCCCTCTTGTTTCATAGAGGCTCAGGTCATAGGATTGCAAACAGGAAGTCCTGAAAGTTGTTTCCCTTACAGTAATGGCAGAAAATATGGCATTGGCCAGTTGTTCAAAACAAACAATGTCATAAGTTAATGTATCTTTTAAATGGTAATGATATGCTAATGTTTTTGCTGAAAAGTTGTGAGTAGCTTTTAATGCAAAAGCCACTCACATTTTTTCCAGTAAAATACCACTGTATTAGATATTGCACTTGCTCGAACATTTAAGATTTTGATTTTTACCACTTATGGGCTTGTTAAGCTAATGATACTTTGAACAACTGTTTCGGGATGTATACTTTCTTTTAATCAAAAGTTGAGTGAAAATTGCTTCATAAATAAAGCCCTGTATCACACACTGTGAATCACAAGACATAGGTGTGAACCTAGCTATACCTTTTTCCTATATTGCTGTAGGGAAAATTCATGAAATTTGGTCAATATGGCTGTATAGCAATTCTGATACAGATAAAACTGATCTGTAAGCACAAATAAAATTCAGGTGTGTAAAAGAAAAATGATAACAAGTTTCATTACATGATGTCTGGTCTGAGAATGTAATAACATCATATAATAAATTAGATAATCCACTAGTGGATTAAATATGCAAATGAGTTAGATACGCCCCGTAGCGTTACATATACAACATCCTTAACGACTTCGCATTTTCTTTTGGCGGAATATTGACACTTTTGTAAAACAGTCATGAATAAAATGCATTTTAAGGGTTATATGATAAACAGAATCTTGCATTCGTGCTCATGTATAGAAGCCTCCGTGGTGTAGTGGTTACGCTACTCGCCTTGTAAACCAGGGGTCACAGGATCGATCCCGGGCTTCTACAGACTTTCGGATGAGTCTTTAAACCGAGGTCCCGTCTCCATATGACCTTAGCTGTTGGTGGGACGTAAAACTCAAGCACTCACTCGTGCTCATGTATTATTAAATTTATTAAACGAGTTGAGGAAAAGAGATGAAATGCTTCAATAATACATGAATACTCATTTAAGATCCTTTATATGGTGATTTATACTGGTTAACCGCTTACGTATTAGCCCGCCCAGGAAAAGTGTGGATAGGAAAACTGACTGGCTCAAAAATGACTTAAGGGCTGTTAAACTCCGATACAAACAAACAAAAGAACAAAATATTAAAAGACACTGATGTGACTGCATGGCTGAACAGTCTGATCCGACCTGACATGCCAAGTTTTGCACATACAAATGTGTACCTTTACATGTGAATAAGCTCAGTCATTCTGTTGTAGATAGATGTTATTTTTGCCCTTACCATTTGAAAAATGGTGGAATGGGCATATAGTGTT
This sequence comes from Lucinisca nassula, assembly GCA_963580285.1. Classification (NCBI taxonomy): domain Eukaryota; kingdom Metazoa; phylum Mollusca; class Bivalvia; order Lucinida; family Lucinidae; genus Lucinisca; species Lucinisca nassula. The sequence continues at coordinate 14,366,699 of OY757017.1, forward strand.
ATCCCTGTATATCCATTCCCATTCGCTACTGTGGCTTCACCCGCGTCAGCGTCTGTGTCCGAGATGGCATTGGCAATTTGCTTTTAAGTTTTTTATTAGTGTCACAACTGCCAAGCGGGGGCGTCTGTGTCCCTTGGACACTCACCCAGTGTACATTGTTTCATCTAGAGTGACACTTCAATAACTCAAACAAAGTCTGTGAACATCACGAAAACATGCCTATATATTTTTTGACCCACTTGAACCCCACTTTTATTTAGTAAAACTGAGATTTACAGGGGTAAACCATATTTTTTTTTTCTGCTCTAAAATATAGATTGTGGGTACTTGTCAGAACCGCCTCATCAATGCGCTTCTAAGGAGTACCAACATTCTATATTTTGAGCAGAAATAAGAAAAATATCACAATTTTTCAACTTAAAATTTTCATTTTTTTGGCGATAAAGGTTACAATGTATTTGTATAAGCATGTTTTCGTAATGAATTAACACCCGCTAAACCCCACTTTATAAAGAGAAAACTGGAGTTTTTCGTAGGTATGCAATATTTTCTTATTTCTACTCCAAAAAGGTTGTGGGTACACGTTCATTATGAAAACACGCCTATATATAAATACATTGTAATCTTTATCGCCGGAAAAATGAAAATTTTAAGATAAAAAATTGTGATATTTTTCTTATTTCTGCTCAAAATATAGATTGTGGTACTCATTAGCTAACAAGTACCCACAATATATATTTTAGATACTCATTAGAACCGCCTCATGGAGGCAGTTCTAATGAGTACCCACAATCTATATTTTGGAGCAGATATACGAAAAATAAGGTTTACCCCTACAAACCCCAGTTTTACTATATAAAAGTGGGGTTCAAGGGGGTCAAAATTATATAGGCGTGTTTTCGTGAGGTAGAACCGACTCAATGAGATTGTTCTCAAGGGCACCCACAACCTATGTTTGCCGTATAAATAAGAAAAATATCATGGATTTTCATCATAAAAGTAGCCATTTTGAAGTTGTGAAAAAATGCACTATGTTGCACAGGAATAGTGCGTTATTGTAATGTATTTGTCATGGCTTATTCAGACTCACTCGAGTATAAGAGAAAATTATGATAACACACCCGTGCAACATAGTGCATTTATTCACATCCCCAAAATGGCTACTTTTAGCACGAAAATCTGTGATAGTTCACATATTGTTACTGCAAATATAGATTGTGGGTACTTGTTAGAACCGCCTCAATGAGGCGGTTCTAACGAGTACCCACAACCTATGTCTTGGAGCAGAAATAAGAAAAATAATGCTAACACCCATAAACCCCAGTTTTCTCTATATAAAGTGGGGTTCAGGGGGTTTTCATTTCACGGCTTGTTCGCGTGATGTTTTTCCATATATTTAGATTTATTTAAAGAGGTTTTGAAAACATAAGTTGTGTGCAGGGATAACTATCGGTTGAGAGTTTGAGAGATTTGCTCATTTGTTTGTCCGAAATCTCATCGAAATGGCCTAAATGGGAGGAAAATCTCGTAGCTAAATGTAATTGAGGTGAAGATTTTGCAAAATCTTCTCATTGAAAATTAACGGTTTCTCAAAAGTTTTGGCTGAATAAGATATTTTCTCTCATGTAATTCTATAAGCTTCTGTGGCCTAGTGGGTAAGAGCACAGATTCTTAATCATTAGGTCTCTCATCGCTGTGGTTCAAGCTGCGCTCAGGCCACAAGTGAGACGCTAAGTTCTGCAACTTAAGGTCATGTGGCTTTTCTCAGGGTAATCCAGTTTTCTTCCACCTCTGATTAACTATCTGCTCAAAATAAGTGAAGTAATCCATACCCGCCCATGGTGTACACATTAGAATCACCTCAATGAGGCCATTCTAATGAGTACACACATCGTTCCCTTATTTTATAGAAGAGCTTAAAGATAACCTTCAGTCATCCCCATTATTTCTCATAGTCTGTTCTAAAATTAACCTCAGTAATTCGAGCTGCCCCTATTCATTACAAAAACATGCCTATACAAATAAATTATAACCTTTATTGCAAAAAAAATGAACAATTTTGAGATGAAAAATTTTGATATTTTTCTTATTTCTGCTCTGACGATCACCCACTATCTATATTTTAGAGCAGAAATAAGAAAAGTAAGATTTACCCCTGTAAACCCCAGTTTTACTATAAAAAAGTGGGGTTCAATGGGGTCAAAATTATATAGGCGTGTTTTCGTGATGTGAAAACAAATTTTCATGGTCCTAAAGATATTTGAGCAATTGAAGTTCGACTGTATGGAATAATTAAAATCAGGTGAGCAATAAAGGACGATCTTAGCTCTCTTGTATTGGGACCCCTATGTTCTATTTTAGCAACAAGAACAACTACAAACTGAAGTTGAGAATGCTGTGAGTCTGTTCACTACAAGTGGTAAAATACCATCGTCCATCATGGAGGCAAGGTAACTACGAGGACTATTCAAATATGAATGCAACTAAGCACATAAAAGTGATTCCGTGATTTTCGATGAAAAATTTATTTTGTCCCCTCAAAGTATTCCCCTTTAACAGATATACAAACTTTCAGTCTTCCTATCCAATCATTGAATGCATTTTCGTAGTCTATTTTCGACCAGAAAGATATTTTTCCAGCCGCGGGAACAAAAAAAAGTCACACGGGGCAAGGTCAGGGGAATACACGAGGTGGGGGGATGGGGGGGGGGGGGGGGGGGGGGTGAGGGAGTTCACAATGAACGCCTTGTGCGATGACGCATTGTCATGTAGCAATCTGACATTGGCCAAACCAGTTGCGGGTCTTTGTTCTTTGAAATATTTCTTCAACTTTCGAAGAACTTTATTCTTGTAAAACTTTGCATTTACAGATTTGCCTTTAGGCACAGTAACTTGAATAGCAGGGCCCTGATTTGAAAAGAATATGGCATACATTACCTTCTTGACGCTCATGGTCCGCTTTGCAATGCATGGTCTTTTGCAATACTTTGTTGCCCATATTTTGTTCTGAATCTTTCGTTTTGGCTCAAAAAAGTGAACCCATGTCTTGTCACCTGTGACGACATTAACGAAAGACCGTGCATTGTAATTTGGAAACTTTTTAAGCAACTTCTTGGCGCACTGAACGTGTGTCTTTTTCTGCTCATCTGTCAACAGATGTGGAATCCATCTAGCACAGATCTTTCTCATTTTCAAATCCCGTTTCAGAATTGTATGAGCTGCTCCTAATGAGATGCCAACCATACTAGCTATTTGCCTAGTGGTGTATCGTGCATCAGTAGCAACTATTTCTTTCAGTCTAGCAACCATCTTGGCAGATGTTGCTCTTTTCGGCTGACGATCATGTGGTGCATGTTCTGTTGAGCCTAGCCCACAGCTGAATTTCTTACACAGCTTCCAAAGGATAACCCTTTTATAGAACATATTTAACTTCACTACAGCTGGTGTGTGGGAACGTGTGGTGGCGGTAAAACGTCTCCCTGCCCTACATCATAGTGTAGATTATATTTTCTTGTCCTTTGGGATTATTGATTCCATTCTGGAATTTTGAAAATATCTGAGGGTCACTGATGAGGCCTAATTGGCCGAAACTAGCTAGTCTGGCCCAGAAAACATGTACACTCCATATTTTTCACTTCTATGGTGTATTCATTGCTTCCAAAGGATAACCCTTTTATAGAACATATTACACCAACGAAAAACTGTCGGAAAAGACATTTCATTATGCCCATAAACCGAACATATTTCATCAAAAATGTCTTTACACCATATACCAAGAATACAACAATTCTTAATATAGGACCGTATTTCAACAGCGTACTCTGACCTTCTCTCAACCATTTTTGTATTAGTATACAAGAGTAGACAGTGTTTATCGAACGATATACATGGCTAAAGTGCACGGATTTTAACAGGTTTGGTATCAATGTATAGGTAAAATGTTTTTCTACGCTGTGATATTTATTTCCAGGTGATTTTCACATTAGTGCATGAGAAAACGTTCTAATTGCATTCATATTTGAACAGTCCTCGTACAGTGGAATTCGGCTATTATGACCACCTAAAATTAAGACTAAATTTGCTATGAAAAAAGTTTTTTTTGAAGGGTGTACTTGGTCTTGCTTTGCATTTTCAGCCCAAGGTGTCATATGATTTTACCCTTATTCCACTAAATAATTCATTTAGCCTCACCCATTTCTAACTTTGAACCAATCTGATTACTTGAAGTGATTTATTCCTACAACGATACAGACTGAATGTCAAACAGTGTCGATCCTGATCAGATAGCTTCTTCAAAAGCCATCTGATCTAGATCTGCACTGTTTGCAAAGGTAGGGGTTGTCGCGAACTCCAGGAAAAGGGTAAACCCCTTATCCCACTGTTCATGACAGCCCCTACCTTTGCAATGAGTGCAGATCCAGATCAGATGGCTTCTGAAGAAGCCATCTAATCAGGATCTACACTGTTTGTCATGCAGTTTGTGATTTGAACAAATATATTATATCAAGTGATTTGATTGGTTTATAATCATCAATGGGAGTGACCCATTTAATTTATGCAGCAGGATAAGGTTTCATAACCATTCTAACACCAAGTGCCTGTATAGGCAATATAAAAGGTACAGTGATTTAATCTGCAACAAATCACTGGGCGGAAGAGTGTGACAAGTGATGTCATTAACCGCCGCCATTTTATGATGTTACTAATACAGTAAAAGCTGTCATAGTGGCCACCTGTTGTAAGCAAACAACTTGTCTTAAGCAAGCATGCATTCAGTTCCCTAAAAGACAAACACCTGTATCAAGCTAACAGCTGTATTAAGCAAGCACATTTTGATTATCCCTAAGGTGCTTGCTTAATACAGGTTTGAATGTAGGTCCTTTGATGTTAGTTTAAACAATATTTTATTTACTTCTTTTCAATTACAGATATTTAACAAGAATGTAACATACTAGAAAGAACAACAGGATTTGAAAACAAGCAAAGTTGCTTATACTAATCATCTCCTTTGATGTTAGGCTGTGAAACATTATTTTCTCGCATCAAAAACTTTACAAAAGGACATTAATGTGTGTGATAACGTCAGTAATGTTTGTGGGAATTCTTCTTACAATGGCGAAAGGTTGGGAGAATTTGAAGGAATCAACAAAATTATTGTTGATTTTTTGGTGTGTTAGCATTGAAATAGGTCAGCTCTAGTATGTGACATGTTCAGTAATCAATCACATTTTATGCACTTGTGATTTGATTTAACTGTACAACTGACCACCAAACAGTGATTTATTACTCAACAAATCACTGCTAGAGCTGATCTGTTTCTTAATTCAGGCTTCCAAATTTAGGCTTCCAGAATATGGAACATCAGTATAATAGAAATCTAAAAATTCAAGCTTCCAGAATAATAGAATGTTGAATATTTGCATTCATTTCGCAGATGTTTCTGAGGTAATAACAACTCAAATGTTCAACATTGTGAGAATTTGGATATTCCTAGATCCAATTTCTAATTTAACCCTTTTGCTGCTGAAAACAACAATCCCAACCTTTGCAAACATTGTAGATCCAGATCAGATGGCTTCTGGAGAAGCTATCTGATCATGATCTTCTCTGTTTGTCATTTAGTTTGCGACTTTGAATGAATACATTATGTCAAGTAATTTGATTGGTCGATAATCAGCAATGGGTGTGTCTAAATTAATTTATTCAGCAAGACAAGGGTTACAATGCACACTTTTTCATGACAACTCAGTTATTTTCGTTTTATTATACCCCCGGCATACGGAGTATGCCATGGGGGTATATAGTTTTCGTCTTTTCTGTGTGTGTGTAAACTTTCTGTGTGTGTGTGTGTGTAAACTTTTTTTTGTGTCAAAGATTTCTCAGGAACTACTATACCTAGAAACTTGAAATTTGGTACAAACAACATGCATAACTAGTTGTATTGTGGGAAAGAAAATTGGGGCTGTGGGGCCAGGTTCTTTAGAGTTATTCCCCTTTGTTATATTTGCTACTGAGATGTGCATTTTGTGACTTACCTTAAATTTTGTGTCAAAGATTTCTCAAGATCTACTGTACCTAGAAACTTGAAATTTGGTACAAGCAACATGCATAACTAGTTGTATTGTGGGAAAGAAAATTGGGGCTGTGGGGCCAGGTTCTTTAGAGTTATTCCCCTTTGTTATATTTGCTACTGAGATGTGTATTTTGTGAGTTACCTTAAATTTTGTGTCAAAGATTTCTCAGGAACTACTGTACCTAGAAAATTCCGAAAAATACTTTGTGAGTTATGGCCCTTTGTCATTTTGGTAATTTGTGCCATTGTACTGTATGGTAAAAGTGATGCATAGCATAACTTTAGAACCGTGTATGCTAGGGTTTTGAAATTTCATATATGGATTCCTCATGGAAAATTAGCCGACACGTATTTTTTTTCTCGTCCGGATTATGCTCCTTTCAAGAGTTATTGCCCTTTGAAAAACATCTGTTCAAGATCTCATTAGTTATCAGGTGAGTTATTTAGATGTAATGGTATTCTCCTTACTTTTGCAAGATTAATTCTGTGTTCATAATAGGTTTTTGTCAAACTTGATGGCTTTGAATTGCCAGAAAGTTACCGATGGCTTTGGCCGGGGGTATTAGTGAGCATATGCTCACTTGATAGTCTAGTTGTGTAGAAGCTTTTGGAAATATGTCAGCCTTGTCCAGTTTAAGTTGTCAATATGTTAACCCTTATCTTCTGAATATTTAATTTAGCCACACCCATTTCTGATTTTGAACTAATCAGATTGCTTGATGTAATTTATTTCTACAGATTCATAAACTGAATGTCAAACAGTTTAGCGCCTTATCAGATGGCTTCTCCAGAAGCCATCTGATCTGGATCTACACTGTTTGCAAAAGTAGGGGTTGTTGCAAACTGCAGGACAAGGGTTAACCCAGGATCTACACAGTTTATCATGCAGTTTGAGAATTGAACAAATATATTATGTCAAGTAATTTGATTAGTTGATAATCAGCAATGGGAGTGGCCTATTTAATTTATGCAGCAGGATAAGGTTTCATAACCATTCTAACACCAAGTGCCTGTATAGGCAATAGTAAGGTACAGTGACTTAATCTGCAACAAATCACTGGGCTGAAAAGCGTGACAAGTGATGTCATAAAAAGCCACCTTTTATGACGTCACTTATACAGTAAAACCTGTCAAAGTGACCACCTGTTGTAAGCAAGCAACCTGTCTTAAGCAAGCATGCATTCAGTTCCCCTAAAGACAAATGCATTTGAACACACCTGTATTAAGCAAACACCTGTCTTAAGCAAGCATATTTTGATTATCCCTTAGGTGCTTGCTTAATACAGGTTTGACTGTAGGTCCTTTGATGTTAGTTTAAACAATATTTTATTTACTTCGTTTCAATTACAGATATATAACAAGAATGTAACATACTAGAAAGAACAACAGGATTTGAAAACAAGCAAAGTTGCTTATACTAATCATCTCCTTTGATGTTAGGCTGTGAAACATTATTTTCTCGCATCAAAAACTTTACAAAAGGACATTAATGTGTGTGATAACGTCAGTAATGTTTGTGGGAATTCTTCTTACAATGGCGAAAGGTTGGGAGAATTTGAAGGAATCTACAAAATTATTGTTGATTTTTTGGTGTGTTAGCATTGAAATAGGTCAGCTCTAGTATGTAACATGTTCAGTAATCAATCACATTTTTATGCACTTGTGATTTGATTTACTTTACAACTGACCACCAAACAGTGATTTATTACTCAACAAATCACTGCTAGAGCTGATGTTTTCTTAATTCAGGCTTCCAAATTTAGGCTTCCAGAATACGGAGCATCAGTATAATAGAAATATAATAAAAGTTCAAGCTTCCAGAATAATAGGATGTTGAATATTTGCCTATATTTCCCAAATGTTACTGAGGTTGTTCCAAATTGTGAGAGATTGGATATTCCTGGATCCAATTTCTAATTTAACCCTTTTGCTGAATTGAACATGACAATGTCAGCCTTTGCAAACAGTGTAGATCCAGATCAGATGGCTTGTGCAGAAGCCGTCTGATCATGATCTTGTATGTTTGTCATTCAGTGTGTGATTTTGAATAATTACATTATATCAAGTAATTTTATTGGTAGATAGTCAGCAGTGGGTGTGTCTAAATTAATTCATTCAGCAACCCAAGGGTTACAAAGCACAAGTTTTCATGACAACTTGTTTATTTTTGCTTCATTGTATAGAAGCTTTTAGAAATGTCAGCCTTGTCCAGTTTTAAGTTGTCAATTTTCCTCTCTCTAGCATTTTCAAGAAACCGAACTATGCTGGAAAATTTCTGCCAGCTCTTCCAAATAAGTTTTCAATTTTTCTCTCTAACCATTCTGTGTTGGAAAATTTCTGCCAGGAATTTTGAATAAGTCGTCAATTTTTCTCTCTTTAGCATTTTCAAGAAACCGTACTATGTTGGAAAGTTTCTGCCGGCTCTTCTGAAACCAAGACCTGTAAGTATTGAAAGGAGCAGACTTACATATTAACCTACTTTATCATATGACGTAGCGTCTGAGAGTGTAATAACGCCATGTATTATTTTCGATAATCCACTAGTGGATTAAATATGCAAATTAGCGAGATACGTCCCGTAACGTTACATGTACGACATCCTCAATGACGTCGCATTTACCAACGGCGGAATATTGACATTTTTCTCAACAAATCGTGAAAAAATGCGTTTTTGATGTCATATGATAAAAAGAATCTTGCATCCGTGTCCATGTAAAGCCTCGCATTTTATTCCTTTTCCTCAACTCGTTTGATAAATTCAATAATACATGGGCACTCATGTAAGATCCTCTATGTAGTGCACTTGAATGCAATTTGGGCCCAGCTGTTTAAAGCATCGTTATTTTAACACACTTGTTAGTGGTGAACTAGCAAGTACAATATCTAATACACTGGTATTTTTGCTGAAAAATGTGTGTAGCTTTTGCATCTGCAAAAGCTACTCACATTTTTTCAGCAAAAATATCAGTGTATATATGCCATATATAATGATCAAAGTTTTAATGATACATTAATGATGTAATTAGTTTTTAACAAGTGGGCCTTGATGTCCTATTGCATTTTTTAAACTTTACCCTTAAGATGCCCAGAAAAACTGCTTCGGTAAATATTGTCTATTTATACTAAATATTGCAAACTTTCAAATACATCTTTGCATTGAATCCTGACCTAGAGTCTGGATCCTAGAGGAGCAGTATGATCTGGGTCCAAACTGTTTGTAACAATGGCAACTTTAGTGCAAGTATCTATATTTGACCTTGACCTACATTTCATGGTTCATTGACTTTGCAAAATATTGCAACAACCTTAGCTCTCACCATAATGTTCAATTCTCAAGAACAATAAGCACTTTATTAATGATACTTGCATCTTGCATCTAGGAATGGCAGCTTTAATGCAAGCATCCATATTTAGCCTTGATCTACATTTCATGGTTCACTGGCTTTGTGAAATATTGCATCAACACTAGCTTTGATCCTTATGCTCAAGTCCATTCCTCACGCAAGGATGTAATGATGATACATGGTACAATCTTGCATCTAGGAATGGCATGTTCAATGCAAGCACCCATATTTGACCTTGACCTTTGTGAATTATTGCCACAGCACTAGCAAGTCTGTCTCCCAAGACCTATAAATGCTTCATTAATTATACTTGGTACAAACTTGTATCGAGGGATGGCAACTTTAATGCAAACATCCATTTATTTACCTTGACCTACATTTCATGGTTCACTGACCTTATTCCTCCACAGGTGGGACATAGTCTTTGGCAGAATTCTTGCACAATTTTATGGTGATGTCGGAACCTCATCGTGGAACTGATGTCATTGTTTACAACATTCTGAACTAGCAGCCATGTTGGTTTTATGTGGTGTTTCAGGGCATTTTTGTCCCAATTTGCCATTGGAATCATATGTTATTCAAGAATAATGATCATCTGTGGTTATTTCATTGCAGTAACATCTGCTGGCTCCCTCAGAAGATATTTGAACACTCTGTATAGCTGCCCTGTGTTTATACAGCTTACTAGGGAACCGGCAAATGAAAAACCATGGGTGGTCCCTACCATAATGAGCCTAAGTATTGGGACAGACAGGCCTAAGCAAACAGTGCAGACCCAGATCAGACTGCTCCTTTAGCTAAAGGAGCAGTCTGATCAGGGTCTACACTGTTACCCTTTCAGGCTGCACCTTTCAGACTCTTTCCTGGATCGGGAAACAAATTTGTCAAAATTTTAGGAGAATTACAGCAAGTCCTTAAGGTGTCCGAAGTTTTAGGATTTTTATGGTATATTCATTAATTATCCCTATTATGTCTCCTGTCCTGAAACTATGATTATCCCTCAGTGGCTCAAACTACAATCACAAAAGGGGGTGCTTGGGCGAGCTGAAGGTGTTGTGTATCTTACATCACTGGACATTACGAAAACACGCCTATACAAATACATTGTAAACTTTATCGCCCCCGAAAAAAATTTAAGATGAAAAATTGTGATATTTTTCTTATTTCTGCTCTAAAATATAGATTGTGGGAACTCATTAGAACCGCCTCATGGAGGCGGTTCTAATGAGTACCCACAATTCTGCTCTAAAATATATATTGTGGGTACTCGTTAGATCCACCTCGATGAGAGACGGTTCTAACAAGTACCCACAATCTATATTTTAGAGCAGAAATAAGAAAAATAAGTTTTGCCCCTGTTAAGCCCAGTTTTACTATATAACATTTGGGCTAAAACGGGGTCAGACTTATACAGGCTTGTTTTCATGATGGCCTAGTGGATAAGAGCACTGACTCTTAAACTTTAGGTCTCTCACCCCTGTGGGTTCAAGCCTGGCTCGGATCACATGTGGGATGCTAAGTATTGTAAGGGAAGGTCAGGTGGTTTTCTAAGGGCGCTCTGGTTTTTGCCCACCTCTGATTAATGGTTGGTTCAATATAAGTGAAAGAATCTTGAAAGGGCAGTAAAACCAAAACAAAAAAAGATACCTTACATATCTGGGGTGTTCAACTAATCTTGGCTTACCCTTGGGTAAGGCCTGCTGTCCTTGCAGCAGGTAAGGGTAGAGTAGGAATGTTCCTATTTCTTCTGTTTCATCGCTGGCCTCAGTAGCTCAGTCGGATGCGCATCTTACTGGTGATCAGGAGGACACGGGTTTGATCCTTGCTTGGGTGGGCAACATTCTTTCCTGGAGATTGATCATGAAATCTTTTCTATGGTCATTCTCTCTCTTCCTCTGATTCAAGACGGGCATTTGTCAGTTTTTGACGAAAGAATGTGCACTGTACTGGTTAACTGCTAATGTATAAGCCTGCCCAGGAATGTGTGGATAGGTAAACTGACCGGCTCAGAAATGATCTAAATAGTGTTGACTGGGTGGTTGAACTCCAATACACCGCCCCCGCCCATAGGGGCTCGAAGAAATATATGGGCTGCATGATGCTTCCAGGCAGAGCTGAATCCGGCCCGCACACTAGTACTGGTAAACCGCTTAGAGGATCTAAGCCTGTCCAGGAACCGCGGTGCAAGGCTAATAAACCCTATTGGTTCCATTGGGCGACAGGGCTTGAGATGTCATTTCATCTCAATGTCGGGTAAAAGTCCCACAAAATTGGAAGCAACGTCTCCAAAATGACCTTTACAGTGTTGACGGGGACGTTAAACCTCAAATCAAACAAACAAAACTCCAATACAAACAAATCTTCTGTTTCATCACTTTCTTTCAACTTCTTTCTCCCCTGTCCCTCTCTTTATCTCCTTAACTATATCTTCTATATGTAGCGAAATGTTTGATTGGATAACATAAAAAATTTTCAACAGTATATTCTGCCATATACTGTTTGAAACCTGGCTGACATCATGATGTAATATTGCTTTTCTTTGGTAGCATTTGGTTTCACGAAGCTCACAGCACTTGCCTCTTTGAGCAAAATAGTACAATTGTTAACAAAACATCTGCATAAGTGCATTTGAATGGGGATAAATGTATTGAAAATTATCATTTTGGGAGGTAAATCGTTGGGTTTACTGTCACAAATTTCGTTTACGGCTCAGCTGACGCATCGGCATTAAACAAAAGTTCCAACCATAAAACCATGATTTAACTCCCCAAATAAAAATTTTCAGTACAGATATCTCATAATTTCAGTACATTAATCCCAACAGAATAGATCAATCATGATTACAGAGATGTTCAAGCCTTTAAAATTTGACTGGATATTGCTTGAAAATACTTTTTCTTGACTGGATATTGCTTGAAAATACTTTTTTTTTCGCAGCTTCCAAGTGTACCTGATGCTAAGATGAAACTTATAGAGGCTTTAAAGAAGTAAGTATTTGGCTGAAGGGGAATTGATTGACTTCAACATACTAACAGGGAAATATTTACCTTCTTTTTGGGTCAATTTTCAGTAAACCATTGACCCAAAGTTATTAATACTCCAGGGTCAGGTTTTTCAAACATTAACTTTTCTTGCAAGTACAATATCTAAAATTTTGTTATTTTTGCTGAAAAAAATGTGTGTAGCTTTTGCGTACGCAAAAGCTACTCACATTATTTCAGCAAAATTATAAGAATATTTCCCATATTAAATGATCAAAGTTTTACTGATTAGTTTACAAACGACATCAGTTTTGAACTACTGGCCTGAGAAGCTTCCTACTTGCTTTTGTCCATGTGACTATCACTGACCATGTACAAAAAATCCAGGTAATGTAATTTATAGCCATAGGAACGGATAAGGTGCGTATTATGTGATAATTGGAGGATAGTTTTCCTTATTTCTCCATATAAACCTATGTTGTGGGTATTCATTAGAACTGCCTTGTAGGTTTTAAACATAGGTTTCAATGGAGAAATGACAAAAAATACGGGGCTTGAAGAAATAGTTGGGCTGCATGATGCTTTCACGCAGAGCTGACACCGACCACACACGAGTTCTGATAAACTGCTTAGAGGATCTAAGCCTGCCCAGGCAAAGCGATGTGGTGCATGCTTATAAACCCTATCGATTTCATTGAGCGACAGGGCTTGAGGTGTCATTTTATCTCAGTGTCGGGTAAAAGTCCCACAAAATTAGAAGCAACGTCTCCAAAATGACCTATACAGTGCTGACGGTTTTGTTAAGCCTCAAATCAAACAAACAAAAAACAAAAACTATCCTTCAGTTAGCAGAAAGTACCAGCCATACCTGTTGCTATGTATAGCCATGCTTTTCTCATGGCTGTGCTGTCAGAGTGCAGAACATATCAGGTTTATCTAAAAACATGGACTGGGCTCATATTCCGGGACACTGGTAAACACTGTAGAACCAGATCAGATAGTACAGAATGCAGCATCTGATCAGGGTTTACACTGTTTGCTTAAAATACAAGAATTTCAGGGTTAAACCAGTCTTAATCTCTATTCAGGACCATTTAGCCAGCCTACACTCATAGACACTCAACCCACTGTCAGTATTTTCAGTGCTTTGATTTTGCTTGGGATTACATTCCATAAGAATTTGTTACATCCGTGCACCTTGACATCTGAGCACCCCCGGCCGTTGGGGCTTGGAGACATTATGAAAACATGGTTTTTCAAATATACTGAAAATTTTACCACCAAAAAAAAAAACAAAAAATTTCAGACAAAAATGTTTGAATTTTTTCTTATTTCTTCTCATAACTAGTCTGGTGATTCTAACAAGTACCCACAATCTATGTTTTTGAAAAGAAATAAGAAAAATAGTGTATACCCATTTAAACCCCAGTTTTACTATGTAAAAGTGGGGTTTTAAGGCGATCAAAAGTATATAGGAGTGTTTTGGTGATGAATAGATTGGGCTGAAACCGACCACACTTGAGTACTAGTAAACTGCTTAGGTCTAAACCTGCCCTGGAACAGTGATGGGAGTCGGACCCCTCATTAAACCCTAGTGGTTTCTATGGGTACTAGGGCTTAAGGTGTCATTTTGCCCCAGTGTTGGGTAAAAGTCCCACAGCATTGGAAGCAAGATCTCCAAATGACCTGAATAGTGTCGACAGGGAGGTAGAACCTCTACCCTTGACATCTGTTTCTCAAACACTAAAACCTACTTTTATGTTAAGCAGAGGTGCACAATATTAACCCTTATCCTGCTGAATATTTGAATTAGCCACACTTATTTCTTACTTTTGTCCAGTCAGATTACATGATATAATGTTTTTGTTAAGTTCACAAACTGAATGACAAACAGTGTAGATCCTGATCAGATGGCTTCTAGAAGCCATCTGATCTGGATCTGCTCTGTTTGCAAATGTAGGGGTTGTCATCAACAGCAGGATAAGAGTTAAGCTATAAGTTTAATTGAAATAAGTGTACATATACCTATGTTCCATATATATATACTTTTGGATGAGTCTTTAAACCAAGGTCCTGTCTCCGTATCACCTTAGCTGTTGGTGAGACGTAAAACTCAAACACTCACTCACCTACGTTCCACATTCAACAATTGGAGTTTAGCATACCATCAACCATTGAGGGGTGGTTGGTTGAGGCAAAGGTGTTGTGTACTTGTGTCACTGGGGCATCCAACAGATATTGGTTTACAGTTGGGCAAGGCTCGCTGTCCTTGCAGCAGGTAAGGGTAGAGGGGCATGTTTTCATTTCTTCAGTTTCAACACTCATTCATTTTCCTCTTTCTCCCATCCTTCACATCTTTTCTACTGTCTCTTCCATCTTTTTTCTCCCTCTCTCAGGGAAATGACTCAAAATGACCCACAAGAGTTGACATGACATTAAACTCAAACACAATCAATCAAAACCATCAACTATTGACTGTATTAGCTTTAAACAGCTGGACCCTATTCAAATTTATGTTGTTGGTATGACGTAAATTTTCTGTTTTCAGATCTGAGAAAATACCAACCTCCATGTACATTACATATGAAAAGGCCTGTAAGAAAGAAACAGTACAGCTAACAGAGGGTACTAAGCTCCTATACACTTACTGAATTTTAGACGGCTTGTGAATTATAATGCTCTTGTATAAAATTTCTGAACTGAAATTGAAACATTGATAACAAAACCATTTGGTTCTCCAGCCATCGGGGCTTGGAGAAATAGATTGGGAGGCACGGTGCTTCTGCACAGAGCTGAAACCGACCAAAGTTCAGTACATATAAATCTCTTAGGTGTAAGCCTGCCCAGTAAAAGTGATGCAAGTCTGACCACTTCATAAATCCTAGTGTGTCTACAGATGGTAGGGCTTGAGGTGTCATTTCATCTCAGTGTTGGGTAAAAGTCCCACAGAATTGAAAGAAATGTCTCCAAAATGACATAAATATTGTTGATGGGGACATAATACCTCAACACAATCAAACAAACTAATGCTCTTGTAACTATAGAAGCCTCCGTGGTGCAGTTGTTACGCTACTCGCCTTGTAAACCAGGGGTCGCAGGATCGATCCCGGGTTTCTCCTGACTTTCGGATGAGTCTTTAAACCAAGGTCCTGTCTCCGTATGACCTTAGCTGTTGGTGGAATGTAAAACTGAAACACTCTCTCACTCTTGTAAATATATTGTAAGCTCTGATTGAATAAAGTCAAAGTTTCCGAATCTGTTTTGCAACATCAGTTGTTCAAAGCACCATTAGCTTAATGAGCTCGTTAGTGGTCAAATTATTAACTGTTGTAGCAAGAACAATATCTAAAATTTTGTTATTTTTGCTGAAAA
Organism: Lucinisca nassula; assembly: GCA_963580285.1. Classification (NCBI taxonomy): domain Eukaryota; kingdom Metazoa; phylum Mollusca; class Bivalvia; order Lucinida; family Lucinidae; genus Lucinisca; species Lucinisca nassula. The sequence continues at coordinate 14,382,469 of OY757017.1, forward strand.
AATGTGAGCAGATTTTGCATTTGCATTTTCAGCGAAAATATTAGCATATTTACCTATTAAATGATCAAAGTTTTAATGATACGTTAACTATTGCTGTCATTAGTTTTGAACAACTGGCCCCAGGTTAACAAGTCTGTGTAACGAATACTCCTGTAAACCCCAGATTATAGAGAGAAAAACATGGGTAAAGATTAAATGAGCCGGCGCTGACAAAACCTACAATAAGACCCATGCTATAGAGAGCTCAGGGAACAGCAAAGATTCTGATCAGACTGTGCGAATGCGCAGGCTGATCTGAGTCTTGGCTGGTCACACAGGCCTAATTGTAGATTTTGTCGTGCCCCGGCTCATATTCTTAACTCTTGCTCAGAAACATACATTAATAGATTATTGGTACTTTATAGAATGGTCTTATTGATTGCCTGACATCTTTGGCTTGATTTCCATGGCTGATTCAAACTCATTCTTGAGCTGTCAAGAGACATTTTCACGTATCTCTGGATATCGATTTATTTTGGATAATTTAGGGAGATTTTTCTTAGTTTATCTTGAAAATGAATGTTGTGTGTACTCATTAGAATTGTTGGCCCAGCGCATGAGGCTTGAAGAAATAGATGGGCTGCATGATGCTTCCACGCAGAGCTGAAACTGACGTAAGCCTGCCCAGGCAAAGCAGTGCGAGTCTGATCATCCATGCTTATAAACCCTATTGGTTTTATTGGGCAACAGGTTTTGAGATTTCATTTCATCTCAATGTCGGGTAAAAGTCCCAAAAAATTGAAAGCAAGGTCTCCAAAATGACCTATACAGTGTTGACAGGGAGGTTAAACCTCAAATCAAACAAGCAAATCATTAGAATCGCCTCTATGAGGCGATTCTAATGAGTACACACAACATTCTTTTATTTCATAGAAATTGGGTTCAAACAACATTCCTTTATTTTATAGAAAAATGGGTGCATACAATTTTCCTTTTTATAAAAAAATTGGGATCACATGGCATTCCCTTATTTTATAGAAAATTGGGTACACCCAACATTCCATAATTGTATAGAAAATACGATAAACACAACAATCCTTTATTATATAGAAAATTGGGTAAACACAACATTCCTTTATTATATAGAAAATTGATAAGATAACCTTATGTCATGCCCATTATGCCTTATGGTCAGCCATCAATGGTCCTAACTATCCCTTTTCAAACACATTTTCTTGGTCCTAAAATGTTTGAACAGTTGAAGTTCATCTGTAATTGTAGAAAACATATTGAACACATATAGTATCCTTTGTAGGATTATTCTTGGATGTTGATTCAGATGATGATATGGAGTTATCCCCCCATGAACAGTTGGAAAACAGCCTAAGTCAGTTTCATCTGGCCGTCCAGGTCTTGTGTGGGAATACTGAAGAGATATCAAAACTAAATGGTGAGAACATTTTTGTCTCTTGAGTTTGTTAGGCAAACAGTGCTTTAAACAAGTAAGCACACATCACATGAACACATACATGAAATAAAGACCACCCCCCCTGTACCCCACTTTATATAGAGAAAACTGGGGTATACAGGGGTATAGATTATTTTTCTTATTTTTGCTCCAAGACATAGGTTGTGGGTACTCATTAGAACTGCCTTAATGAGGTGGTTCTAACGAGCACCTACAACCTATGTTTGTAGTATTTATAAGAAAAATATCACAGATTTTCATCAGAAAAATTGCCATTTTGGAGATGTGAAAAAATGCACTATGTCGCACGGGTGTGTTATCATAATGAGCAGTTACAGATGATTTATGTGAACAGTGAAGTCTCTCTTGTAAGCACTGTCGTAAGCAACCACATTTGGATTTTCAATAAGTTACGGATTTTCAATAAGGTACAGAAGTGGACTTTCATCTTTCAGTTTGGACATGTCCGTTTCTTTATAGAACATATTTAAATGCACCACTGCTGGAGTTTAAGGAATGTGTGGCACCCGTAAAATGTCTCCCTGCCCTTCATCATGGTATGGGTAAAACAAGTTATTCCTTTGGAATCACTGATTCCTCTGTGGAACTTTGAAATCTTTGAGGGTCACTGATGAGGCCATAACTAGCTAGTCTGGCAAAACAAATCTTGTACACTGTATGGGCCCCGTCAAGGGATTTTGGTACTTATTGCCTATGCGAGCAGCGAAGGTTCAGGCGAGCCTGCGCATCCGCGCAGTCTCGCCAGAACCTTCGCTGCTCGCTCATACAAGCAGTGAATCAAGAGGAACCTTCAGACAGAAAGCCATATCCCTGGCCCCTCTGAATGGCTGGGCATGCGCAGTTAAAATTTGTCATGACGGAATGCTCGAAGACACAAATTCGCTTGGCGGGGCTCGTATAATGTTCAGTTCTGTGTTGTATTCCTTGCTTCCAAATATGGAACTGCAGCTGGTTTTAAGGGAATGTGTGGCCACAGTAAAAAGTCTCCCTGCCCTGCATCATATTATGAGGGAAACGTTTAGGTAAGTTCTTTGGGATCATTGCTATCACTGGAAGTTTTAACTATTTCAGGGTCAGTGATGAGGTCTAATTGGCCAAAGGTAGCTAGTCTGGCTCAGAAAAAGACTTGTATACTCTACCATGTTCTGTTCCATGTTTTGTCCTTGCTTCCAAAGGATTACATATTTTACTGTATTACAGTTAAGGAAGCAGTATGTAGCATTTGTGAGAAGATTGAAGCGGTGTTAAGTGTAGCTCCTGACCAGTTGAAGACCAAAGAACAGTGTCTGATGTTGGATGTTGACAAACCTGGCATTCCACATCAACAGCTTCAGGTATATGTATGCCATGTCATTAGAAAACAATTTTTTTTAATTCTTACTTTGTAACTATTGGGGTTAGAGCCTAGAAATGTGTTGAATAGCTTGGTGACGCGTAAATTACCTGATAAACTAAAAAAAAATGATATTTTTTATTGATTTATGGCCCTTTGAAATTTTAAGCATTTCAGCTAATTTTAGATACAACATTGGGTAGTAAATTGTACTTACTCAAATTTTAGAACAAGTATGGTAAGAAGTTGAGCTGTCTGAATATTTAGGGTAAATACACTAACACTTATAAGTCCATAACCTTGACCTCAGACAAATGATTGACATGTCATATGGAACGTGCTTATACATGATTTCTTTTCAGGTGATTGATGCTTTGCTGAACACTGTAGGTCAGGCAGTATACGCCACCTACAGTTCTCTGGCCGTGGACTTTTCTTGGTTGCCATTGTTACTCAAAGGGGTCTCACAATACTCTACATTACTCAAAGATCTGCTGTTGAGGATATGGAGTCTCATTTTCACTCAGGTAAGTTTTATAAGAATCTTCCAGGGGTAGGGCATTAGGATTTTTCAACCTTTCTGCCTTCAAATGCATCACGTGAACAAGTCCATGAAATGAACACCCCCTAAACCCCACTTTATATAGAGAAGTATTGGGGTTTACTGGGGTATACATTGTGGGTACTCATTAGAACCGCCTCATTAACGAGCACCCACAACCTATGTTTGCAATATAAAGAAGAAAAAAATTACAGTTTTTCCTCAGAAAAGTAGCCATTATGGAGATGTGAAAAACTGCACTATGTCTTTGTTTGTTTGTTTGTTTGATTGGAGGTTTAACGTCCCCGTCAACACTGTAAAGGTCATTTTGGAGACATTGCTTCCAATTTTGTGGGACTTTTACCCGACATTGAGATGAAATGACATCTCAAGCCCTGTCGCCCAATGAAACCAATAGGGTCTATTAGCATGGACGGTCCGCCTCGCACCGCGGTTCCTGGACAGGCTTAGATCCTCTAAGCAGTTTACCAGTACTAGTGTGCGGGCCAGATTCAGCTCTGCGTGGAAGCATCATGCAGCCCATATATTATCGTAATGTGAAGCTTGGAATATCCTATCTGGCTCAACACTGCCTTGGTAAATGCTACATTTACTATATACAGTGAGTGTTTGAGTTTTGTATCTCACCAACAGCTAAGGTCATATGGAGACGGGACCTCGGTTTAAAGACTCGTCCGAAAGTCTGGAGAAGCCCGGGATCGATCCTGCAACTCCTGGTTTACACGGCCAGTAGCATACCACTACACCACGGAGGCTTCTGTCTATATACAGTAAAATTCTGCTATTAAGACCACCAAAAATTAAGACTCAATCTGCTTTTATAAGCTTATTGAGAACCTTTCACTTATTCTTTCTTTGTGTTTTCAACACCTATTATCTCCTATAAAGAAACCATCTTTGGGACTGTTCAAAAGTGGTCTTAAAGACCACTTTTGAACAGTCCCAAAGATGGTCTTAATATAGGAATTTTACTGTACATCACAGTTCTCCAACTGGATTTTACATGGTTGTCATTGCTACTCAAAGCAATCTCACAATACTCTACATTACTCAAAGATCTCCTGATGAGGATCTCGAGTCTCATTTTCTCTCAGGTAAATAATATAGAATTTATCACAGGACCTCACATCTGAAAATGTAATAATGCCATGTTTTAAATTCGGTATTCCACTAGTGGGGATTAACTATGGAAATTAGTTAGATACACACCCCCCCCCCCCCCCCCCCCCCCCCCCATAATGTTACACATGCATTTACTAATGCGGAATAGAGACATTTTCCTAAAAAACAATCACGAATAAAATACATTTTAAATGTCATATGATAAATAGAATCTCGCAACCGTGCTGATGCATTATTATATGTAGTCAACTTGTTCAGTTCAGGAAAATGCATAAAATGCTCAGCAAAGCCTCACATTTTATCCCTTTTCCTCACCTTGTTTAATAAATTCAATAAAACATGAGCACTTATTAAGATCCTCTATATAAGGGTTAGGGGAGCCAGGAATTCCATCCCTCGGGATGGCTCTGCCTCAGTGCCAATGTGTAACTTCAACAAAGGGCCTCCAATGCCTTGTGGGTAACAATGCTGTCTCTTAATCATTAGGTCTCTAACCAATGTGGGTTCAAGCCTCGCTTTGGTACATGTGAAAACGAAAGGTCAGTTGTTTTTTTTCTGGGTCTCCTCACATCTCGGTTTTCATCCGCGTCTGATGATTGATTGACTCGAAATGTAAAATAACCTTGAAAGGCTGTAAAACCAAAATCAAGTACCAATGTGCCTTCCGTCCTGAGGATTTGAATATCCTGTCTAGCTCAGCTACCTTGGTAAACCCTTATTGACCATATTCTTCACATACAATGCTCATAATGTGGATTTCATCTAGTCTGGCTGTCTTTAACCCTTTTTGTACCACGTGGAATCTTTCTTCTTATAGCAGGAGTCCATTTGAAAATTTAGGGCTGTCGGGTTGTGTTTTCTTCCAAAAAAAAAACTATTTGGAAATTGGCTGAAAATTTTGCAAACGGTGTAGGCCCAGATCAGATGCTGGCTTCTGTGGTGTCAACTACCCGTTTTGGGGGTTTCCGATACAAAATGGGTTATTACTGAAATCTGTATCACAGTTTTCTACATAACTCAAAGATCTTTTCAGGATATGGAGTCAAACTCAGCATATGTGTTTTCATCTAGCCCTGTGGTGTAAGATAATATTTGCTGGCACTGGTATAGATCTCAGGTAGCTTTATCCATTGTTCAAGAACATTTTGTCTTTAAACAGTACATAAATTTTGAGACACTTGGTATTTTTTCTGCCATCTTTTGTCCTTTTGACCTATTACCATGGATACAGCAGTCACAGTAGCTCTCGAGAGTGAGGCAGTTCATGAAGATCAATTGACAGTCGTCCAGAAGGTCCATTCTAGCTTATGTTTATTTTATCTTTATCTTTTAATACTTTTAAGGACAGAATCTTGATAATCATAACAAATCTTGCTTGTGATGTGTTTTTGTTGCCTAGCAACCAAACAATCACAGAATGTGTTAATTTTATTTTTTAGGAACATAATCTAGAAAGTCATCACATAGACAGTTTGGCTGCCATCTTAGTTGAATTCCAAAGATTAAGCAACCAGTTGCCATGGATACAGTTGTCAGGGAGATGTTCTCAGTGTTCTTTAGCAACCAGAACATTCACAGAACATGTTTATCAGATGCTACCTGTTTCTGATGGAAAGAGAATGACATTTACCCTCAGGTTGGCGCACATGTATTTATAAACAGAAAAATTTCATCAGATTAACAAGTCTGTGAAATGAAGGCCCCTTAAGGGGAATGGGAACACCTTCAGGGGAGGCAACTCCTGCAAAAGTATTTTTGCCTCCCATGCCAATAGGGGACCCCCTTTTAAGTGGGACAGGGCTTATAGAAAAGGGAGCAGGAAGTCCCGAAAGTTGTCTCCCTTTGAAAAATGGTGGAAAAATCTGCCAGGTGTTCCGATTCCCCTTAAAACCCATAATGTATCGAGAAAAGTAGGGTTTACAGGGGTATACATTATTTTCTCTAGTTTTGCTCCAAGATATAGGTTGTTGGTACCTGTTAGAACCGCCTAAATGAGGTGGTTCTAATGAGCACCAACCTTTTTTATGTAAAATAAGAAACATTTGACATTTTTTTATCAGAAAAATGTCTGTTTTTGAGATACGAAAAGTGCACTGTGCCACACGGATGTGTGATCATATTGTAATTGTCACATTTCTGATCATTTTAGGTGGGAAACCCCCTAAAATGACAGATTGTGGTACCCTGGCAAACAGTGCAGGCCGATAAGGGCCTTCAATCATCACATGAACAAGCCTATGAAATAAAGACCCCCCTAAACCCCACTTTATATAGAGAAAACTGTAGTTTACGGGGGTAAACATTATTTTCCTTATTTCTGCTCCAAGACATAGGTTGTGGGTACTCGTTAGAACCGCCTAACAAGCACATTGATGCGGTTCTAACGAGCACCCAAAACCTATGTTTGGAGTATAAATAAGAAAAATGTAAAAAAAAATTTCATCAGAAAAATTACCTTTTTTGTATTTTGAAAAATTCACTATATCACACGGATGTGTTATCGTAATGGTTTGCAAAAAAGCTCATCCATTTTCTGAGTCAGATAACACACCTGTGCGACATAGTGCATTTTTTCACAACTCCAAAATGGCTACTTTTCTGATGAAAATCTGTGATATTTTTCTTATTTGTACTGCAAACATAGGTTATGGGTGCTTGTTAGAACCACCTCATTGAGGCAGTTCTAATGAGCACCAACAACCTATATCTTCAAGCAGAAATAAAAATAATGTGTATCCCCATAAACCCCAGTTTTCTCTATATTAGGTGGGTTTTTTGGGGGACTTGTTCATGTGATGAAATTTCAGTTGAAACTAAAACATTATCTTTGCTGCATCCTGCATATGACACCTTATACTTTAAGTGAACATAAGATAAATTCAAGGCAAATGATATTACAATTGCAGAAAAGATTTTCATTTGCATGCCTGACTGGATCCTTGATTGATATAAAGCTTGCAATTTAGTACATATCATAATATTTGAAGTTAGAAATGTTTGAGCCATGTTGACATAAATAAGACTCCGAGTTGCAGTCTGATAGGCGCTTTTACTATATATTGTCCAACCAGTTTGATATGCCTCAGTTTGTTCCAATGTTAAGATAACATTAGAAGCTCAGATGTACATTAGACTGGATTCAATACCCTCCGTGTTGCTAACCATTTTGTTTCAGCTGCAACATTCCATTACTGGCACTGCTGTCAGGTGTTTCTTTTCTATGTAAAGACAAAAGATCTGAATAGCAATCAAATTTCTTTTATCTGAACTAATTTGACAATCAAAGGTTCACTGTACTGGTTCAAGAGCAAACCCACTTGTCAGTGATGACCACTGATTGGTCAGTGTACCACCAACAGCACCAAAATATTGTCATTGATGTTAATTGTTGAAATTTACATCAGGCGCTGTAGTGTTGAGATCACAGGTGCAAAGGTGGCACACTTGACTGTTAGACATGATTGACTTGTCTTCACAGAGCTTTGTGACAAATGGAGTACAGTCTTGACATCAAAAACATCACATGAACAAGTCCGTGAAATGAAGACCCCCCTAAACCCCACTCTATATAAAGAAAACTGGGGTTTATGGGGGTATTCATTATTTTTCTTATTTTTGCTCCAAGACATAGGTTGTGGGTACTCGTTAGAACCGCCTCAATGAGGCGGTTCTAACGAGCAGCCAAAACCAATGCTTGCAGTATAAATAAGAAAAATATCACAGATTTTCGTCAGGAAAGTAGTCATTTTGTAGTTGTGAAAAAAAATGCACAATGTCGCACGGGTCTGTTATCGTAATGAACACAGAGGTAAATCAAAACCTTGCGATCTGACAATTTGGAAATCACATTTTGTTTAGTTGATTGAAGAGGATGTTGCTGCTGATTGGAAACGGGTAGTAGCATATAAGAATCTTATATGGGTGTGAGGGGTGGATGGAAAAATCCGTCCCGAGGGACACTGTCCGGCATCACTCGGCAAGCCTCGTGATGCCGGACAGTGATCCCGAGGGACGGATTTTTCTATCCACGCCTCACACCCATATTGGATTCTTTTTCTTGCATACCTTCCATTTCTATTGCAAATTTTTAATGCTGCTGTCACTTCGGTTACCGACGTCCGCCATTTTGTGATGACACAACAGGAATGTTTAGTGACGTCACGCATGACGACGCCACGCATGAGGATGTAATCAACCAGTGCATTTATCAAACACGCGATTATATTCGATTTGGGGTCAGAACACCAGGGTCAGTACATAAATTTCTATCCCAGGGTAAAATCAAGGATTTCCTTGTCTGGTGTGCAAGAAACCTTCTTCCCTGTAGATTGATCACACAAATCTTTTATATGGTCATTCTCTTCTTTCCACTGACTCAAGAAGGGCAGTTGTCAGTTTCTGGTGAAATAGTGTGCACTGTAATGGTGTACAACTTATGTATAATATGTTCTAGAAAGGGCTATCCTTTGGAAGCAAGAAATACACTACAGAACTGGAAAATATGGAGTGTACATGTTTTCTGGGCCAGACTAGCTAGTTTTGGCCAATAAGGCATCATCAGTGACCCTAAATATTTTCAAAATTCCACAATGGAATCAATGATTCCAAAGGACAAGAAAATATAAGCTACACTATGATGTATAAACCAGCACAGGAAAGGTAAGATAAACAGACCTGCGCAATATGACCTAAACAAACAAACAAAAATATCTGGGTCCAAGTGTTCAAAGCATCGTCAGTAGTGGTCAAATTGTTAACTGTTCTAGCAAGTACAATATCCAATATTCTTTCATTTTTGCGGGAAAAATGTGTGTAGCTTTTGCATTTTTTCAGGCAGAAATATTACTATATTTGCCATATTAATGATAAAATTTTTAGAGATATATTTACTAACAATGTCATTAGTTTTGAATAACTGTTTGTTTGTTTGATTTGAGGTTTAACGTCCCCGTCAACACTGTAAAGGTCATTTTGGAGATGTTGCTTCCAGTTTTGTGGGACTTTTACCCGACATTGAGATGAAATGACATCTCAAGCCCTGTCGCCCAATGAAACCAATAGGGTTTATTAGTATGGACGGTCCGCCTCGCACCGCGGTTCCTGGACAGGCTTAGATCCTTTGAATAACTGACCCCAGAAGAAGTTACCGTATTGATTCTAAGTATTGGAACACATAGGCCTTAGCAAACAGTACAGACCCAGATCAGACTGCCTTCTAAAAGTTTAACAAATTTGTTTCATGATTCAGCATGGGGTTCAAAAGGTGTAGACAGAATGGCAACTCGTGTAGACCCTGATCAGACTGCTCCTTCTGGCCCATGCTGAATCATGAAACAAATTTGTTAAACTTTTAGAAGAAGTACAGCAAGTGCTCAAGGTGTCTGAATTTTTATGATTTTTACTGTAATAATAGTGCCCTCATTAATTTGAGTAATCACACTTACATTACGGGCCTCCGTGGCCTAGTGGATAAGAGCGCTGACTCTTAATCATTAGGTCTCTCACCGCTGTGGTTCGAGCCTCACTCGGGTCACATGTGAGACGCCAAGTTCTGCAACGGAAGGTCAGGTGGTTTTTCTCTGGGTACTGCGTTTTTTGTCCACCTTTGATTAACGATCGGCTCAATATATGTGAAATAATCTTTAAAGGTCCATAACCCAGGTGTTTTTTCTCTGGGTACAGCGTTTTTTGTCCAGCTCTGATTAACGATCAGCTCGATATATATGAAATAATCTTTAAAGGTCCATAACTCAGCCACCCTCCACCCCCCTCCCCCCCCCCAAAAAAAAACACATATGACCCATGTTGCAGGAAAACCTACCTGTGGTTTGTTACCAGGTAAGACACAAACAGACGGGCCTCCGTGGCCTAGTGGATAAGAGCGCTGACTCTTAGTCATTAGGTCTCTCACCGCCGTAGGTTCGAGCCTCGCTCGGGCCACGTGTGAGACGCCAAGTTCTGCAACGGAAGGTCAGGTGGTTTTTCTCAGGGTACTCCGGTTTTCGCCCACCTCTGATTAACGATCGGCTCGATATGTGTGAAATAATCTTGAAAGGGCCGTAAAACCCAAACCAAAAAAAAAAAAAAAAAAAAGACACAAACAGGACTGTTCAGCTACACAGACTAGCAAGATTTGGGAAATTTTACATACAGAAACTACAGATGTTGTACAGAGAACCCTCATTATATCGACAGTATCAGTTCCCTATCATTGTGCCGTCATAAAGAATGTGTAGTTATAAAGAATCTCAGTTAGGAGTATGATAGGTAATAAAAGGCCCTTTCCCCATTATTACTCCAAGAAACAAATGTTAAAGACATTTGTTAGAATCGCCTCGGTGAGGCGATTCTAACTAATGTCTATAACATTTGTTTCTTGGAGTGTTAGATTACAAGACCATTTCATGACTATGGACTCGATTTGTGCATTTCCAATTCGGAACCAAGGCAAAGCCTTTAGCTAAGTGAGTAATGATTGTTTGAGTTTTACATCCCAGCAACAGCTATTGTCATACGGAGATGGGGCCTCGATTTAAAGACTCATCAGAAAGTCCGGAGAAGCCCGGGATCAATCCTGCGACCCCTGGTTTACAAGACGAGTAGTATAACCACTACACCACAGAGGCTTCTCTTTAGCTAAGTAGTCATTCCATTCAAATTGCTGCTATAAGGAGTTTTGCCATTACAACGAATGTCAGTATAAAGAAGGTTTGCTGTACTGTTCAAGCAGTGAATACAAAGGTGAAGACCAGCCTGCCTGTCCTTGCAAGCTGATCTGCTCCTTTGTCCTTGCAGGCTGATCTGCGACCTTTCAACTACATCATGTGTGAAAACAGCCTGGAGAAAATTCAAGGAGTTGCTACCAGTTCTCTCTTCCCGCCACCTCTCATCCATGACACGTGGCCGTGTATATAGCTCTTGTGTGCGGAGCGCAATGCTCTATGCCAGTGAGACATGGACATTGACAATGCCAAACCTCAAATGTCTACAGCGAAGTGACAGGGCAATGATCAGACAGATCTGCAATGTCAAGCCACAGGACACTGTCACCATCAGGTCCAGTGAGTTACTTGAGCGCCTTGGCATTGAGGACCTGGACCTCATCCTGAAAGACAGAAGGACAAGAATATAAGAATCTGATATGGGGTTCTGTTGTAGATGAGCATTTCGATCGTTCAACGCAACACTGGGCTAACTCCATTTTTTTTCAAAAATGACTTTTTTATGCAGTTTGGTTCATTCTATGCTGATACACATTCACATGAAATATTTTAGCCATTCTTATAAAAATAAACCTAAAAAAAGACATTTGGCATTTTGATCTATCTCATTCTTGGTATTTTGTTAAACGCAACACGGATCTAACTTGAGTTAGACCAGTGTTGCGTTAAACAGTTGAAGAAAGCTAATCAATATTTTCTGATGATATCATGATGAAATCATAGGCATAGTAGATAGAACAACTAATAATCATAACAATTGATGCATCTCTTTTCAAAGTTTTATTATGGGACCCCTTTAAAAAGGGTCAGGGGATGGTACAGGGTTCTGACTATACGGTAAACCAAATACATGTGTATATAGATCTGCAAGTCATTTGTTCTTTTTTCTGTATGCAGTATAACCTAAAATATATCATTGTTTCCCCCCTGAGGTTGGGTGGTGGGCATACTCTAGGGATTAGACAGCCAAAAGATCATGACTAAGGAATTTGACAAGACCTAGAGTCCAGGACAGGGCCTTAAATGCAGAACAGAAATATATACAATAACACTGACGGCCCAGATCAGACACCACGTTCTGTGAGATCTGTTCAGGGTCTGCACTTTTTGCTAAAAGTCCAGCTCTATTTATTTTGGTCTGACATATACTGACACCCCTTTATTTTGAATGGATTCCTGTTATATACATGGCTGACGATTTGATTCGGGACAAAAGAAGCGCCCCACCAATCTGGGCTTGGTGAATAAATTGGCCTAAATGGTGACATATGTGAAATTAAACCCAAATGGCAAATAATTAAAAAATAAATATTAGTAGTAAAAAAACTAAGCCTATATCATGTTAAAGCTCAGACTGTGCTACTATTCAGAAGTATGAAAGTCAGAACAAACCACCCAGTGAAGAAAGCTTGTAGACTAGCAAACAATGTAGACCCTGATCACGGCCCCCGCCCATAGGGGCTTGAAGAAATATATGGGCTGCATGATGCTTCCACGCAGAGCTGAATCCGGCCCGCACACTAGTACTGGTAAACCCCTTAGAGGATCAAAGCCTGTCCAGGAACCGTGGTGCGAGACGGACCGTCCATGCTAATAAAGCCTATTTTGTTTCATTGGGCGACAGGGCTTGAGATGTCATTTCATCTCAATGTCGGGTAAAAGTCCCAGAAAATTGGAAGCAACGTCTCCAAAATGACCTTTACAGTGTTGACGGGGACGTTAAACCTCAAATCAAACAAACAAACAAAGACCCTGATCAGCCTCTGCCAGGATGTTTATTTTTACTAACTGACCTTTATGGGGGCAGAATAAGGCTAATTTTTAAGGGACATATTTACTCCTTGATAAAACTTATGCTGTGGGTACTTGTTAGAATTACCATGATGAGATTATTCTATTTAGTACCCACAACATGGCTGATGTTACTGAAAAATAAGAAAAAAAAAAATCCCTTAATATGTTCATTACTCCACCTTATCTGGAGATACCTGTATGTAAAGTGAGCTGACAACAGTGGGCACTGATGACCAGTCTCTTTCATGATTTTAGAAGCCTCCGTGGTGTAGTGGTTACGCTACTCGCCTTGTTATAGTAAATAAGGGATCGCAGGATCAATCCTGGGCTTCTCCAAACTTTCGGATGAGTCTTTAAACCGAGGTCTCCTCTCCGTATGACCTTAGCTGTTGGTGGGATATAAAACTCAAACACCCACTCACTCATGATTTTTTTTTTACTCTCAGTATCAGTGGCTCAGGCCAGCCTCGGTAGCTCAGTCGCATGCACATATGACTGGTGATCAGGAGGATGCGGGTTTGATACCTGCCGGAGTCGGTAACATTCTTTCATGGAGATTGATTATGAAATCCTTTCTCCCTTCCACTGCTTCAAGAAGGGCAGTCGTCAGTTTTTGGAATGTGCACTGTACTGGCTAACCGCTTTTGTATAAGCCTGCCCAGGAGAAGTGTGGATAGGTAAGCTGACTGGCTCAAAAATGACCTAAATAGTGTTGACTGGGCCGTTAAACTCCAATACAAACTAACAAAACAAAATCAGTGTCTCAGTAGGATTCACATCTGATAAGGAGGTTGCAGGTTAGATCCTTCTGCGTCTGCAACATTTTGATTTTTTGATAGTCAAAGAAGGATGTGGCAAAATTAATTTATTCAGCAGAACAAGGGTTAAGAAGGAAAGATGTCCGCTCAGTAAGCTAGCTAAGGTATGAAAGCTTTTGCTTTCTACATTGACAATCAAAATCAGGTATTACATAACATTGTTAAGCCATTCTCTCGGCCCCGACCATTGGGGCTTGACGAAATAGATTGGCTGCATGATGGTTCCAGGCAGAGCTGAAACCAACTGCACACGAGTACTGGTAAACCGCTTAGAGGATCTAAGCCTGCCAAGGCAAAGCGGTGCGAGTCGGACCGCCCATGCTTATAAACCCTATTGGGTCATTGGGTGACAGGGATTGAGATGTCATTTCATCTCAGTGTCGGGTAAAAGTCCCACAAACTGGAAGCAACGTCTCCAAAATGACCTATATAGTGTGGACGGGGACTTTAAACCTCAAATCAAACAAATAAGACATTCTCTTCACAAATGTAATGTACAGATATGACGAAAAAGGTCATACTTTTAATGAGAATGACTGGTTCTATGCCACAACTGAGCATGCAACTAAAAATATTTCCATTTATACTGCTGCTCAGTGGGATACAATCATTTGGTTTGTAAGGAGGGTTTGTTCAAGGTTTATGAGAATTGACTTTATCTAATTTTTTTTTTTTTTTTGATTTTCACAAATTTTCAGGGAGAAAAAACAACAAAAACTTTGACATCAACAAAGATAAAGAAAAGGTCTATTAGGGCTCATCGGAGTCTAACTGTTGGTTTTCTTTTGCTCCAGCATTTCAGTGGTTTCTTGCTGTCGAGTCCTCACCGTTGTCTCACCTCTGTGGTTCTTTGATTTTTGTGTTCACGGAGATGTTGCACTGATGAGTTTGGAGGCCTTCATGCGGACTGAACAAATTATTTGTCTAAATCGCGACGGAAGTAAGGGCGAGGATTGTGGCCACGTAAAATCGATTTAAGCCCCCCGGTGGAAATCTTCCACTGACCGTTCCAAGCGCTCTTCTGTGGCGATTTATTTATGTTGTTGTTTGTTACTTACTGTGTGTATCACTTGTGTCTTTTAATTTTGGATGGCCATATGGTCATTTTGTGGGAAAGTAACTGTCCTTATGGCCTTCCTTTGTTTAGGTTTCCATTATGGTCTGGTCGCTTAATGTTTGTATTTCTTTCCCTTTGGTGTCTTTTATGGGTGGAGTAAGTTAATTGTATCAATTCCTGATCTTTGTTTTACTTCTACTATTATTGTAAAATAAGGTCTTTATAATATTTTTTCTCAGAGCTAAAAACAAGTCTTAATATTTGTCCTCAGAACATGGAAATCACTTTCAGTAACTGGTTTTAAATGGACCAGCAATCAAAGTTGACCTTTTTGCATGTTTGCATTCCAAGTAGGCTCCTAAAGCCTAGAAAATAGAAGTGAGTAAAAAGAGTGGGCCCTTTGTCCAAAAAATATTTTGACTTTACATATATTTATGATGGGTCACCTGGCAGTTTTCATTAAGTATGACTTAATGACAGATAATGTTTTTGGGTCAGTAAAACTACAAGTACTCTATGTTTTCTTTTATTAGGGCCCCGCACTGAAAGTGTGTGGGTGCCCTATAGTAATCACTCTGTCCGGCCGTCTGTCCGTCCACAAATTTTTTTATCCTCCATAACTTTTTATTATTCCTGGATGGATTTAAATATTACTTGGCATCACTCTGTCCATCCGTCTGTCTGTCTGTCTGTCCGTCTGTCCGTCTGTCTGTCTGTCTGTCCGTCTGTCCGTCTGTCCGTCCACAATTTTTTTTATCCTCCATAACTTTCTTATTCCTGGATGGATTTAAATATTACTTGGCAGAAATGTTAACCATAATGTGATGGAGTGTTGCGCGCAAGACTCAGGTCCGTACCTCAAAGGTCAAGGTCATACTTAGAGGTTAAAGGTCAAAAAAGGGTCTTTCCTGTGCCCAATTAATAACTTTGTTATTATTCCTGGATGGATTTAAATATTACTTGGCAGAAATGTTAACCATAATGTGACGAAGTGTCACACGCAAGACCCACAGCCGTACCTCAAAGGTCAAGGTCATACTTAGAGATAAAAGGTCAAAAAAGCGTCTTTTTTATTGTGTCCAATCTATAACTTTCTTATACCTGGATGGATTTAAATATTACTTAGCAGAAATATTAACCATAATGTGACAGTGTGTCACTCGCAAGACCCAGGTCCGTACCTCAAAGGTCAAGGTCATACTTAGAGGTGAAAGGGAAAAAAAACGTCTTTTTTAACATCAACATTTTCCTACTCCTCTGATAGCGCTGCCGGGGCCCTAGTCAGTTTTACTGACAGCTCTAGTTATCTCTCTCTTTATTCCTTTTATATTTTGGCTAAATGGGACCAGCTCAGTCATTGGCCCAGAAGTCCTAGTTCAGACTGTGTACCAGTGTCATCTGTACTGGGCCTGACACTGGCCACGCGGTATGCGGACCATGCTGAACCAGGGAGACATACTTTTCAGTAGCTGCTGATAGAATGAATCATATGCTCACAAACATGGCACTTGCTCTGATCAGTGTGGCTTGCACAGCGCATTTGCCATGTTGGCGATACTTGCATTTGGCTGGAAAACATGATAATGCTGATTCTAAGTCGAACTACTCAGCCAGTGTGAGTAGCTATCCAGTCAGCCAGTGTGACTGGTCTGCAGTTAATGTCAGTCTAGCTACTCAGCCAGTGGGAGTAACTATCCAGTCAGAAAGTGTGACCGGTTTGCCGTGAAATCTAGCTACTCAGCCAGTGTGAGTAACTACCCAGTCAGCCAGTGTGACTGAGTATGAAGCAGCATTAACATGAAATTCCAAAGTATCAGCTACATGAAAAGTGATAAATTGTAGCAGGCTGTTGTAGCCTGGTAGAACTTGGGGATAATTTGATGAATGTTTTGTAAAATGAAATGGAATTCCCCAAAAATGAAGGAATGAATATCATGACATAATATTATATGGCTGTGTAATGAAAATGTGACTTCAAAAGTACACAGGTCATTTTACCTATTACAGCACTATGAATAAAAATACTTATTGCTATCCTTTAACATCATGGTCTACTTTGGTTTGATTTAGAGTTTAGAGGCCCAGTAATCACTATTTATGTCATGTAGAGTCAGGCATAATGCTTCCAGGCAGAGCTGAAACTGACCGCACTTAAGTACTGGTAAACCTCTTAGAGGTTCCAAACCTGCCCAGGAAAAGTGGCGCGAATTGGACCATCCATGCATAAAAATCGTATTAGTTTCATTGGGTGGTAGGGCTTGAGATTTCATTTCACCTCAATGTTTTCTAGGGCTTGAGATGTCATTTCATCTCAATGTTTGGTAAGAGTCCCACAAAGTTGGAAGCAATGTCTCCAAAATAACCTATACAGTGTTGACAGGGAATGTTAAACCTCAAATCAAACAAATCTAAGTGCACCAAGTTCTAATTATGGCAACTATGGTAATGTTTTATTCTTAAAATGTGTTCATCTGTATTATATATCTCTGTATAATGTGTCTTAATAACATGGGAAGCCAAATAGTTATGACAATTGAAATTTGTAGATTAAGTTAGGCATTTTTAGTATTTTGCTCGTGAAGGCTCGAAAAACTGTTAATTCTCCAACTTGTTTCATGAATTAAATATATAATCATGAATTAAATGTATAATGACTACTGCTGTAAGATACAGTATATAACAAGCAGTTAAATGCAAAAGTAATTTTAAATTGCATGTATTACATTTATGTTTCTACATGACATTGCATTAGATACAAGAAAAAGAATGGGGAAAATGTTATTTTACCGCTTTGCAGCAATAAATATTCTTCAAATACATGAAGGTTTAGTTTTCTTTTTGTACTTTAGATATTGCTTCTACTGATTATGAGTAATTTTGTTTTTGAAAATAGAAAGTGACCAGAAACACTGTTTTAATTCCAGTTAGACCAGTGTTGCATTAACTTTAATTGCGAAAATTGGATATTTTTAATGGGAAAACAGATCTAACTCAAACTTTGTTTAATATCTCTTTTTCTGTCACATGCCATGAACCACAACATACTTCACTTCAAACTCCTTATTTTACCTTGTAGATCAGCTTTCATGAATACCCTGACGAGCTATTTATGAATTTAATAAACAGAAAAAACTGTCTCCTGTAAAATTTAATAAAACTGAGTTAGCCCAGTGTTGCGTTGAACGATCGATTTCCAACCCAAGGGATGACCGTGCTGAGCGGAACCTAGGCTACGCTGAGGTTCCGCTCAGCACGGTCATCCCGAGGATTGGAAATGCCCATCTACAACAGAACCCCATATTGGATTCTTTTTCTTGCACAACACCTCCGGTTAGTTTTGACAGCTCGCACATGTATACTGTTTACAAAATAAAAGTAGTGCGAAAGTAGTTCCGGCAGTTGAATAGAATTGAAGCGCATTTATGTTTGTTGCCTGGGTCAGAACAACAGGGTCAGAACATAAATTTCTATCCCAGGGTAAAATCACGGATTTCCATGTCTGGTGTGCAAGAAAATATAAGCTACACTTTGATGTATAAACCAGCACAGGAAAAGTTAGATTAACTTACCTGCTCAGTATGACCTAAACAAACAAACAAAAATATTTTCGGGGTTGAACTAAGCCTGTCGAGGAACTGCGGTGCGAGGCGGACCGTCCATGCTTATAAACCCTATTGGTTTCATTGGGCGACAGGGCTTGAGATGTCATTTCATCTCAATGTCGGATAATAGTCCCACAAAATTGGAAGCGACGTCTCCAAAATGACCTTTACAGTGTTGACGGGGACATTAAACCTCAAATCAAACAAAACCAGTTGTTAAAAGCATCGTTAGTAGTGATCAAATTTTTAACTGTTCATGCAAGTACAATATCCAATATTCTTTCATTTTTGCGGAAAAAACGTGTATAGCTTTCCCATTTTTTCAGCAGAAATATTACAATATTTGCCATATTAATAAATTTTAGCGATATGTTAACTAACGATGTCATTAGTTTTGAATAACTGACTCCAGAAGAAGTTACCGTAATGATACTAAGTATTGGAACACATAGGCCTTAGCAAACAGTACAGACCCTGATCAGACTGCTCCAGAAGGAGCATTCTGATCAGGGTCTACACGGTTTGCCCGTCTGTCTACACCTTTTGGAGCCCATGCTGAATCATGAAACAAATTCATTAAAATTTAAGGAGAAATACAGCAAGTGCCCAAGGTGTCCGAAATTTTAGGATTTTTACTGTAATAATAGTGCCCCAATTAATTTGAGTAATCACACTTACATAACGGGCCTCCGAGACCTAGTGGATAAGAGTGCGGACTCTTAATCATTTGGTCTCTCACCGCTGTGGTTCAATCCTGGCTCGGGTCGTATGTGAGACACTAAGTTCTGCAAAGGGTCAGGTGGTTTTTATTATGCCCCCGCATCGTATGATGCCAGGGGCATATAGTTTTTAGGTTTTCCGTACATGCGTCCGTGGGTATGTGCGTCCGAATGTACGAAAGTGTGTACGTACGTACTTAATCCTGTTAGACTCCGGTTAAGGTTTTGGGTCAGGGTAGAACTTGAGCTCATATTTTTCAAACCATGCAATGGATGTGGTTTATATTTAGTATGATGATAGATATTGGTCCAAAGTTTTATCCAACAATACCCCCACACCTACCCATGGTCTCAAGGTCAAGGTCACAGACTTAGAAATTTTTAATGTTTAACACTCAGGTTAAGGTATTTGTACCACGTTGAACTTTTAACTTGTATGATTCATTTGGTTCATATTTGGTTTAATGATAGATGCAGGTCCAAAGTTTCATTGAGCCATACCCCCCACCCCTTAACTGAAGGTCAAGGTCACAGACATAGAAATTTTTTATATTATATTTTTGAGAGCTCATATTTCTTTAACCATGTGATGGCTTTGCTACATATTTGGAATGATGATAGATACATGTCAAAAGCTTCATTCAACCATAAACCTGCCTGTGCCGCATGACCTTAAGGTGATTGTGACGGGGGGGGGGAGGTAGGTCCCTGGGCGGGGGCATTTGTGTTGTATTGACACATTTCTAGTTCTCAGGGCAATGCGTTTTTTGTCCATCTCTGCTTAATGATCGGCTCGATATATGTGAAATAATCTTGAAAGGTCCATAACCCAGCCACCCTCCCCCCCCCCCACCACAAAAAAACACATATGAGCCATGTTGCAGGAAAACCTACCTGTGGTTTGTTACCAGGTAAGACACAAGCTGGACTGTTCAGCTACACAGACTAGCAAGAGTTGGGAAATTTTACATACAGAAACTAGAGATATTGTACAGAGAACCCTCATTATAACGACAGTATCAGTTCCCTATCATTGTGCCATTATAAAGAATTTTCCATTATAAAGAATCCCAGTTAGGAATATGATAGGCAATAAAAGGCCCTTTCCCCATTGTTACTCCAAGAAACAAATGTTATAGACATTTGTTAGGATCACCTCGGTGTCTATAACATTTGTTTCTTGGAGTATTAGATTACAAGACCCTTTCATGACTATGGACTCGATTTGTGCATTTCCAATTCGGAACCGAGGCTTAGCCTTTAGCTAAGTGAGTAATGATTGTTTGAGTTTTACGTCCCACCAACAGCTATTTTCATACGGAGATGGGACCTCGATTTAAAGACTCGTCAGAAAGTCTGGAGAAGCCAGGGATCGATCCTGGGACCCCTGGTTTACAAGACGAGAAGCATAACCACTACACCACAGAGGCTTCTCTTTAGCTAAGTAGTCATTCCATTCAAATTGCTGCTATAAGGAGTTTTGCCGTTACAACGAATGTCGGTATAAAGAGGGTTTGCTGTACTATTCAAGCAGTGAATACAAAGGTGAAGACCAGCCTGCCTGTCCTTGCAGGCTGATCTGCGACCTTTCAACTACATCACATGTGAAAACAGCCTGGAAGAAATTCAAGGAGTTGCTACCAGTTCTCTCTTCCCGCCACCTCTCATCCAAGACACGTGGCCTTGTGTATAGCTCTTGTGTGCACAGCGCAATGCTCCATGCCAGTGAGACATGGCCATTCACAAAGCCAAGCCTCCAACGTCTACAGCGAAATGACAGGGCAAAGTTTAGACAGATCTGCAATGTCAAGCCACAGGACACTGTCACCATCAGGTCCAGTGAGTTACTTGAGCGCCTTGGCATTTAGGACCTGGACCTCATCCTGAAAGAGAGAAGGCTTCGCT
This sequence comes from Lucinisca nassula, assembly GCA_963580285.1. Lineage (NCBI taxonomy): Eukaryota > Metazoa > Mollusca > Bivalvia > Lucinida > Lucinidae > Lucinisca > Lucinisca nassula. Next base: position 14,403,571 of record OY757017.1, read on the forward strand.
GGTATGGACATGTGGAACGCTCCAACGGTGCAGTCAAGACTGCCTGTGACATACAGGTAGGTGGAAAGTGGGCCAGGAAGGCCCAAGATGACCTGGAAGCAGCTAACAGAAAGAGATTGCAGAGAATGGAAGCTCTCTGCTATCGATCCTCATGATAGACAAGCCTGGAGAGCTGGTGTAAGATCTGCCATGCGTGCAGCAAGCCAGCTACCTGGAAGGGGGCCCACTTATGTGGACGTTGCCCCTGTACCTGCATGTTAATCAAAAATCCGTTGATGATGATGGTGTTGGCAAAAGGTAAAAACAGTTTTTTTCATCAAATGGCACATATCATACTCCTCAGCACATCAGGTCATGTGTATGTGTGTTTGGGTTTTACATCCCACCAACAGTTAAGACCATTTGAAGACAGGACCTCTGCTTTTAAGACTCAACTGAAAGCATGTAGAAGCCCTAAATCCAACCTACGTCCCTGGGCCAGTCTCGGTAGCTCAGTCAGATGCGCATCTGACTGGTGACCAGGAGGACGTGGGTTCGATACCTGCCGGGGTCCGCAACATTCTTTCGTAGAGATTGATCATGAAATCTTTTCTATGGTCATTCTCTCCCTTCTGCTGATTTAGGAAGGGCAGTTGTCAGTTTCTGGCGAAAGAATGTGCACTGTACTGGTTAACTGCTTACGTATATAAGCTTGCCCAGGAAAAGTGCGGATAGGTAAACTGACCGGCTCAAAATGACCTAAATACTGTTGACTGGGCCATTAAACTCCAATACAAACAAACAAAACAAAACCTACTTCCCTGGTTTATGAGGTGAATAACAGCCCAATTACACCACAGAGGCTTCTGCTTACAAATGCATCAGTAATGTATGGGCTAAAAGTTGCTTTTTTTTACATTTCAGATTAACAGGTTCCTACATGAAGTATATGATCAGTTCACAAGAAGAGAACAATATTTCCTCATCAGTTTTGCCAGTAGTTGTCAAAAAGGTATGAATTGGCAGCCAGTTGAATGATACTGACAATGCATGGTGCCAGAAGATTAAGGCCCTACTTGTGCCCATGTAAAATTTTAGGGGAAACAGTACATAGAAAAAGTTTCTCGGTTGATCACAAACACCTGATTTAACCTTAACAACAAACACCAGATTTAACCTTAACAACAAACACCAGATTTAAGCTTAACAATAAACACCAGGGCCCAGTTGTTCAAAGCATCGTTAGCCTAACGAGCTCGTTAGTGGTCATATTGTTAACTCTTCTAGCAAGTACAATATCGTAAATTTTGTAATTTTTGCTGACAAAATGTGAGCAGCTTTTGCGTCCGCAAAAGCTGCTCACAATTTTTCAGCAAAAATATTAGCATATTTGCCATAATAAATTATCAAAGTTTTAACGATACGTTAACTAATGACATCGTTAGTTTTGAACAACTGGCCCCAGAATTTTCAGTGACTTCTGTTGATACTCTTTCTGCAGAAATAATCAGAATATGTAAGAAACAATGCTGTGTGACCAGAGATGAAAACGCTTTGCAGTTACATCACGATAACACTCTTGCGACATAGAACATTATTTCCCATTGCAAAAATGATTACTTTTCTGATGAAAATCTGATAATTTTCTTATTAAGGCCCCACACTGAAAGTGTGGGTGCCCTATAGTAATCACTCTGTCTGTCTGTCTGTCCATCCGTCTGTCCGTCCACAAATTTCTGATAACGCTGCCGGGGCCCTAGTCAGTTTCACTGACAGCTCTAGTTTATACTGCAAACATAGGTTGTGGTGGTTCTAACGAGTAGTTGTGGGGCTCATTAGAATCCCCTCATTGAGGTTGTTTCAAAGAGTACTCACAACCTATGACTTGCAGCAGAAATAAAAAAAATAATGTATACCCCCATAAACCCCAGTTTTCTGTATATAAAGTGGGGTTTAGGGGGTGTTCATTTCAGGGACTTGTTCACATTATGATATGAAACTGAACTGAGAATAGTTGTGCAAAGACCTCTTTATAGCACTGTTATTACAATACTGTTGTGGATATAGCAGATTGAAGACATGTCCCAAAAGTATTTTGATCTTGTAGAAATATGACCATAAATGGTCATTTTTCTATATAATCTATACAATTTGGTTGTAGAAAAATGGTCATAAATTGACATTTTTCTGTATATTCTTTACATAATTGTTCGGATATAAAACAGTTGTATAACTTCAACAAGGTTTTAACTTCAGCCTCCAATAATTGTGGCCTCTGTTGCATAGTGTTTAGGTGCGCTGACTCTTATTCATTAGATCACTCACCGCTGCGGCGTTAAGTCTGTCTGAGGTCACACGTGTTGTGACGCAATTTTTCTGCAATGAAATGAAAGAAACAATTGCCATGTTATGAAAAGGTTTTGGTGTATATTCATTCTTATTTCTATTCAGCTGATGTATACAGCTACTCGTCTTCTCCCTGAACTGAGGTACCTGGGAATGACACAAGATAGAGATGCTGACCAGAATGATCAATTTGTAGTTTCTCTACTACGATCATCAGTATTTAAAGACCTTGCACAGAATAAAGAGGTAATTTCTAATAAAGGTTTTGATTGTTTGGAGCTTAATGGTCCCACCAACACTGTTTAGGCCGTATCAAGCAGATTAGTTTACATAAACACACTTTTCCTGTGCAGGCTAGTCTGGCCCAGAAAACATGTACAAACCATATTTTTCACTTCTGTGGTGTATTCCTTGCTTCCAAAGGATAACCCTTTTTTATAGAACATATTTAACTTCACTACAGCTGGTGTGTGGGAATGTGTGGCGGCGGTAAAATGTCTCCCTGCCCTACATAATGTAGATTATATTTTCTTGTCCTTTGGGATCATTGGTTCCATTGTGGAATTTTGACAATATCTGAGGGTCACTTATGAGGCCTAATTGGCCGAAACTAGCTAGTCTGGCCCAGAAAACATGTACACTCCATATTTTTCATTTATGTGGTGTATTCCTTGCTTCAAAAGGATAACCCTTTTATAGAACATATTTAAAAATGTGGTTAACCAGTACAGTTCACATTCTTTTGTCACAAACTGACAACTGCCCAACTTGAATCAGTGGAAGAGAGAGAATGACCATAGAAAGTATTTCGTGATACATTTCCACGAAAGAATGTTGCAGACCCGGCATCAAATCTGCTACCTCCTCACGCTAACAAGTCCGTGAAATAAACACCCCCTTACACCCCACTTTATATAGAGAAAACTGGGGTTTACGGGGATATACATTATTATGTCTCCCCTGAAATTTTTTTTTTCGGAGAGACATAATGTTTTTCCCCCGGGCGTCTGTCTGTCCGTCTGTCACACATTCGTGTCCGCTCTATAACTTGAAAACTGTTCGAGCTATCTTCACGAAACTAAGTATAAATATAAATCAGCATTAGACGACGTGCAGTGCGCAAGAACTATAACTCTCGCATTTATACTTTTTGAATTATTTCCCTTGGAAGTGTGTCGGTATGTATATATGTATGGGCAAATCGTGTCCGGTCAATAACTTTCTTATTTTCAGATGGATTTTAAAATTACTTGGCATAAATATTAACAAACATTAGACGATGTGTGGTGCGCATGAGGCAGGTCGGTACCTCAAAGATCAAGGTCATACTTAGAGGTCAAAGGTCAAAATAGGGGCCTTTTTTTCGTATTTGGTCAATAACTTCTTATTTTGAGATGGATATTAAAATTACTTGGCAGAAATATTAACAACCATGAGACGATGTGTGGTGCGCATGAGGCAGGTCGGTACCTCGAAGGTCAAGGTCATACTTAGAGGTCAAAGGTCAAAAAAGGGGCCTTTTTTTCGTGTTTGGTCAATAACTTTCTTATTTTGAGATGGATTTTGAAATCACTTGGCAGAAATGTTAACCAATATAAGACAATGAGTTGCGTGCATGACCCAGGTTGGTACCTCAAAGGTCAAGGTCATACTTAGAGGTCAAATGTAAAAAAAGGGGCCTTTTTTTCGGGTTTTGTCAATAACTTGCTTATTTTTAGATAGAATTTGAAGTTACTTGGCAAAAATGTTAACTATCATGAGACGATGTGGTGCATGCATGATTCAGTTTGGTACCTCAAATGTCAAGGTTATACATAGAGGTCAAAGGTCAAAAAGGGGCCTTTTTTCGTGTTTGGTCAATAACTTTCTTATTTTTAGATGGATTTTGAAATTGCATAGCAGAAATGTTAACCACCATGAGATGATGTGTTGCACACATGACCCAGTTTGGTACCTGAAAGGTCAAGGTCATACATAGAGGTTAAAGGTTAAAAAAGGGACCTTTTTGTGTTCTGTCAATAACTTTCTTATTTTTAGATGGATTTTGAAATTACATGGCAGAAATGTTAACCACCATGAGACGATGTGTTGCGTGCATGACCCAAGTTGGTACCTCAAATGTCAAGGTCGTACTAAGAGGTCAAAGGACAAAAAGGGGCCTTTTGTAGTGTTCAGTCAATAACTTTCTTATTCCTGGATAGATTGTGAAATTACTTGGCAGAAATGTTAACCATCATGAGACGATGTGTTGCACACTAGACCCAGGTCGGTATCTCCAAGATCAAGGTCATACTAAGAGGTCAGAGGTAAAAAAAAGTTTGTTTTTTGTGTCCAGTCAATACCTTCTTTATTTCTGGATGGACTTTATAAAGTAACCATGCAGAAATGTTCACCGTCATTAGACCATGAGTCATGTGCAAGACCAAGGTCCATATACACTTGTACCTCAAATGTCAAAGTCATACCTAGAGGTCAAAGATAAAAAAAGGACAGTCAATAACTTCCTTATTCTTTGATGGATTATGAAATTACTTGGCAGAAATGTTAACCATCATGAGACGATGTGTTGTACCTCAAAGGTCAAGGCCATACTTAGAGGTCAAAGGTAAAAAAAGGGCTTTTTTGTGTATGGCCAATAACTTTTGTATTTTTCTATGAACATTTTTAAAGTTACTTTGCAGAAATGTTCATCTTCATTAGATTATGTTTTGCGCACAAGACCCAGCTCAGTACCTCCAATGTCAAGGTTATACTTAGAGATCAAAAACGGGGGAGACATCTGTGTTTTTGTAGAAAAACAAATTCTAGTTTTCCTTATTTCTGCTCCAAGACATAGGTTGTGGGTACTTAATGAGGCGGTTCTAACGAGCACCCACAACCTATGTTTAAAAAAAAATAACAAAAATATGACAGGTTTTCATCGGAAAAGTAGCCATTTTGGAGATGTGAAAAATGCACTATGTCACACGGGTGTGTTATTGTGATGTCCTGATCACCGGCCACCCAGATGCATATCTGATGGAGTTACCAAATAGAAGTGAAGGCAGTTATCAGGAATCGATACAATTAACCCACAGCTCCCATCAGAGACACCAAAGGGAAAGAAACACAAACAAGAAACAACAGACCCTAATGGAAACATCAATAGAGGAAAGCGAAAAGGACAGCCACTTTCCCACAAAATGGCCAATTGGCTATCCAAAACAAAATAATATAAGCGATACAAACACTCAAAGACAAACCATAACAAAAATAAACTGGGACAGAAGAACCACCTGGGATCGGTCAGTGAAACAAACTCCACAGGGGGGCTTAAATCGATTTTACGCGGCCACAATCCTCGCCCTTCTGTCGGGATTTAGACAAATTATTTGTTCAGTCCGCATGATGGCCTCTTAACTCATCAGTGCAACATCTCCGTGAACACAAAAAAATCAAACAACTACAGAGATGAAACAACAGTGAAGACTAGACAGCAAGAAAACACTGAAATGCTGGAGCAAAAGAAAACCAACAGTTAGACTCCCATAGGCCCGATTCAATACTGGCTGTAATTGATGTGACAGAGTACAATACCAGTACATCTGTCTTACCTCATATATCGACATATGGGCTCCGTCAAACGATTTTGGTACTTATCGCCTATGCGGGCAGCGAAGGTTCAGGCGAGCCTGCGCATCCACGCAGTCTCGCCAGAACCTTCACTGCTCGCTCATACAAGCAGTGAATCAAGAGGAACCTTCAGACAGAAAGCCATATCCCTGGCCCCTCTGAATGGCTGGGCATGCGCAGTTGAAATTTGTCATGACGGAATGCTCGAAGACACAAATTCACTTGGCGGGGCTCATATAGAAGCTTTGCACAGGTCTATTTCCAATTTAAGGTGTTAATGTTATTTAACCCTTCTTGTACCAAATGGAATCTTCCTCCTTATATATAGCAGGAGTTCATTTCAAAATTTAGGGGTGTCAGGTTGTGTTTTCATCATAAATTATTTGGAAAATGACTGAACTTTTAGCAAACAGTGGAGGCCCTGATCAGACGCCGCGTTCTGCGGCGTCTGATCTGGGCCTGCACTGTTTCCCAGGGTACCCATTTAAGGGTTTTCGGTACAAAAAGGGTTAATGTACTGTTAAAATCCTTAAAATTCTAACACCTTGAGGACTTTCTGTAATTCTCCTAAAATTTTGGCAAATTCATTTCATGAGCATGGAGTCCAAAAGGTGCAGACAGAATGGCAAACAGTGCAGTCCCTGATCAGGGAGCAGTCTGTCTGATCTTGGTCTGCTGTTTGCTTAGGCCTATCTGTCTCAATACTTAAACCCCAATTTTCTTTCTATGAAGTGGGGTTTAGAGGGGTAATCAGTACACTTTGGGAAAAATTCCACTATTAAGACCACCTGAAATTAAGTCTAATCCGGCTTTTAAAAGTGTATGTGTAGGTTGCAGTTATTCTTTCTTTGCGTTTTCTACATGCAGTGTCCTCTGGTCAGAGACCACCTTTTGGACTGTTCAAAAGTGGTCTAAACGACCACTTTTGAACAATCCCAAGGGTGGTCTTAACATCAGAATTTTACTGTACTTGTTGACCTGATGAATCTCAAAATAATAAAAAAATCAAAACTTTACTGATTTGCAGCATTTATCTTGTATTTTCAGTTTACATTTACTGATTGGCTGAATTATGAAATCACAGTAAACACTGAAAATGATCTCTTCACTGATATGGAAAGGTGAGTAACAGGATCACAGTAAACACTGAAAATGATCTCTTCACTGATATGGAGAGGCGAGCAATAGGATCACAGTAAATACTGTAAATGATCTTTTCGCTGATATGGAAAGGTGAGTAAGAGGATCACAGTAAAACTGAAGATGATCTCTTCGCTGATATGGAGAGGAAAGTAAGAGGTTCACAGTAAACACAGAGAATGATCTCTTCACTGATATAGAAAGGTGAGCAACAGGATCACAGTTAACACTGAAAATGATCTCTACACTGATATGGAAAGTTAAGTAAATGGTTCACAGAAAACACTGAAAATGATCGCTTTTATGATATGGAAAGTTAAGTAAATGGTACACAGTAAACACTGAAAATGATCTCTTCACTGATATGGAAAGTTAAGTAAATGGTTCACAATAAACACTGATAATGGTCTCTTCACTGATATCACAGTAAACACTGAGTATGATCTCTTTACTGATATGGAAAGGTGAGCAACAGGTTCACAATAAACACTGAGTATGATCTCTTCACTGATATGGAAAGGTAAGAAACAGGATCACAGTAAACACCGAAAATGATCTCTTCACTGATATGGAGAGGTGAGTAACTTGTAACAGAAAACAAGGAAAAGAACATGGATACATTGCAGGATATACCATAATTAACCTAAGTATTGGGACAGATAGGCCTAACGAACATTGCAAACACAGATCGGACTGCTCCACCACACTGTTTGCCATTCTGTCTGCATCTTTTGGACTCCTTGCTGGAACGTGAAATAAATTTGTGAAGATTTAATTAAGAGAATTATATTCAGTCCTTAAGGTGTCCAAATTTTTAAGATTTTTACGATAGCAGCAATCCATTTGGAAATTAAGGGGTATCAGGTTATGATATTTTTAATCGGAATGGGAACCCCTGGCAGATTTTTCCACCATTTTTCAAAGGGAAACAAATTTTGGGACTTCCTGTTTGCTTTTCCCACTGAAAAAGGGGTCTATTCTTAAAGGGACCCACACCTGCCAACACTCCCGATTTGAGCGTGACTCTCACGATTTATTGTGTGTCTCACTCCCCCACGATCGTATTTTGAAAATGGCCCAAATCTCACGAATTTCATTGCATCTCACGCTTAGAAATTCGTTAATTTTGCCATACCGGATATTTACATTGCAAACTGGTTATTATCGGCTTTTCTGAATCGCTAATATATGCAATTAGAGCCGGGATACAGAACTATTGGAAAATCACCTCAGGTCACAGGTATATTTGGACTATTATTAGCAAATCTATTATTGGACAGGTAAATAAACAAAACTATCCATCTTGTCTATAATCTATCTATCGGTAAATTTCTAAGTTTAGTCCTCAGAATAATCAGATATCGAGGCATCCCTGCGTTACAAAAATATTACAGAAATCATATTTAGCCATTTAATTTCTTCATTACATATTAATAATCTTCCATAAAAATGATCTTTTTCTCTTTTTTTGACACTTTACAAGACACCCAAAATGTTGTGTGGCGACCTATGGCCCATCTTGCATTTTGTTTATGAATCTATGAAAACGTAAACAATAGCAAAAACGCTCATAGTATTGATCAGTTATTTATTTTAGCATAAATATGTTCAGTTTTCAATAAGATTTGATGAAGTTCTGTGGTAAAATGAATCATTGCATCTGACTTGTAAAGTGACCTAAGTCACATATATTCGGACAGTACACAGTTTCATACATTTCACCCTTGCTAAAAATGCATGTTTTATGCTAGGTGGGTGAGCTAGCACTTCCTTTTTTAATGGGTGCTTGGTCTGGTTAAAAACTGAAATTTATTGGTGGTGGGGTTCAATTTATTTTTTTTATGGGTGGTGGGTCTTTGAAAAAGGTAGCACCCATCCCCACCCCCATACGGTCAGGGAAAAAAATCGCACTCTTTCAAATTTTTCCTGAAGATTCCCCGCAAACCAAATACTAAAAAAGAAGGTGAAAAAGGGTCCGCCGCGCGCAGTCTCACTCTTTGGATTTTCTCAGGAGCAAATTCTTTCCTTTAAAAGTTGACCCCTATTGACATGGAGGACAAAAATACTTCTACAGGAGTTGTCTCCCCTCAAGGTGTCTATCTATCTATCTTATACTGAGTCGGTCATATTTGGCCATTACCTCAGTTGGGTGCGTAGCTAAATTTAGAATTTAGCTGAAAAAAAAAAAAAAAAGAGAAGTCACTGGATGAGTCCTTAAAACTATTTACAATCTGAATAACAGAGATATACTAAAACGCATACCTCTGAGTCTCAATCTTACACTGTATGGGCTTTGAACTCCTCTGCAGTCTTAGCATTCACCACAGAAGAGGGAAGACTATTCCACTGGGGAATAGTCCTAGGGAAGAAGGAATTTTTCAGGGCATCACTGTAGGACTGGTACCTGTGATACTGTGAGTTGTTTACTTTTGATGCCCTTGTTCGAGTTGAAACTGTCACGGGGGTCAAGTATTTATCTTTATTAACGGCCACTGTACCTGAATGTATCTTATAGAAGAAGGTTAAAGAGGACTGCTCACGACGGGCCTCTAGGGACGGCCATTCTAGCTCGTTAAGCATGTCACCGACGCTGCTTCTATTGCGCCATCGTCGGCAGGTCCATCGAGCAGCTGTCCTCTGCACCTTCTCCACCTGCTGAATCTGAGTTTTAACATAGGGATGCCAAATGGGTGATGCATATTCTAGCTGAGGGCGAACCAATGTTTTATATGCAACATCCTTTGTCTGCCTAGGTGCAAAAGCCAAGTTTCGTCTAAGAAATCCTAAAGTCCTAGTTGCTTTTGATGTAATTTCTGAAACGTGTTGACCCCAATCAAGATCATCAGTGATGGTGATACCAAGATATTTGGCGGATTGAACCTGCTCCAAGATTTGCTGGTGTAGTTTATAGTCAAACTTAATTTGTTTGTCAGGAGGGTGTCGCGACACCCTCATTGAATGACATTTGGCCACATTGAACTTCATCTGCCAATCGGCCTCCCACTGTGCTAGTTGATTCAGGTCATCTTGTAGAATAAGACAGTCAGAAGAAGAATATATATTCCTATAAAGGACACAATCATCAGCAAACAAACGGACAGATGACCTGATGTTATCAGGGAGATCATTAATGAATACCAAGAAAAGGACCGGTCCAAGGACCGAACCTTGGGGGACACCAGATAAAACAGGGACTGGATCAGACGCTTGGCCATCAAGTACAACTTGTTGTGAGCGCCCTGAGAGCCATGAGCTAATCCACCTGTGTGTGGATCCTCTTATCCCTTAGTAATCCAATTTATACAATAGCTTCCTGTGAGGTACCTTGTCAAAGGCCTTAGCGAAGTCCATGATAATCAAGTCAGTCTGTTTGTGGCCACGGTTTGTGGCCCCATCCAGATTGCTCACAATGTCATGGTAAAACTGAACTAATTGAGTTTCGCAAGACCTTTGACTTCGGAAACCATGTTGACAGTCAGCAAGAATGCTCTCTAAGGCTAGGTGCTTGTTGATGTTACTAACTATTATATGCTCCAGGGTTTTGCAACAGATGCATGTTAGCGACACTGGTCTATAATTTGCTGCATCGTATTTTTCTCCTTTTTTATAGACCGGGGTAACATTAGCTTGTCGCCAGTCATCTGGTACAGTGCCCTGGGCGAGTGATTCATTGAAGATAAAGGCCAGCACAGGTGAAATTTCAGCACCACATTCTTTAAGCACCCTGGCATTCAGGTCATCCGGCCCAGATGCCTTATGTATTTTGAGCTTACCTAACAGTTTGGCGACCCCGTTTGGGTCAACTGTTATGTCCCCCATTGAGGGGAACTGACTATTACCTTTAGTTGGTAGCTCACCATCAGTTTCACGCGTAAATGCAGATTGAAACTGTTTGTTACATATGTTGGCCTTATCGCGCGAATCTGTTTTGAGAATACCGTTATCTCTTAACGAAGTGATCCCAAAGGCTTCCTTTTTCAGGGACTTTACAAATGACCAAAACTTTTTTACTTTACCATTCTTCTGGGGACTGTCGGGATCTGTATTATCATCCTCAAAGGTAAAGATGCTGGAAACATGCTTCCAATATGCATCTCTTATTACCTTTTGTACATGTGCTCTGAACCTTTTGTAATGGCTCTTAACGTCAGGGCTACTAGACTTACGAGCACGAAAGTACATTCGATTGCGTCTTCTAATTAGATGCTTGATCGTGTTGTCGATCCAAGGTGCACTATGCTTTGTTTTGGTCATTTTCGTTGGAATAAACCTTTCCATAGCCGCAGTTAATTCGGTCTTAAAATTGACCCACATGTCGTTAACTGACATGTGCGAAAGGTCAGAGGAAAGGAACAAAATTCTAAATCGCGCCATATGGTCTCGCAGACCATCCATATCCGCACGTTTATATAGATATATTTTACGCGGGGCTTGTCTGATTCGTTTTGCTTTTATGTCGTATTCAATAAGGACTATGTCGTGATCGGCTTTGCCGATCGGGGGCATCCCCTTAACTCGATTAACTGGGGATGGTGAATTTGTAAATAATAGATCGAGGGTCTTTTCTTGACGGGTGGGTATATTAATTACTTGGGCTAGGCAGTGTTCTTTGATTATATCTAAAAGCTGTTGCTGTGTCTGCCTTTTAGATACCCCATGGGGCACCTGCATGTTGCTCCATTCAATGTCACCACAATTGAAGTCTCCGCCAACCAAAACATGGGCATTTGCATTTGACATTATCCTAGACAAAGATGAATTAAAAGCCTCAAGATATTCTGGGTCAATCTGATCTGGGGGGCGATAAAAGGAACCAAGGTACAGAGTCCTACATCCAATAATGTTCAATTTACACCAAACTAATTCACATTTGGTGTCCAACTCCGGAGTTTCTGTACAGAGTAGGTCTCGCTTGAAAGCCACAAAGACACCTCCATGTGCATCCCCAACTCTGTCTTTCCGGATAGCCTCAAAAGATTCTGGAAAAATTTCTGAGTTTTTAATTTCTGGGGTTAGCCAGGACTCATTGCCCAAAATGATGTCCGGCTTAGCTGAGTCGATAATAGTATGAAGTTCAGCCCTTTTGTTCTTTATTGACTGACAATTCATAATCAATATTCTGAGGGGGTGGTTAAGGACCGCCTTTTTGGTCTTCATTTTAGCTTCTTTTGACTGCTGCACAATGGGCGAAGAAGCTGCCGTGGGCGGGCCAATATTGTCTGGTATCGGACTGTCAGGCTCGGACAGGGTTGATAACGTGTATTCATTGCCCTTAAAAATATTCAGAATATGACTGAACTATTTGGAAATAAGAAAAGCCCAGTTCAGATTCCATGTTCTGTACTGGGCTGCTTTATTTGCTAGTGCCCTACACTCTGGTTTTCTTTATAAAGTTGGGGTAATCTAATATAGATTTTTTCTGACATACATATCTAAGAACATTGTCAAATAAATAACTTCTGGCAAAAGAATGTGCACTGTACAGGTTTAGACTTTTAGCCTTATCACTGTCTCAGTATGACATAAAATAATGTTGACTGGGCTGTTAAACTGCAAAAGAATCATTCAATTTCAAGAGCATGTTGTGTCAGCAAATATGCATATATTAAGACTCATCAAAAGCATTGTTTTTGTGTTTTTTTTTGCTGTTGGGTGGGAATGAGGGGGGGTTTGTTTGTTTGGTTTTGTGTTCAACACTGTATAGGTTGTTTTGGAGACTTTGCTTCCAATTTTGTGGGACTTTTACCCAATATTAAGATGAAATGACATCAATCCCTGTCTTCCAATGAAACCAATAGGGTTTATAAGCATTGAAAGTCTGACTCGCACCGCTTTTCCTGAGCAGGCTTCATTGCTAATCAGAGGTGGGCCAAAACCAGAGTACCCTGAGAAATACCACCTGACCCTCCATTGCACAACTTGACGTCTCACATGTGACCAAAGCCAGGCTCGAACCTCGGCGGTGAAAGACCTAAGATTAAGAGTCAGTGCTCATACCCACTAGGCCGCAGATGCCATCCTGTGTTGCTGTTTGAAAGTAGAATGAGTGGATTACTATAATTGCCATAATTAACCCACATGCTCTAATAAGTCTACACCCTTATCCTGCTGAATAAATTAATTTAGCCAAACCCTTGTCTATCACCCAATCAAATTACATTGTGCTTAATATAATGTGATCTTTCAGTTCACAAACTCAGCAATACAGACTAAGCATTTTGCTTTGGGCACACAGACTGCCATAAATCAAAATTTTACATTACGTTAGTTAATAGGCATTTTTATTCAAAACATAGGCCTCCAGGCAAAAATTTAGGCGCCTTGGGCAACTGGGTGCCTGTTAGTCTGTATCCCTGAAACTGCATGACAAACAGGGTAGATACTGATCAAATGGGTAGATCCTGATCAGATGGCTTCTTCAGAAGCCATCTGATCTGGATCTACACTGGTTTTAAAGGTAGTAGTTGTCGTGTTCAGCAAGAAAAGGGTTCATTATGGTTTATAGGTATGAGTACTACAGCTGGGCAGTGTATCAACACTTCTTACCAATGAGCGTGGAGCAAGGTGGATTTTCTAGGGACTTTAGACTGGCTGCTTCACAAGTCTTACAAGTTATAGTAACCAAAGATTCAAGGTAAGTCTTGGTTGGTTCGGGGTTGAATGGCTCTGTTGACACTAACGGTCATTTAGACTTATTGACTCTTAAAATAGAAGCCTCTGTTGTGTAGTGCTCATGCTACTCGCCTCTTAAATCAGGGGTCCCAGGATTGATCCCAGGCTTCTCCAGACTTTTGGATGAGTCTTTAAACTGAGGACCCGTCTCCGTTTGACCTTAGCTGTTGGTGAGACGTAAAACTCAAACACTCACTCACTCATTGACTCTTAAAGCACCCTATTAATTTCATGAAGTGCGGAGGGGCATATAGTTTTGCCCTTGTCCATACATTTGTGTGTTTGATTTGATGTTTAACATCCCTGTCAACACTGTATAGGTCATTTTGGAGACGTTGCTTCCAGTTTTGTGGGACTTTTACCCAATATTGAGATGAAATGACATCTCAAGCCCTGCCGCCCAATGAAACCAATATGGTTAATATGCATTGACTGACCGCCTCACAAAATTGCCTGGGCAGGCTTAGGCATTCTAAGCGGTTTACCACTACTCATGTGCGGTCGGTTTCAGCTCTGCGTGGAAGTACCATGCAGCCCAATCTATTTTTCCAAGCCCCGATTGGTGGGGGCCCCAAATTGGTTTGTTTGGGGTTGGTGGGCCCCGTTGACGCTTATGGTCATCTAGACTGTTTTTTTTTAATTATTTTGCGGGGAAAATAAAGCTTAAAAGTACATTGTCAAGCCTTATCTTCCCTGAAAAATAAGTTTTTCAGGGAAAATATGTCTTGAAATCACATGTAAATCATCTGCCCAATAAGGCTTGACAAGATCTGTGAATCATCTGTCCATCAAGGCTTGAAGATGTAGATTGGGCTGCACTATGCTTCCACGCAGAGCTGAAATCGACCACACACATGAGTACTGGTAAACAGCTTAAAGACTCTAAGCCTGCCCAGGCAAAAATGGTGTGAGTCACACTGTCCATGCATATAATAAACCCTTTTGGTTTCATTGGGCTGCAGGGCTTGAGAAGTCATTTAATCACTGTATCGGGTAAAAGTTTCACAAAATTGGAAGCAATGTCTCCAAAATTACCTAAATAGTGTTGATGGGAACGTTGAACCCCAAATCAATCAATCAATCAATTTAATGTCAAGCCTAACTTTTCCTTAAAAATATGTTTAAATTATTTTTCAGGGTGAACTTGGCTTGATATTGCATGTGAATCATCTGCCCAATAAGGCTTGACATCACATGTGAATCATCTGCCCAATAGTGCTTGACATTGCATGTGAATCATCTGCCCAATAAGGCTTGACATCACATGTGAATCATCTGCCCAATAGTGCTTGACATTGCATGTTAATCATCTGCCCAATAAGGCTTGACATTGCATGTTAATCATCTGCCCAATAAGGCTTGACATCACATGTGAATCATCTGTCAAAAAAGGCTTGACATTGCATGAGAATCATCTGCCCAATAAGGCTTGACATCACATGTTGATCATCTGCCCAATAAGGCTTGACATTGCATGTTAATCATCTGCCCAATAATGCTTGACATCACATGTTAATCATCTGTCAAATAAGGCTTGACATTGCATGTTAATCATCTGCCCAATAAGGCTTGACATCACATGTTAATCATCTGCCCAATAACGCTTGACATCACATGTGAATCATCTGCCCAATAGTGCTTGACATTGCATGTGAATCATCTGCCCAATAAGGCTTGACATTGCATGTTAATCATCTGCCCAATAAGGCTTGACATCACATGTGAATCATCTGTCAAAAAAGGCTTGACATTGCATGAGAATCATCTGCCCAATAAGGCTTGACACCACATGTTAATCATCTGCCCAATAAGGCTTGACATTGCATGTTAATCATCTGCCCAATAAGGCTTGACATCACATGTTAATCATCTGTCAAATAAGGTTTGACATTGCATGTTAATCATCTGCCCAATAAGGCTTGACATCATATGTTAATCATCTGCCCAATAAGGCTTGACATCACATGAGAATCATCTGCCCAATAAGGCTTGACATCACATGTTAATCATCTGCCCAATAAGGCTTGACATTGCATGTTAATCATCTGCCCAATAAGGCTTGAGTATATAAATTCAGAAAAATATATAACCGCAATGACTTCAGCACCCAATTTCGTAAAATCATTCTTCGATATAAAAAGATTGGGTACAACATGGATATTATACGACAGACTGCATGCATGGTAGTTAACCCAATCACGGTTGGCAACTTTGCTTCCCTCTTTAATTGCACGCCGGTGGGTCAGGCCTCAGATTCTATGACGGCTCCAACGTAAAGGCTTATTGAAAATTAAAGAGATAATGTTGGTTGGTGCCTGATGCTCTGTCTCTGGTCGGGCTCATCGGAGTCTAACTGTTGGTTTTCATTTGCTCCAGCATTTCAGTGGTTTCTTGCTGTCCAGTCCTCACCGTTGTCTCACCTCTGTGGTTCTTTGATTTCTGTGTTCACGGAGATGTTGCACTGATGAGTTAGGAGGCCTTCATGCGGACTGAACAAATTTTTTGTCTAAATCGCAGCGGAAGTAAGGGCGAGGATTGTGGCCACGTAAAATCGATTTAAGCCCCCCGGTGGAGATCTTCCACTGACCGTTCCAAGGCGGCTCTTCTGTGGCGATTTATTTATGTTGTTGTTTGTTACTTACTGTGTGTATCACTTGTGTCTTTTAATTTTGGATGGCCATATGGCCATTTTGTGGGAAAGTAACTGTCCATATGGCCTTCCTTTGTTTAGGTTTCCATTATGGTCTGGTCGCTTAATGTTTGTATTTCTTTCCCTTTGGTGTCTTTTATGGATGGAGTAAGTTAATTGTATCAATTCCTTATCTTTGTTTTACTTCTATTTTGATATCACATGTGAATCATCTGTCAAATAAGGCTTGACATCACATATTAATCATCTGCCCAATAAGGCTTGACATCACATGAGAATCATCTGCCCAATAAGGCTTGACATCACATGTGAATCATCTGCCCAATAAGGCTTGACATCACATGTGAATCATCTGCCCAATAAGGCTTGACATTACATGTGAATCGTCTGCCCAATAAGGCTTGACATTGCATGTTAATCATCTGCCCAATAAGGCTTGACATCACATGTGAATCATCTGCCCAATAAGGCTTGACATCACATGTGAATTATCTGCCCAATAAGGCTTGACATTACATTTGAATCATCTGCCCAATAAGGTTTGACATTGCATGTTAATCATCTGCCCAATAAGGCTTGACATTGCAGGTGAATCATCTGCCCAATAAGGCTTGACATCACATGTGAATCATCTGCCTTATAAGGCTTGACATTGCATGAGAATCATCTGCCCAATAAGGCTTGACATCACATGTGAATCATCTGCCCAATAAGGCTTGACATTGCATGTGAATCATCTGTCAAAAAAGGCTTGACATCACATGTGAATCATCTGTCAAATAAGGCTTGACATCACATGAGAATCATCTGCCCAATAAGGCTTGACATTGCATGTGAATCATCTGCCCAATAAGGCTTGACATTGCATGTTAATCATCTGCCCAATAAGGCTTGACATCACATGTGAATCATCTGCCCAATAAGGCTTGACATCACATGTGGATCATCTGCCCAATAAGGCTTGACATCACATGTGTATCATCTGCCCTATAAGGCTTGACATTACATGTGAATCATCTGCCCAATAAGGCTTGACATCACATGTGAATCATCTGCCCTATAAGGCTTGACATTACATGTGAATCATCTGCCCAATAAGGCTTGACATCACATGTGAATCATCTGCCCAATAAGGCTTGACATTACATGTGAATCATCTGCCCAATAAGGCTTGACATCACATGTGAATCATCTGCCCTATAAGGCTTGACATTGCATGAGAATCATCTGCCCAATAAGGCTTGACATCACATGTGAATCATCTGCTCAATAAGGCTTGACATCACATGTGAATCATCTGTCAAAAAAGGCTTGACATCACATGTGAATCATCTGTCAAATAAGGCTTGACATCACATGAGAATCATCTGCCCAATAAGGCTTGACATTGCATGAGAATCATCTGCCCAATAAGGCTTGACATTGCATGTGAATCATCTGCCCAATAAGGCTTGACATTGCATGTTAATCATCTGCCCAATAAGGCCTGACATCACATGTGAATCATCTGCCCAATAAGGCTTGACATCACAGTGAATCATCTGCCCAATAAGGCTTGACATCACATGTGAATCATCTGCCCAATAAGGCTTGACATCACATGTGAATCATCTGCCCAATAAGGCTTGACATTGCATGTGAATCATCTGCCCAATAAGGCTTGACATCACATGTGAATCATCTGCCCAATAAGGCTTGACATCACATGTGAATCATCTGCCCAATAAGGCTTGACATCACATGTGAATCATCTGCCCTATAAGGCTTGACATTATATGTGAATCATCTGCCCAATAAGGCTTGACATCACATGTGAATCATCTGCCCAATAAGGCTTGACATCACATGTGAATCATCTGCCCAATAAGGCTTGACATTACATGTGAATCATCTGCCCAATAAGGCTTGACATCACATGTGAATCAACTGCCCTATAAGGCTTGACATTACATGTGAATCATCTGCCCAATAAGGCTTGACATTGCATGTTAATCATCTGCCCAATAAGGCTTGACATCACATGTGAATCATCTGCCCAATAAGGCTTAACATTACATGTGAATCATCTGCCCAATAAGGCTTGACATTACATGTGAATCATCTGCCCAATAAGGCTTGACATTGCATGAGAATCATCTGCCCAATAAGGCTTGACATTGCATGTTAATCATCTGCCCAATAAGGCTTGACATCACATGTTAATCATCTGCCCAATAAGGCTTGACATCACATGTGAATCATCTGCCCAATAAGGCTTGACATTACATGTGAATCATCTGCCCAATAAGGCTTGACATTGCATGTGAATCATCTGCCAAATAAGGCTTGACATTACATGTGAATCATCTGCCCAATAAGGCTTGACATCACATGTGAATCATCTGCCCAATAAGGCTTGACATCACATGTAAATCATCTGCCCAATAAGGCTTGACATCACATGTGAATCATCTGCCCAATAAGGCTTGACATTGCATGTGAATCATCTGCCCAATAAGGCTTGACATCACATGTGAATCATCTGCCCAATAAGGCTTGACATCACATGTGAATCATCTGCCCAATAAGGCTTGACATTGCATGTGAATCATCTGCCCAGCAGGTGATTCACATGTAATCTCATAGAAGATATTTGATTTTTTCAGTGTAAGAACAAATTTTATTTCATTCATGAAGACCAAAACTGGTATTTTCACTCGTGGCGAGTGAAATTACCAGTTTTGGTGTTCATGAGTGAAATTATTTCACTCATGAAGACCAAAACTGGTATTTTCACTCGTGGCGAGTGAAAATACCAGTTTTGGTGTTCATGAGTGAAATAAAATTCTATCTTACACTGAAAAAACCAAATTTTCTGTTTCTTACATGCTTCAAAACGGCAATGTTTAGCTTCACCAATCGCATCATTCACCCTCAGAGAAAACTAACTTTGTGCCTGGTCGTTTCGCATTAATTTATGTGTGTCCAACATATTTACTGGGTATAATATTGGGTGTAAACTGAAAGTTTGCAGCTGAGAAATAGCCTGGGATGGCATTTCTATGAATGGTTACTGAAATAATTGAGAGATTAGTTTCCCAAAGGAGGTGTGGCCAGATCTAACGTCACGCAACAAAATACTTGACATCAACATGGAAAATGACGTCATTAACATCTTCGTGACCTGCGAAGGGGCTTAGCGTCAATTCTAATACACTTAATTAATTTTCAGTCATCTGACATTCGAAAAACTGACCACAGAATTAGATTTCGACATAAAGTAGTCCTAAACGGTGAAAAATAAAATTATTTGAAACAGTGACAATATCGTTTTCGATTTCACTGAAAGATCTCTATATTTCATTGAAAAGCATGCAAGAAAAGCTTATTTTCTCTGAAAAATAAACGAAAATAATTTGAAAAGTAATGATTGGCAGTTTAAGGGTAAAATGAGCTGTATCAAGCAGAAATACCTTTATCAGGTGGCCTCGATAGCTCAGTAGTTAGCAAGTTCGACTTATGACCGAGAGGTTGTGGGTTCGAATCAGGCCACCGGAGGTGAGGTGTGTCCTTGGGCAAGACCCGTAATGCCACTGCCCCATTCCACCCAGGTGTAAATGGGTAGCAGCTTTGCAATGTCACTGCCTCTCTCCCGCCCCCCTGTCATAACATCCGGAAAGAACTCAGTTCAAATAAGCTTGAAGCTTTGATCGCATTTGAACAAAAAATAAATTAGTATAAACAAAAACTAAATAGCAAATCAACTTGTTTACAAACACAGTCAGAATACAGCCGTCCATGTCTGTATGCAGAAAATTAAGTTGAAATGAGCATCCTTATCATTATGATAACACACCCATATGATAAACCAGGGGTCCTGGGTTCGATCCGGGGCTTCTCCAGACTTCCAGATGAGTTTAAACCAAAAAACTAAAAAACCATATTTGACAATGTCATCTGCTACTGTTATAATTGTTGCTTTAAGGGTTGATTGTTGTTTTATGAAGGCACCAGGTGAGAGGACCTACATGTCAGAAGTGTTACAGTGCCATTCCTGTGAGATTGTCTAGTAGCAGGAATCAGCTCATCAATCTGCTACAGGTAATATTGTTTGTTAGCTCGGCTGTTTTCGAAGAAAACGACGAGGTATTGTCATAGCTCTGGCGTCGTCGTGCAAAAACTTTGACATTTTGTAATATCTTTGTCATTACTGAACATATTTACCTGAAACTTGGACTAGCTGTTCATTATGAAAAAGGGAACTCATACCAATAGGTGAGGTAACTCTCAAAATATTTTTGGCACAGTTATGCCCCTTTTTCACATTACGTGAACAAGTCCGTGAAATAAAGATCCCCCTAAACCCCATTTTATATAGAGAAAACTGGGGTTTACGTGGGTAAACATTAATTTCCTTATATCTGCTCCAAGACATAGGTTGTGGGTACTCGTTAGAACCGCCTCATTGGGGCGGTTCCAACGTGCACCCAAAACCTATGTTTGGAGTATAAATAAGAAAATTATCACAAATTTTCATCAGAAAAATTGCCTTTTTTAAGGTTTGAAAAATGTACTATATCACACGGATGTGTTATCGTAATGAACTTAGAATTTTTGCAGCCAAGCTTTGGCACCTGAATGATGTCAAAAACGTTGGCTTTTTATGATGTCACTCTTGACACTCCTCCATCAAGTGTTTTGTTGCATATTTTATATACTTCCAACTTCCTTTCTTGAATCTGTGGAAGAATGAGAGATTTAAAAAGAATGTTGCTGAATGGGCAAGTATCGAACCTATGACCTAATCACCAGTCTGTCACGCATCTGACTGAGCCACAGAGGCCAGGGCTTCAAGTATCATGAGCCAAGACAAGTGAAAATGCGTCTATGAACATTTATAGGTGCACAGTAAAGACTTGCCTTTAAAATATATACTTATACTCAACTTCTTTGAACTTATGCTCAAATTCTTTGAACATGAAATTGATATGGCTCATACTTTGCAAATTACCAGCAAATATGGCATAATTTCAGGTTCAGATCAGTATTTGTTTTTAAGCTTTATAAGGTTTAGCAGCCCCGTCTACACTGTATAGGTCATTTTGGAGACGTTGCTTCCAATTTCGTGGGACTTTTACCCGACACCAAGATGAAATGACATCTCCTGCCATATCACCCAATGAAACAAATATTATTTATATGCATGGACGGTCTGACTCGCACCGCTTTGCCTGGGCAGGCTCTAAGCAGTTTACAAGTACTCGTGCGGTCAATTTCAACTCTGCGTGGAAGCATCATGCAGCCCATCTATTTTTTCAAGCCCCAATTGGCGGGGGCAGAGGTTTCAGATCAGTATGAAATAATATTTATCCTGGGTATAGATATTAAAATGCCAATTATTGTTGGTGTTTTTGATACTGATGAGTCAAAGTTCATGCTCAAAAAGTTTGTACATGCATTTACTTTCTTAGTGAACCCTGTCCATCGGGGCTTGGAGAACTAGATGGGGCTGCATGGTGCTTCCAGGCTGAGGTGAAACTGACGGAACATTTGGGTACTGGTTAACCGCTTAGAGGGTCTAAGCCTGCTCAGGCTAAGTAGTGTGAGTCATACCATCCCTTAACTGTAGCGTTTTTTGGGAGGTAGGGCTTGAGATGTCATTTCATCTCAATAGTTGGTAAATGTCCCACAAAATGGGAAGCAACATCTTTAAAATGACCTAAATAGTGTTCGCAGGCAATGTTAAGGGGGAATAGATACACCTTCTGGGGAGGCAACTCCTGCAAAAGTATTTTGTCTCCCATGTCAATAGAGGTCACCTCTTTAAGAAAAGAATTTGCTCCTGAAGAGCAAATTCTTTGCTTAAAAAGTTGACCCCTTTTTCTGTGGGACAGGGCTTAAAGAAAAGCAAACAGGAAGTCCTGAAAGTTGTCTCCTTTTGAAAAATGGCGGAAAAATCTTCCAAGGTGTTCCCATTCCCAGAAACAATAATTTACGTTCTTCCCAGGAGCTGACAAGAATGTTTGAAGACCAGTATGATTTGCCAGGAGGAGAGGTCAGGTTACCATGGTTACCAAGACAGCTAACAACACTATGTGATACAGCTTCTTCACCAGTTCAGAAACAGGCTGTAGTACACTCCTTCTTTAGGTTTGTTTGTTTGATTTAAAGTTTAACGTCCAAGTCAACACTGTATAGGTCATTTTGGAGACGTTACTTCCAATTTTGTGGGACTTTTACCCGACATTGAGATGAAATGACATCTCAAGTCCTGTCATCCATTGCAACAAATAAGGTTAATAAGCATGGATGGTCTGACTCGCACAGCTTTGCCTGGGCAGTCTTAGATGCTCTAAGCGGCTTACCAGTACTCGGGTGCGGTTGGTTTCAGCTCTGCCTGGAAGCATCATGCAGCCCATCTATTTCTTTAAGCCCCGATGGGCAGGGGCTGCCCTTCTTTAGGTAATTACAGTAAAATTCCGCTATTAAGACCACCTAAACTTAAGACTAAATCTGCTCTTAAAAGTTTATTGAGAAGGTTTCAGTTATTCTTTCTTTGTGTTTTCTACACCATGTATCTCCTAATAAGAGACCGGCCCTGATAGCTCAGTTGGTAGAGTGTCCGCTTTGGGGAGCGGGAGGTCACGGGTTCGATCCCTGGGCCACGACATACCAAAGTCGTTAAGAATGGTACTAGCTGCTCCTCGCTTGGCACTCAGATTTACGGGTTAGAGCTAGGACTGGTCGACCCAGTGTCAGGATAATGTGACTGGGTGTGGTATCATGTATTGTGTCTGGGACATGATACTTCAGTGAGACAGCACTATAAAAAAGTGAGCATTGAGCTCCCTGTCGCAACCAGACACCGTCGTGATATGACTGAAAAGTTGTTGAAAGCGACTTTAAACCCGAATTCACACACACACACACACACACACACACACATACACACACACACACACACATCTCCTAATAAGAGACCACCTTTTGGACTGTTCAAAAGGTGGTCTTAATATCGGAATTTTACTGTATCCCATATTTACTGTATGTATTCTGACAGATAAGCGTGAGCAAACAGTGTAGACCCAGATGAGACTTCACAGAATGCCAAAAGTGTAAACAGACTCATCATATTCTATATTAAGCTTTATGATACCAGTCACCAAAGCAGACTGCATTTTCAAATATCGTTTTTGTTGCGCCAGTTTTAAGCATGGTGCAATAGGAGTCTGGTTTTCTGTCGTTCATTCATCTGAACATCAAGCCATCAACATTTGCGACCACCCTATTTTTGTCGTACCTGCTTTTAAGCATGATGCGATATAGGAGTTGAATTTTCCGTCCGTTCGTCAAGCCGTCAACATTTGCGACCACCCTTACTACCACCCTAATGTAAGAGTGCATTTCTTGAAAAATATAGGAGCTTCATTAATGATATACTCAGAGGCAAAAGAAAGTATACAGTTTTTTTAAGCCCATACTTTTGTAGTGGTTCATCAGCCAAACTCGAAATTTTGAAAAACATGGTTTTACCCAATGCACAATATCGTAGTGTGGTAAATTTACCGAATGTAACGCGTGAATAGCCACACTATAGGTACATGACGATTTTGAACTTTTTGCACGTGCACCATATCTGATGATTTCATTTACCTGTGATTCACTTTGTGAACTCTCAGATGTGTGCCTTAACAAACCACAACCTTAGATTTGCTATCACATGATGGCAAGGCTATCAAATGCAGACAGAAATCGAGCTATTGGGATGCTGCAGGCCGGCTGCTTGAAGCGGTTTGTGGCTCGCATATTGCAATGCACCAGAGTAGCAATATATCGGCTTTGGAGACGTTTCCAGCAGAATGGAAATGTGGCAGACAGGCCAAGGATAGGCAGGCCTAAAGTAACGACGCCCAACCAGGACCGGTACATCCGCCTACAACATGCCTGCGAGCATTTTGGGCCTGCCATTGCAACCGCGAGGGCCACAGTTGGCACACATCACCGCCCTGTGAGTTCTCGCACTGTTAGAAGGTGTCTAGCTTCAGCAGGAATGTGTACTAGACGGCATTACAAAGGGCCTGTTTTAACAGATCGTCATCACCAGGCTTGCCTTAATTGGACAACTGTACGTCAGGGACGGGGCAATCTGTTCTGGAACTCAGTACTCTTCAGTGATGAGAGCAAATTCAATGTAGTCCAGGCCAATGGTAGGGAGCGAATCTTCCGTCGGCGGAATGAGCGATTTGCCCAGTGCTGTGTAAGAGAGACAAACCGATAGGGTGGCTGTGGTGTTATGGTTTGGGCAGGGATAAGTGCCCACCACAAAACACCCTTGCATGTTGTTCAGGGACGTCTGAATGCTGTTGCATACAGGGACACCATTCTGCGTCCGATAGCTGTGCCCTTTATGGCGCACCATGGCCTTCGGCATTTTCAGCATGACAATGCCAGGCCTCATACTGCAAGGGTCACTGATGCATTTTTTTCAGCAGCAACCATTCAATGTCCTGCCATGGCCGTCCCTCAGCCCAAACCTAAACCCAATCGAACACCTGTGTTTGGCAGAAGAGTTCGAGCTCGGCCGGTTCAGTCAGTGAATGTTGCTCAGCTTGAAGTTGCTCTCCAGCATGAGTAGGGGATCCCACAACAATTCATAAGGCGCCTGATCAATTCCATGTATCGGCGATGCAGGGCTGTGATCCAGGCGGGTGGTGTTCACACCCATTAATAGTGAAGGAGCTATAGAGAAGCTAGACCTTAACACCCAGTACAGGTAAACCGTGTGTCGAGTTCTAAACCTGCCCAGGAACAGTGTCACTGGATAACATTAAACTGGTAAACCGCTTAGGAGGTCTAAGCATGCCTAGGATAAGTGCCAATTTCTTAATTTCGATCATGTTAATCAACAATCAATCAATCAATCAATTTATCAATCAGTATCAAGTCCAGAGAGTCTGATTCAAATCAAATGTTTCAAATGTGTCTTCTCAAACCTTCGGAGTTTGAAGAACAACCAATAAAAATCAAATTTTAACGTGAATGAAATGTTCTTATCAAATGGATTTAAATTGATTTTTCTGACAATATTTTTTAGATTTTTCATTTCTTTTTTCCTTCCTTTGAACGATCCAAAACATCTCATTTATTCTGTAATCAACTTGCCAATATCAGGTTTTGAACTCATTGGACAAAGCTTCAATCACTACGTTTTATGGGTTACTCAGTAAATGAATTTCACCAATTTAGTTGATTTAAAATGTCTTTAAATGTTTAAAAAGACAATACTCTACATTCATGAAAAGACAGACATTGAATGAATGCGGTTTAAACAACCGAAACCTCGTATCAGCAAATGCCAATTTAACGTCACTCTCTAAATCGACCCCTTTGATTGATTATGTCCCCTGTTTTAACAATTATTGGTGACTCATTCACAAACTTGCCATTTATGTATGCCATAATGATTGCTCTATCCAGACATAAAGATTTCGTAAATCTCACTTTAACCGTTTTGACAAAAATCGGGAAAAATCAGGGTGTATACTTTTTTTTGCCTCTGAGTATATTTGGTACAAACTTGCATCTATGAATGTCAACTTCAATGCAAGCATCCATATTCGATCTTGACCTACATTTTATGGTTCACTGATTTTGTGAATTATTGCAACCACCCTAACTTTCACTCTAACGTAAGAGTCCATTTCTCAAGAATTATGAGCACTTCATTAATGATACCATGATACTTGGTACAAACTTGCATATTGGAGTGAGCTTTTACGCAGGCATCCATGTTTGACCTTGACCTAGATTTCATGGTTTGGTGTCTTTGCGCCCCCACAGCCGCAACATAGCTGAATTCTTGTCTTATTTCTGAGAAAATAAGGATTTCCATGACATAGGAACCATCTGTTAAGCGAGGCTGTGGAAATACTGGACCGGACTTGACCCATAGGGTTCGCCGGCGTGACGTCACTGCCCGAAGCAACCGATAGGCCGCCATTTTTGAGGTGAAAACAATAACAGAGCGACCGGCAATTACCCTTTAGATCGCTATCAATTACATTGAATAAAATCGTTTTTTAACCTGAAAATGCATGTTACTGTAAGTAAAAATGATTAAAAGTAAAGAATAACGAGGCGGGAAATTTCCATTTAGTGAAATAACAGCTGCCTGATAACCGATGTCTACGGACTAGTGTCAAGTGTTGTGTATTCGGAGGTGTCATGGACTCGGGAAATATACTCTATCCAAGTGTCAAGGTAGGTTTGACATTCTGTTTATTGTCAAAATAACACAGATCAGATTGCTAAGAGGAGCTGTCTGATCTGAGTCCACACTGTTTGTCGGTAAAAAATCGTTGACTGCCGGTAGCTTTAAGTCATTTCTGCAAACAGTGTGGACCCAGATCAGACTGCTCATCTGATCTGGGTCCATACTGTTTGCATGTCATATGTCATTTCTGCAAATACTGTAAACCCAGATCAGAGGTTATGCCAAGGCTAGGGGGACAGGCTAGTTTGTTAGTTCATTTACAAGGCACACATTCTAAAGACCTTGTTGTTTTGACCTTTAGATCAGCTAGAGGCATTCATTTTAGGACCCCTGTTCATCTTCTTTAGCACACCCAGTAAGGAGGTTTTTTTCTACACTTTAAAGTTAATTACAATCAATTTCTAAATTTAGTCACCCATCCATCACCTGTGGTGATGTTCCAAGGGATCGCCTCGGTAAGTGCAGAAATGTTGTTGAAAGGGAGAAATAGGAGCACTAGAGAGAAATCAACAGACAATTTTACCAATAGAAAGGACAATTTCAGTTCAGTTGTAAATGATGATTTGTACAACCACCTGCACTACAGATTTTTGGCATGTTTTATAAAAATTGTAAGAAATATGCTAGTGACTTGGGTTTTATTTACACTATTTGCTTATTCAAAATGGCGTTTGTATTCACCCGCGTGCTCGTTGCTATCACGTGACAAACGAAAGTACCCGGATGACCGGCGAACCCTATTTCTTTATGACAGGACAAGACTAGAGAATATTTATTATTTACATTAACATTACATTGTTACATTTACATGAGACAAGTATTGACAATGTTTATGGCCTGATTTGCAGGAGCTGTCTTCTTATGACAAATGGATAATTGTTAAATATGTTATAGTGGATAATCCTACGAAGTGAGATTTGCATAGTATATTGGGACAAAATATTTTAATCAATTTTTCTCCTACATTTCTCATTTCAGGGTAGCCTTATGTCTACCAGCCCACCTGATGTTTTCTGACAGACACCAGTCTGAAGAAATACAGAATCTGAAAGAAATAGCAAAGTTTTTCAATACATTTGTGGTATGTTTCACAGACACCTAGCAGTGTTTGTTGTCATAAATGCTTGTGCCACCTTGTTAATGTTGAAGAGTTTATTGATTACAATAGTAAATTACTCTTAACCTATAAAATGCCAATCACGAAAATTGACGTTTGCTTTGTCGTCTGCCTGTTACTTTAAAAGTCATTGTTGCAAACAGTGTAGATCCAGATCAGACTGCTCCTCTAGGAGCAGTCTGATCTGGGTCCACAATGTTTGCCTTTATGCAAAAATATTTTTAAAAAGTTTGCAAGAAGATTCAGCAGACGACATTAACAGATGACATTTTCAGATGCAATTTTCAATACCCACATGGGAATAGACCCACACACAAAGGGCCTCCATGGCCTAGTAGTTCAGAGCACTGACACTCAAATGTTTGGTCTCTCACTGTGGTTTTGAGCCTAACTGTAAAAATGTGGGCACTTCAAGGACTTACTGTAATTCTCCTAAAATTTCAACAAATTTGTTTCACGATCCAGCAAGGAGTCCAAAAAGGGTAGACAGAATGTCAAATAGTGTAGACCCTGATCCATACCTGTGATACCTCCCTCATCAGGAGGGAGACTCCTTCATTTTGATGCTTATTTTTGCCCAATTTATGCTAAATTTTCGTAAAATATTGAAGTCACCCTCATTTGAACTGAGAATTTACCTATAAATTTTTTTACATCTCCCTCACATTACGAAAGCACACCCGTGCAAATTGGTGCATTTTTACACATCTCCAAAATGGGCATATTTCTGATGAAAATCCGTGATATTTTTCTTATAAATACTGCAAACATAGGTGGTGGGTGCTTGTTAGAACCGCCTCATTGAGGCGGTTCTAACGAGTACCCACAACCTATGTCTTGGAGCAAGGATAAGAAAAATAATGTTTACCCCCATAAACCCAGTTTTCTCTATATAAAGTGGGGTATAAGGGGGTCTTCATTTCACAGACTTGTTCACGTGATGATCACAAGAGCAAATCTCCCTCAGACAGTTCAAAACATTATCACAGTTATGCTTATCAGACTGCTCCTTGAGGAGCAATCTGATTGGGTTTACACTGTTTGTCCCAATACTTACATTCATTAGGGTACTTATTTTACCTTGTGTTCCATGCCATGGAAGGTCAGGGTGTTTTTCTTTGAGTACATCTTACAGTGTTTGTTGCCACAAATGTTTATGCCACCTTATTAAAGTTGAAGAGTTTATTAATTACAATAGCAAATAACTCTTTATTTTGCATTTTGACTCTGTCCATCAGTTGAACTTGTTTATAATAAAGACTTGGTGTGACATTCAACCCACTGCTGCAACATAATGCCTTAAATACTATTCTCTTAGTCATAGAGAACAGCATTGTCCGTGGGTCTTTACCCACATGAAGTATGACTTACTGTGGGAATAGAACCACACAAAGGGTCTCCGTGGTGTAGCAGTTAAGGGCACTGACACTTAAATGTTTGGCCTCTCACTGCTGTATGTTCCAGCCTTACCACAAAAATCCTAAAAATTTGGGCACTTTGAGTACTTGCTGTAATTCTGCAAAATTTTGACAAATTTGTTTCATGATCCCGCAAGGAGTCCAAACAATGCAGACAGTGTAGACCCTAATCAGACTGCTCCTTGAGGAGCAGTCTGATCAGGGTCTGCACTGTTTGCTTTGGCCTGTCTGTCCCAATACTTAGGAGCATCTATCTTGTGTTCTTTATCCAAGCTTATTCTTAATCCTGACATCACCAAGGAAAACACGAGAGCAGACAACAATCTAAGTTTTTATTACTTTTTCAGAGAAAACAAGGCTTGACATTTCATGTGAATCATCTGTTTCAGATAAGAGGGGGTATCCGTATATAACTTTTCTTATTTCTGCATGAAAACATATACTCAGTCAAAAAAGTTCCTATACCTAAAATTGCTTCTGTTACTATAGCTACTACAGATAAAAACTACGCAAAGTTTGTTGTGTTTTGATAAGAAGACTCAATTTTCCGTGCAAAAGCACCATTCGTTTTTGTTTTCGTAAACACATCATCGTAGACTATTGCTTTAAACACCCAAGGGGTCACTGTGTCATTTTTGCAGAGAAAATCATTAAAACATGCTATGATTTAACATCACAAAATTTCCCTGTACCCTACATTTCTTAAATTTGATACGTGTGACATTTCTTTAGATACCATATGCGTCTATTCACAAAAGATTTGGAACTTTAGTTGCATCAGCTACGAGAAACAGGCTATCACATATTGACCTCCAATTCTTAGAAGTTGTGTGCAAATGCTGCTTTCAATGGGAATTCATAGAAAATCGAAATCGATAGTGCTACATGCTACATGAATTTTCTGTATTTTTTACCATCATGATGAAAAGCAATGGTGGACATAAAGGGTTTTTTGAAAAAAACGGCAAAAATTGATTTTCAGGAATAAAAATTACAGCAGTTCGAAAATTGCTATAGTTTTAATTGCAAGGGAGATAATTTGAGAAATTCACAAATTAAAACCTCGCTTTTAATGCGAGATCATGAGATATTGTAAAAGTAAAGTGTTATCAGATGTTCAGAGAATATTGTCTCCCATCTTAGACAAAAAAGAACTTTCTGCGTATGCGCAATGACCATTTTCTACCAAAATATCTGTAGGCACATATTCGAAGACAACTCTGGAGCAGAAAGGTATGGACAAATGCAAGTTTGAGCATTCTCTAGCTAAACATCCGATTTAAATGTCTATAGCCAAATTTAGCTCAATAGCTGCCAGATATCTAGTGAGTTTCACCCGAAAGTTGGTATAGTTAGGGCCCCGCACTGAAAGTGTGGGTGCCCTATAGTAATCACTCTGTCCGTCCGTCTGTCTGTCTGTCCGTCCGTCTGTCCGTCCACAAATTTCCTACTCCTCTGATAGCGCTGCCGGGGCCCTAGTCAGTTTCACTGACAGCTCTAGTTTATTTATTGACTAAGTATATATTGTGGGTATTCATTAGAAGCGCCTCGATGAGGCGCTTCTAATGAATACCCACAACATATATTTTTGTGTGGCAATAAAAAAAGATATCAAAACTTTTCAGATGGATAAAGCACTTACCTGGAGCTATGCATTATATTAGAAAGAGTTTTACAGTTAAACCTATGTTAAGCAAGCACCTAATGGATAATCTTAATGTGCTTGCTTAACCCTTTACCACTCAGATACGTGTTTTTACGTGTCTGCACCCCCCCCCCATTTTAAGCCCCAAATGCACCTAAAATCTGCATTTCCACCCCTGGATAGTTATGTTTGCTTTAAGATTTGTTGGGCAAAAAAATGACCTGTTTTTTCGCGCGCCTCCCCACTAAAAATATTCTGGGGGGGGGGGGATTGAACTCACATGCCGAAAAATTTTGGGTGTATGGCCCAACCGGCCGCTAAAATTTATATCTGAGGGTGTCTGGGGTCAAAAATGCCTGAAAATTGATGCTGATAAAACATGCTGTAAACAGTGAAAATGGCCAGTGCCAAACACCTTAATTGTTGCCTTGACAGCTGTGTGAAGATTAAAAAGTGGTCAAAAATTCATGTGAAAACACACTTTTTGCCAACTTTGAGATGCCCCCATTTTACCATGACAACAATGATCAAGTCATGAAAGGTTGCATTTGAAAGGCTGCTGCCCAATGAACATTCATACCGAGTTTGGTGTAAAACAGACCATCCATTATGAAACAATGGCTAGTTGAAGTTGATGTCAGGTGCAACACTGTGAAAATCAGCGAAATTCACAAAATCCCTGAGTGGTAAAGGGTTAAAGTAGGTGCTTGCTTAATGCAGACAAATTTCAACTTCTTTGGCCTGTTTGGGAACTGAATTCCCACTTGCTTAAGACAGGTTGCTTGCTTAATAGAGGTGGCCATTAAGACAGGTTTTACTGTATATGTATTTATAATTCTTTGTTGTAGGTGGAATATGTTGCTGAAGGAGTATATCTGCCATTGAGTTGGACTTTATATATTTTGCAGGTTAGACCAAAACATCACGCAAACACGCCTATATAATTTTGAACCCCTTAAACCACAATTTTATTTAGTAAAACTAGGGTTTTCAGGGGTATACATTATTTTTCTTATTTCTGCTCAAAAACATAGATTGTGGGTACTCGTTAGAACCGCCGCATTTGCAGTAAACATGAGGAAAGTATCACAATTTTTCATCTTAAAATTTTCTTTTTTTCGGCGTAAAAACATACAATGTATTTGTATATGTGTGTTTTCATGATGATTGAACCAAGGCACAGCATCAGTCTCCTGATGTATCCAGAACGGCCAGATTCTACATTTCTATCTATCTATCTATACCTAGTCAGTCACATTTGGCCATTACCTCAGTTGAATGGGTGGCTAAATTTAGAATTTAGCTAGAAAAAAAAACGATTCACTTGATAAGTCCATAAAACAGTTTACAATCTGAATAACAGTCTGAATAACAGAGGTATCCTAAAAGGCATACCTCTGAGTCTCAGTCTTACAGGCTTTTAACTCTTCTGTGACGCTACTTTACGCCATCGCCGGCAGGTCCATCGAGCAGCTGTCCATTTGTTTCTCTTCTGATAGTTCAGAAGCTATGTAACACTCTGTATGTGGCAGTACACCCTCTGATCATCTGATTGCATGGAATTCATTGAAACATATATGCTGGGTATTTGTTGCTAATTAAAGGATAGTTTTTGTCAATTCTCCATTAAGGAGAATGGACACACTTTCAGGGGAGGCAACTCCTGTAAAAATATTTTTGTCTCCTATGTTTTTTGTTTTGTTTGATTTGAGGTTTAACGTCCCCGTCAACACTGTAAAGGTTATTTATGAGACATTGCTTCCAATTTTGTGGGACTTTTACCCGACATTGAGATGAAATGACATCTCAAGCCCTGTCACCCAATAAAACCAATAGGGTTTATTAGAATGGATGGTCAGCCTCGCACTGCGATTCCTGGACAGGCTTAGATCCTCTAAGCGGTTGACCAGTACTAGTGTGCGGGCCAGAATCAGCTCTGCGTGGAAGCATCATGCAGCCCATATATTTCTTCAAGCCCCTATGGACGGGGGCTTTTGTCTCCTATGTCAATAGGGGTCAACTCTTAAAGGAAAGAATTTGCTCCTGATGAGCAAACTCTTTTCTTTAAGAGTAGACCCCTTTTTCAGTTGGACAGGGCTTATAGAAAAGCGAACAGGAAGTCCCAAATATTGTCTCCCTTTGAAAAATGGTGGAAAAATCTCCCATTCCCCTTAAAACCAATGTTTTATATAGAGAAATAAGGAAAAATTATCCTTTAGTTATCAACAAATACCCAAATGCTATGATGGATACACAGGCTAATCAGGGACTGATGTACGGAAAAACTAGGGCTTGAAGAAATAGATTGACCACACAGCAGAGTACTGGTAAACGGCTTAGAAGGGCTAAGCCTGCCCAGGCAAAGTGGTGTTAGATCATCCATTGCGTATAAGCCTTGTGGTTTCATTGGACAGCAGGGTTTGAGATGTCATTTCATCTCAATGTCGGGTAAAAGTCCCACAAAATTGGAACCAGCATCCCAAAATGACCTAAATAGTGTTGACGGAGACATTAAACCTCAATTTAAACAAGCAAATGGAAAATGAAATTCAGCTGACACAACAGTACAGTAATTCTGATATGGTTAGAACTGATCTACGAGGGCTGATTGACATGTACGTCCCATGAACAAGTCCCTGAAATGAACACCCCATAAACCCCCACTTTATATAGAGAAAACTGGGGTTTACAGGGGTATACATTATTTTTCTTATTTCTTCTCCAAGACATATGCTGTGGGTTCTCGTTAAAACTGGCCCAATGAGGCATTTCTAACAAGCACCTACAACCTATGGTTGCAGCATAAATAAGAAATATATGTAATGGATTTTCATCAGAAAAGTAGCCATTTTGAAGATGTGAAAGATGCACTATGTTGCCATTACGATAACACATCCATGTGACATAATGCATTTTTTCTCATCTCCAAAATGGCTACTTTTCTGATGAACATCCATGATATTTTCCTTATTTATACTGCAAACATAGGTTGTGGGTGCTCGTTAGATCCGCCTCAATGAGGCGGTTCTAACGAATACCCACAGCCTATGTATTGGAGCAGAAATAAGAAAATTAATGTTTACCCCCCGTAAACCCCAATTTTCTCTAAATGAAGTGGGGTTCAGGGCGGTGTTCATTTCACGGACTTATTCATGTGATGACGGGTGTGCTATCCTAATGATCAAATTGACGAAGATTTGTTAACTAACACCGTTGTTAGTTTTGAACAACTGGGGCCAGTTGTTCAAAACTAATGACATTGTTAACTAATGTATCTTTAAAACTTTCAGCATTCAATATGGTGATAATACTAATATTTTTGCTGAAAAAAATGTGAGCAGCTTTTGCAAATGCAAAAGCTGCTCACATTTTTTTCAGCAAAAATAACAAAAATTGAGATATTGTACTTGCTAGAATGGTTAACAATTTGACCACTAACAAGCTCATTAAGCTAACGATGCTTTGAACAACCATCCTTTAATTATCCTCATTTCACCTCCTTATCACTATTTTTGAAGGTTTAGAAAAGTATTTGACTGTGCGTAATAAGTAACTAGGATCATGTAAGTTGTTTACGGATACTGTACTCTTACTTTTCAGGGCCTGAAGTCAGCTACATCAGAGCATTGTTTCTCCCAGTCTGTGGATTCTCTCTGTCAAAGATGTCCCCTTATTCCTCTATCAGTTTTGGTAGGTTTGTTTGTGTCGCTTGTGTTGTTTTATTATCCCCTCGCAACAAAGTTGCGAATGGGGATATAGCATCGGTGCCGTGCGTCCGTGTGTTAGTGTGTGTGTCTGTGTGTGTGTGTGTGTGTGTGTGTCTGTCCGGAACCTTGTGAGCAGGATAGAAGACACAGTATTCATCGTAGAAGCATCAAACCTTCCACAAATGTTCACCATGTACAGAGGATGAACCCTATTGAATTTCAAGGTCAGGGGTCAAAGGTCAAGGTCACAATGGACTTGACCTTGAAAACCTTGTGAGCAGGATAGAAGACACAGTATTCATCGTAGAAGCATCAAACCATCCACAAATGTTCACCATGTACAGAGGATGAACCCTATTGAATTTCAAGGTCAGGGGTCAAAGGTCAAGGTCACAATGGACTTGACCTTGAAAACCTTGTGAGCAGGATAGACGACACAGTATTCATCGTAGAAGCATCAAACCTTCCACAAATGTTCACCATGTACAGAGGATGAACCCTATTGAATTTCAAGGTCAGGGGTCAAAGGTCAAGGTCACAATGGACTTGACCTTGAAAACCTTGTGAGCAGGATAGACGACACAGTATTCATCGTAGAAGCATCAAACCTTCCACAAATGTTCACCATGTACAGAGGATGAACCCTATTGAATTTCAAGGTCAGGGGTCAAAGGTCAAGGTCACAATGGACTTGACCTTCAAAACCTTGTGAGCAGGATAGACGACACAGTATTCATCGTAGAAGCATCAAACCTTCCACAAATGTTCACCATGTACAGAGGATGAACCCTATTGAATTTCAAGGTCAGGGGTCAAAGGTCAAGGTCACAATGGACTTGACCTTGAAAACCTTGTGAGCAGGATAGAAGACACAGTATTCATCGTAGAAGCATCAAACCTTCCACAAATGTTCACCATGTACAGAGGATGAACCCTATTGAATTTCAAGGTCAGGGGTCAAAGGTCAAGGTCACAATGGTCTAACATATTCAGATTGGATTTTCTTGTTAATGAATGGTATGCAGTTGCGAGGGGATGCTACGCTTGCGTTGCCTTGTTTTGGATAGCCTATTGGCCATTTTGTGGGAAAGTAACTGTCCTTTTAGCTTTCCGCTGTTAGCCTATTGGCCATTTTGTGGGAAAGTAACTGTCCTTTTAGCTTTCTGCGGTTGATGTTTCCATTGGGGTCTGGTCTTTCATGTTTGTGTTTCTTTCCCTTTGGTGTCTCTGATGGGAGCTGTGGGTTAATTATATCGATTCCTGATCATTCCCTCCACTTCTATTTTTTATATGAGCCTGAGCACCACAAAACCTACAATAAGACATGTGCACCCAGTCTATCCAGACACTTATCTTGCTGCATGAAGTAGCATTGGGGCGTTAGCTATCCTTAGAGCGCACAATGAAGACTCTGATCAGACTGTGCAGATGCGCAGGCTGATCTGAGTCTTCCTTGGGTGCAGATGTCCTATTGTAGTTTTTTGTCGTGCGCTGGCTCATATTATCTGTAAGAAATGAATCTGATGTCTTGTTAATTTATTAAAAAAAAAACTGCCTCTGTGAGGCCGGCCTCAGAAGCTCAGTGGGATGAGCATCATCCCCGCTGGGACCAGCAACATTATTTCATGGATGTTGATCCTAAACTCAATTCTATGGTCATTCTCTCCCACTGATTCAAGAAGGGAAGTTGTCAGTATCTGGCAAAAAAATGTGTGCTATACTGGCTACACACTTATGTATATGCCTGTCCAGATAAAGTGTAATTAGGTATACATGCTGGCTCGGCATGAAAGAATTACTGTGGACTGGGCTGTAAACTCCATTCTAAATCAAATTCTTCCTCTGGGAAAAATCTTTAAGAGAAGCACCACTTTGCAAAAGGATTGAAATGCAAAGTAGTAAATACTTTCTTGTTTGAGTGGTTTTCTCTTTGAAAAAGACAAAAATTTGCAAATGCATTCTCATTGAAAAAGAAAAAAAAAATGCAAATGCATACTCTTTGAAAAAGACAAAAATTTGCAAATGCATTCTCTTTGAAAAAGACAAAAATTTGCAAATGCATTCTCTTTGAAAAAGACAAAAATTTGCAAAAGCATTCTCTTTGAATAAGACAAAAATTTGCAAATATATTCATTCACCTTAAACCTCATCATGCTGAACATTTAAATATGCTACACTCCTCTCCAAACTTCAGCCATTTATGTTACATGATTCAAATTTTACCATGGATACAGCAGTGGAATGGAAAACAGTAAAGAGCCTGATCAGCTGGCTTCCAGGAAGCCAGCTGATCAGGATCTTTACTGTTTTAAAATAGAGGTAAAGCTGGGTTTACCATGGTGAGGGATTATTTTTCAACTCTGTAGACAGATACAGATACCTGTGAATAATGAAGATTCAAATGTGACGGGTTAAAATGAGTTTTGTATGATTTAAGGTTTAACGTTCCCATCAACACTGTATAAGATCATTTTGGAGACGTTGCTTCCAAGTTTTTGGGACTTTAACCCGACATTGAGATGAAATGACATCTCAAGACCTGTTGCCCAATGAAACCAACATGGACGGTCCAACTGGCACCGCTTTTGCTGGGCAGGCTAAGACCCACTAAGCGGTTTACCAGTTTTCGTGTGTGGCGGGTTTCAGCTCTTCGTGGAAGCATCATGAAGCCCATGGGCGGTGGCCAATTGGGGGGTGGGGGGGGGGGGGGGGGCTCATGGCTCATAATTAGCCATCTCATCTGGATCTACACTGTGGCCATTTTGTTTATAATTCAGGGGGGGGGGGGGCTCATGGCTCATAATTAGCCATCTCATCTGGATCTACACTGTGGCCATTTTGTTTATAATTCATCATGAAAACACGCAAAATATAATTTTGAACCCTTAAAATCCCACTTTGGCAGCCTCGATATCTTAGTGGTTAGCACATTTGACTTATAACTGAGAGGTTGTGGGTTCGAATCTGGTCACCGGACAAGAGGTGTTTCCTTGGGCTAGACAGGTAATGCCACTGCCCCACTCCACCCAGGTGTAAATGGGTAGCAGTGGTATAAAAGTCACTGCCCCTTTCTACCTTGGGTGATAACATCCGGATTGAGTGTTCGAGATTGATTCAAATAAGCTTGAAGCTTTCATTGCAGTCAAACTAAAATAAATTAGTATAAACTAAACGCCACTTACTCATAATAAAACTGGGGTTTAAATTAGCAAACATTATTTTTCTTATTTCTGCTTAAAAACATAGATTGTGGGTACTTGTTAGAAATGCCTCACTGAGGCAGTTCTAACAAGTACACACAATCTAGGTTTTGAGACAAAATTAAGAAAAATATCACAATTTTTGTTGGAACTTTTTCAAATTTTTGATGGTAAAACTTTCAATATATTTGGATAGGCAAGTTTTCCTAATATCAATTGAAAGCACTATTGCATCACATGAACAAGTCTGTGAAATTAACACCCCTCTAAACCCCACTTTATTTAGAGAAAACCAGGATTTACAGGGTAATACATAATTTTTCTTATTTCTGCTCCAAGACATAGGTTGTGGGTACTCGTTTGAGGTGGTTCTAACGGGCACCCACAACCTATCTTTGCAATATGAATAAGAAAAATATCACAGATTTTCATCAGAAAAATAGCCATTTCTGAGATGCTTAAAAATGCACTATGTCACACAGGTATGTTATTGTAAAGGGCAATAATGGACTTGTCCAAACTCAGTGATGGAAGCATCCACTTCAGTGACTCATGGATGTAAGTGTTAAATTGACACATTTTTTTTCCAGGTACATCATAATCAAGTAAACTATTTCCTTGACAGTCAGACGTTGTCTGGTAGGATGTCTGAACTTCTGAAGGCTCTGGAGTGTGTTAGGTAATTTTTTAGAAATTATTGAACCTCTAAATACATGTACACATAAACTGGTTTTGGATATAACTGTTTAAAGATGGATCACAGAAGTATACAGATTATGTACAAAAAATGACCATTAGTCTGTACAGTTTTTAGCTCACCTGGGCCGAAGGCTCCAGGGGAGCTTATAGTATAGTGGGTCGTCCGTCCATTGTCCGTCCACACTTTTGAGCTGCTATATCTCTGCAGCCTGCAGGCTGATCTCAATCATTTCTCATCTGTAGCATGCCTCTGGTGGGGCATTGATGACATAAACTTTTTTTGAAATCGCAGGAAAACTTTCCACAAGGTCCCATAGACTTACAATGGGAATGCTTGTCATCACCATAGCACCTTCAGTTTTGATCGGATCTTTCTGAAACTTATATGTAAGGTGGCTACGGATGAAATCTCGGATGAGTTCGAAAACCGACCAAGTCGGCCCATTTATCATAGAGTTACGTCCCTTTGATTGCTGAAAATAATGAATTTTGACCTTGTCATCACCATAGCCCCTTCAGTTTTGATCCGATCTTTCTGAAACTTATATGTAAGGTTGCTTGGGATAAAACCTCAGATGAGTTCGAAAACCAGCCAAGTTGGCCCATTTATCATAGAGTAATATCCCTTTGATGGCTGAAAATGCCGCTTTTTGACCTTGTCATCACCTTAGCCCTTTCAGTTTTGATCAGCTTTTTCTGAAACTTATATGTAAGGTGGCTGGGGATAAAACCTCGGATGAGATCGAAAACCGGCCAGGTCGGCCTCTTTATCGTAGAGTTACGTCCCTTTGATTGCTGAAAATGCTGATTTTTTACCTTGTCATCACCGAACCCCTTGAGTTTTGATCGGATCTTTCTGAAACTTATATATATGGTGGCTGGGGATAAAACTTTGGATGAGTTCGAAAACCGGCCAAGTCTGCCTGTTTATCGTATTGTAAGGTGGCTACGGATGAAATCTCGGATGAGTTCGAAAACCGACCAAGTCGGCCCATTTATCATAGAGTTACATCCCTTTGATTGCTGAAAATGCCAATTTTTGACTTTGTCATCACTGTAGCCCCTTCCGTTTTGATCTGATTTTTCTGAAACTTATATGTTAGGTGGCTGGGAATAAAACCTCAGATGAGTTGGAAAACCAGCCAAGTCGGCCCATTTATCATAGAGTTACGTCACTTTGATTGCTGAAAATGCCGGATTTTGACCTTGTCATCACCGTAGCCCCTTCAGTTTTGATTGGCTCTTTCTGAAACTAATATGTCAGGTGTCTGGGGATGAAACCTTGGATGAATACTGGCCAAGTAAGCCCATTTATCATAGAGTTAAGTCCCTTTGATTGCTGAAAATGCTGATTTTTGACCTTGTCATTACCGTAGCCCGATGAGTTTTGATGGGATCTTTCTGAAACTTATATGTTAGGTGGCTGGGGATAAAACGTCAGATGAATTCGAAAACCGGCCAAGTCGGCCCATTTATCACAGAGTTACATCCCTTTGATTGCTGAAAATGCCGGATTTTGACCTTGTCATCACGTAGCCCCTTCAGTTTTGATCGGATCTTTCTGAAACTTATATGTAAGGTGGCTGGGGATAAAACCTCGAATGAGTTTGAATACCGGCCAAGTAAGCCCATTTATCATAGAGTTACGAGGACTGTTCAAATATGAATGCAAGTAGAACGTTTTCTCATGCACTCATGCGAAAATCACCTGGAAATAAATATGACAGCGTAGAAAAACATTTTACCTATACATTGATACCAAACCTGTTAAAACCCATGCACTTTAGCCATGTATATCATTCGATAAACACTGTCTACTCTTGTATACTAATACAAA
This sequence comes from Lucinisca nassula, assembly GCA_963580285.1. NCBI lineage: Eukaryota > Metazoa > Mollusca > Bivalvia > Lucinida > Lucinidae > Lucinisca > Lucinisca nassula. The sequence goes on from OY757017.1 coordinate 14,443,845, forward strand.
ACATGGTTGGAAGAAGGTCAGAGTACGCCGTTGAAATACGGTCCTATATTAAGAATCGTTGTATTCTTGGTATATGGTGCAAAGACATTTTTGATGAAATATGTTCGGTTTATGGGCATAATGAAATGTCTTTTCCGTCAGTTTTTCGTTGGTGTAAGAAATTCAGCTGTGGGCTAGGCTCAACAGAAGATGCACCACATGATCGTCGGTCGAAAAGAGCAACATCTGCCAAGATGGTTGCTAGAGTGAAAGAAATAGTTTCTACCGATGCATGATACACCACTAGGCAAATAGCTAGTATGATTGACATCTCATTAGGAGCAGCTCATACAATTCTGAAACGGGATTTGAAAATGAGAAAGATCTGTACTAGATGGATTCCCCATCTGTTGACAGATGAGCAGAAAAAGACACGCGTTCAGTGCGCCAAGAAGTTGCTTAAAAAGTTTCCAAATTACAATGCACGGTCTTTCGCTTATGTCGTCACAGGTGACGAGACATGGGTTCACTTTTTTTAGCCAAAACGAAAGATTCAGAACAAAATATGGGCAACAAAGTATTGTAAAAGACCATGTATTGCAAAGCGGACCATGAGCGTCAAGAAGGTAATGTATGCCATATTCTTTTCAAATCAGGGCCCTGCTATTCAGGTTGCTGTGCCTAAAGGCAAATCTGTAAATGCGAAGTTTAACAAGAATAAAGTTCTTCGAAAAGTGAAGAAATATTTCAAAGAACGAAGACCCGCAAGTGGTTTGGCCAATGTCAGATTGCTACATGACAATGCGTCATAGCACAAGGCGTTCATTGTGCAAGACTATCTGAAGCAGGAAAAGGTTGTTGAACTCCTTCACCCCCCCCCCCCCCCTATTCCCCTGACCTTGTCCCGTGTGACTTTTTTTGGTTCCTGCGGCTGAAAAAATATATACCTTTCTGGTCGAAAATTTGTACAGTGCAAACACCTTGGTTCTGCAATATTCCAGTGCCTTCATAGTATACCTCGAAAAGACTACCAAAATGCATTCAATGATTGGATCAGAAGACGGAAAGTTTGTATATCTGTTAAAGGGGAATTCTTTGAGGAGACAAAATAAATTTTTCGTTGAAATCTATCATGGAATCATTTTTTTGTGCTTAGTTGCATTCATATTTGAACAATCCTCGTACATCCCTTTGATTGCTGAAAATTTCGATTTTTTACCTTGTCATCACCGTAGCCCCTTCAGTTTTGATTGGATCTTTCTGAAACTTATATGTAAGGTGGCTGGGAATAAAACCTCAGATGAGTTGGAATACCGGCCAAGTCTGTGCATTTCTTATAAAGTTACTTGCCTTTGATTGCTGAAAATGCCGATTTTTGACCTTGTCATCAATGTAGCCCCTTTAGTTTTGATCGGATCCTTCTGAAACTTATATGTAAGGTGGCTGGAGATAAAAACTCGGATGCGTTCGAAAACTGACCATGTCAACCCATTTATCATAGAGTTATGTCCCTTTGATTGCTGAAAATGTCTATTTTTGGCCTTTTCATCACCGTAGCCCCTTCAGTATTGATTGGATCTTTCTGGAACTTATATGTAATGTGGCTGGGGATAAAAAACTTGGATGATTTCGAAAACATACCAAGTCGGCCCATTTTTGACCTTGTCATCAACAAGCCCCTTCAGTTTTGATCGGATCTTCCTGAAACTTGCATACTACAGTGCAGCCTCGTTACAACGCGCCTATCGGGGTGCACATATCGGGACCGCGTTATAAACAAGGCGCGTTATAGCATCTGACTTGCCGAGGCCTTTCCTACGATGTCTAGTGGGTGGGGAACCGACGTAATTACAAGCCATGCGGGGATTTTTTGATAGACGAGTATTAATTTCATGAATTTTCTACATCAATTAACGAAGCATCAACAGTATCAGTTTATCTATTCTATCTGTTTGGTTCGTTTGCCCTGTAATATAACATAGTCATGTTATGCACATGATATTTTGCATAGGCATGTTATCATGTGTATGACTGGAATATTGTTGAAGGTGTGTAAGAATGATGATATGACTGAATGAGTGTTGGAAAGGCAGTAAGCTTTTGTCTCAGTACTGTTATGAAAATATTGAGCTTCAATTCTTATTATAAAACAGCTTCATTTCAAAACCTTGAAACATCAATTACATAACCTTGTATAAAATGCAGAGATGCACTTAGATTTCGTCTACATGTACCTGGCAGCCATTCAAATCATAACTGGATTATGAGCCAGCTTAATTTCGTAATATCATATGACTCTGACATTTCCTTTTAAAGGTTATTTAAGCAGGTGTTCATGTGAAGTACTTTAGAAACCTGATGAAACTGCATTTTAAAGATCATATTATTAGTGCAGTCATCAAAATCATGACAGATAGCTTATAGTTAGAAGAGATTTTGGCAAGAGTTGTGATAACAAGCATGATGCAATAAGAGAGGGATATTGCGTGAGATTTTTGTAGTGATTATAAATACTGGGGTTTCTGACCAAGACTTCAGATGTCTACTTGATCAGCTTGCATCCAGTTAGTCTGGTTTTAGGAGTTGTGCACTCGTATGAGGTGCCTGCCTAATAAAGCTGCTGAAACTCTCAATATGACTTTAGTTATATTTTATAATTAAGAAACACTATACGATCACAGTCAAAGGTGTATAGCTACGCTATAGTAATAATTATAAACAAAATGACAAATAAAAGTCTCTTTTCCATGTCTCAAGCTGCCATATTGGTGATTCATGTATACCGGTGCATGCGGTGATGAAGTAAACACCGGTATAAACAAAAATGTCCGGGGGCAAAGTCAGTCGGGTTTTTGTATAATTTCTCGAATGGATAAAGCTGATTGACACATGAACATTATGGTTTGGATTTCCCTGCCTAGAAAGCGCTTTTTGCTAAAAAGAAAAGAATCTCCCAGGGAGCAAATTCTTTCTTGATATTTGACCGTCAGCGAATCGTGATTCTGATCGGATAAACGGTCTTAATTATTTATTTGACCCGGTACGTCAAACACTACCGCTGTTAAGATGGGTTGAACCATTTTACTGCCGGTAACAGAGAATACGTCTTGATTTTATTTTGTGTGTGTGTGTGTGTTCCCCCGCCCCACAACACAAGTAAGAAACGATCATTTTCATAATCTAGTTTTAGATATACACGCTCTTGTCTGGTGAAAATATTAATCAGTGATGAAAAAATATAAACATGGTGTTTTACCGAAATTTATTATGCACCACCCTCCAAATGGTTTATTCTAATACTACATTGTAAACCCATGACTCGTGGGTTCAACCCATCTTAACATGATGATGATGATGAATGTCTCAACTATGAAACTTTGATGGCTTGAACACGAAACACATTGTTTACCACGGTATATTCTAACTCAATTTTGAATTTCTAGAGAACTCTTCTATCTCATGTGCTTATTAGAATCACATCACTGAGGTGATTCTAATTGGTACACACAACAAACCTTAATTTCGTAGAAGATAAATTATTGTTCCCATTATGCCTCCAGGGGCCAGTTGTTCAGAGCATTGTTAGCTTAACAAGCTCGTTAGCTTAATGAGCTCGTTTGTTATCAAATTGTTAACTATTCTAGCTAGTACAATCTCTAGAATTTTGGTATTTTTGCTGAAAAAATGTGAGCTGCTCACATTTTTTCAGCAAAAATATTAGCATATTTGCCATATTAAATGATCAAAATAATAACGATATGTTAACTAATGATGTCGTTAGTTTTGAACAGCTGGACCCTGGTCTTGCACTGTAACTTGAACTACTCATAGCTCAAACACAGTCTTGTGGTCCCAAAGGTGTTTGAGCCATCGATCAGTAATCAGCAAGAACTTTTACTAATTCTATTTCACAGACACAATGCATCTCTCCCCTCTGATCTGAAATCTGAAGACTGGCTCTCTGCAGCTATACTGTTTTCAAAGGCATTAACAAACAAGTAAGTAGGAATTGTTTAAAGTGATCTGGATGTCATGAGCTCGACCCCTGCTGGGTCTGGCAACATTCTTCCACTGAGATTGATGGCCCCCACCCATCGGGGCTTGAAGAAATAGATGGGCTGCATGATGCTTCCATGCAGAGCTGAAACCGACCCACACATGAGTACGGGTAAACCGTTTAGAGGATCTAAGCTTGCCCAGGAAAAGCGGTGCGAGTCGGCCCGTCCATGCTTATAAACCCTATTGGTTTCATTCGGCGGCAGGGCTTGCAATGTCATTTCACCTCAATGTCGGGTAAAAGACCCACAAAATTTGGAAGCAACGTCTCCAAAATGACCTTTACAGTGTTGACGGGGACGTTAAACCCCAAATCAAACAAACAAATCCACTGAGATTGAATCATGAAATATTTTTTTTCCATGATCATTCTCTCGTTTCTGCTGATTCAAGAAGGGCAGTTGTCATTTTCTGGTGAAGAATGTGACATGTACTAGTTAACACTGTAGGCCTGCCCAGGAGGAGTCTGGTAAGGTAAACTGACTACCTCAAATTGACCTAAATAATGAAACTTAGGATCTTACATGAGTGTTCATGTATTATTGAATTTATTAAATGAGTTCAGGAAAAGGGATAAAATACATGGCTTTGCCAAGCATTTTATCCCTTTTCCTCAACGAGTTTAATAAATTTAATAATACGTGAACTTTTTATCCCTTTTCCTCAACGAGTTTAATAAATTTCATATGTGAACACGAATGCAAGATTCTACTTATCATATCACATTTAAAACACACTTTCTTCAAGATTTGTTTTAACAAAAATGTCATTATTCCACCAGTGGATCGACTAGTGAATTACCAAATTTAACATATACAGTCTTAGATGGGACGTTGTACGATAAATAATGTTCATGGACTGTTAGACTCTGAATCAACCAGGAACTATTTACAAATAGTGCTTTCAGACATTCTCTTTCTTGTGCTGATTCAAGAAGGGTAGATGTCATTTTCAGATGCCAAAATGTACACTGTACTGGTTAAATGCTTATGTTTGCCCCCACCCATCGGGCTTTTAGAAATAGATTGGGCTGCATGTTGCTTCCACGCAGAGCTGAAACCAACCACACATGAGTACTTGTAAACCTCATAGAAGGTCTAAGCCTGCGCAGGCAAAGTGGTGCATATAAAAGTTATTCGTTTCGTTGGGCAGCAGGGAATGAGATGTTTTTTCATCTCAGTGTCGGGTAAAAGTCCGACGAAGTTGGAAGCAACTTCTCCAAAAGGACCTAAATAGTATTGACAGGGATGTTAAACCTCAAATCAAACAGACAAACTAATGCTTATGTATAAGCCTGCCCAGGAAAAGTATGGTTTGGTAAACAAAGTGGCTCAGTATGACCTTAAAAGTGTTGACTGGTCATTATTCTCCAAAGCCAATCAGGAGCTGTTTACAAATTCACCACAACCTCATTATAACATGGTTCATTATAACACTGTTTCGATATAACACAGTCTCAAGATGGATCCCAAAAATGTGTAGATTATATAGAAAAATGACCATAAATGGTCATTTTTCTATATAATCTACACATTTTTGTTTGGATATAAAAAGATTTTTTAATTAACACGGTTTCTGATTCAGACCCCATTTTTCATGTTATAAAGAGGTTGTAGTGTAGTGGTTTCGGTCAGTCTTTCCCTGTCACTGATTCAAGGAGGGCAGTTAACCAGTCGTCATCTTGTCCTGCTGAATAGATTAATTTTGACACACTCATTTCTGACTGTCAGCCAAACAGATTACTTGATAGATTGAATGTATTCATTCAAATTCACAAACTGAATGACAAACAGAAGCCATCTGATCTGGATCTACATTGTTTGCAAAGGCAGGGGTTATTTTGTTTTGGGTGACAAAATTCATTGGGTAGTATGTTTAAGGGGAATGGGGACACCTGACACATTTTTTCACCATTTTTCAAAGGGATACAACTTTCAGGGCTTCCTGTTTGCTTTTCTATAGGCTCGGTCCCTGCGGGCCTCGGTAGCTCAATCGGATGCGTGTCTGACTGGTGATCAGGAGGATGCGTGTTGGATACCTGCCAGGGTCAGCAACATTCTGTCATGGAGATTGATCATGAAATCTTTTCTACCCTCATTCTCTCCCTTCTGCTGATTCAAGAAAGGCAGTTATCAGTTTCTGGCAAAAGAATGTGCACTGTACTGGTTAACTGCTTTCATATAAGCTTGCCCAGGAAGTGTGAATAGGCAAACTGGCTCAAAAATGACCTAAAATAGTGTTGACTGGGCCATTAAACTCCAATACAAACTAACAATGAATAGGCTCAGTCCCACTGAAAAAGGGTCTACTCTTGAAGGAAAGAATTTGCTCCACGAGCTCGGTGTAACCATTCCCCTTAATACTCAACATCGTACAAGTTCCAAAATCGTACTTTGTAAACAAGGTTTCTGAAAAATATTGTCTTCTAAAGTTGCTGTACCCAATATTTATTTAAGTTTCAGTTTTGAAGGTTTGTCTAGAAGTTTTCCAGGCACAGAAAATAGCGACAAGGTAGATATATGTTGTTATTTCACCACCTCTCATTATAGACACTGATGATCTAATATGCTCATGCAAAATGTTCTAGTTAGCAGAAACAGAGCCATTTTGCTAGCACATGTTAGCGTGAAGCAGAATATTTTAGTTAGGGCCCCGCACTGAAAGTGTGGGTGCCCTATAGTAATCACTCTGTCCGTCCGTCTGTCTGTCTGTCCGTCCGTCTGTCCGTCCACAAATTTTTTTATCCTCCATAACTTTCTTATTCCACTGAAAGTGTGGGTGCCCTATAGTAATTACTCTGTCCGTCCGTCTGTCTGTCTGTCTGTCTGTCCGTCTGTCCGTCCACAAATTTTTTTATCCTCCATAACTTTCTTATTCCTGGATGGATTTAAATATTACTTGGCAGAAATGTTAACCATAATGTGATGGAGTGTTGCGCGCAAGACTCAGGTCCGTACCTCAAAGGTCAAGGTCATACTTAGAGGTTAAAGGTCAAAAAAGGGTCTTTCCTGTGTCCAATTAATAACTTTGTTATTATTCCTGGATGGATTTAAATATTACTTGGCAGAAATGTTAACCATAATGTGACGAAGTGTCCCACGCAAGACCCACAGCCGTACCTCAAAGGTCAAGGTCGTACTTAGAGATAAAAGGTAAAAAAAAGCGTCTTTTTTATTGTGTCCAATCTATAACTTTCTTATACCTGGATGGATTTAAATATTACTTAGCAGAAATATTAACCATAATGTGACAGTGTGCCGTATAGTAATGCCCTGTCTGTCCGTCCGTCCGTCCGTCTGTCCATCTCAACATTTTTCATGTTTACAAACTGAAGCTGAAGTTATTGACAGTTGCCATATAGTAATACCCTTTTGTTTTTAATTCATAACTTACAAACAGTCAAATGCATCAACTTCAAACTTAAGATATATGGTCACAATATCATTACACAATTACATGGCAACCGACGTAACTCTAGCTACAATACTCTAAGAGTAATAGCCCTTTGAAAAAAAATCCAACTCCTCTGATGGCACTGCCGGGGCCCTAGTCAGTTTCACTGACAGTTCTAGTTTATACTATTATATTTTAGTTCTATTGCGACAAAAGTTTCAAGCTTATTATAGCCCCGCTTTGAAAAAGTGGGGCTATATTGGATTTGCCATGTCCTTCTGTCATTCCGTGATTCCGTTAATTTGTGTTGGCTCCATAACTTTGTATCTGCTTAACATATTTTCATGAAACTTCACACAAATGTTAAACACCATAAGACAATGTGCAGAGCGAAGGAATTATAACTGTGGATTGCCTACTTTTGGAGTTATTGCCCTTTGAACATTTTCCGTAATTCCGTGATTCCGTTAATTTGTGTTGGCTCCATAACTTTGTATCTGCTTAACATATTTTCATGAAACTTCACACAAATTTTAAACACCATAAGACAATGTGCAGAGCGAAGGAATTATAACTGTGGATTGCCTACTTTTGGAGTTATTGCCCTTTGAACATTGAAAAATGGCAATTTTAATTGTGTCCGCTTCATAACTCGAAAACCGTTTGAGATATTTTTAGGAAACTTCACACAAATGTTAAGCACTATGAGACGATGTGCAGAGCGCAGGAACCATAACTCTGCATTGCTTATTTTTGGAGTTATTGCCCTTTGAACATTGGAAAATGGCAATTTTAACAGTGTCCGCTTCATAACTCGAAAACCGTTTGAGATAATTTCATGAAACTTCACACAAATGTTAAGCACTATGAGACAATGTGCAGAGCGCAAGAACCATAACTCTGGTTTTCGTATTTTCTGTGTGTCTGTCTGTGTGTCTGTCTGTGTCTGTTAACAATTTTCATGTCCGCTCCATAACTTTAAAACCCATTCACATATTTTCATGAAACTTCACACAAACATTAAACACCATGAGATGGTGTGCAGAGTGCAGGAACCATAACTCTGGATTGCCTAATTTTTTAGTTATTTCCCTTTGAATATTGAAAAATATCAATTTTAGCCGTCTTTGCTCGATAACTCAAAAACCGTTTGAGATAATTTTATGAAACTTCACACAAATGTAAAGCACCATATTACGTGTGCAGAGCGCAGGAACCCAAACTCTGGATTGTCTACTTTTTCAGTTATAGGCTTTTGAATATTAAAAAATGGCAATTTTAACTATGTCCGCTCCATAACCGTTTCTGATATTTTCATGAAACTTCAAATAAATTAAAAGCACCTTGAGATGATTGCAGAGTGCAGGAACCATAACTCTGGTTTGCCTACTTTAGGAGTTATTGCCCTTTGAACATTAAAAAAGGCAATTTTGACTGTGTCGGCTCCATAACTCACAAACCATTTGAGATATTTTCATGACACTTCACACAAGTGTAAAGCACCATGAGACAATGTGCAGAGCGCAGGAACCCTGACTCTGATTTGCCTACTTTAGGAGTTATTACCCTTTGAACATTGAAAAATGGAAGATGAAATTTAGTATAAACATGGACATTCTGGTAATGTATCATGCTCATTGAAATGAGGGACAAGGGCTCACAACTCTTAGAGTTTTTCCAGATAATGTAAAATTTTCAACAGTTATTTCTTGTTCATAACTGTTTTCTCTGCAGCTTAAATAACTTTCTTCTCTGACAGCGCTGAAGCGGGGCTATAGTTAGATCCTCTGACAGCTCTAGTTTGAATCGCTCTCGAACACTCATTCCAGATGTTATCATGCGTGCGCGACCAAGGCAGTGACTTTTACACTACTTCTACCCATTTACACCAGGGTGAAGTGGGGCAGTGGCAATACGTGTCTTGCCAAAGACACACCTCGCCTCTGGTGGCCAAATTCGAACCCACAACCTCTTGATCATATGTCAAACACAGTAACCACTGAGCTATCAAGAATATTTTTACAACCAGGTGTTTAGATAAGGAAGTCTTTTGTTCTTAATACTGATAAGGTGCTGATTATTTTTAGAGCAAAACTTTTTTCATGATAAATTTGGCAGATAATGCACATGAAAAAAAAACATGACAACATATTTGAAAATGACATCTGCAAATGTCCCGATTGGTAGATTGAGGGTTAGAGTACGTTTGTTGAAATGTTTATTATTGATCAATGGATTTGTTAACATAATTTATCATATGATGTCGTCGATAAGCAGTGGATAAAAACCGTATGACCACACCTGTAATAACACTTTGGCAAGCTTCTGTCACGTCATGAATACGTCCATATCAACCATCCCTTTTCTGTGGAAAAAAGTTGTCAAATTTAAAGGCAATATAATCCAATTTAAAGTGGTCATATGATAAACAGGATCTTAGATGAGTGGTCATTTCATTGTGAAATTTATGAAACTCGCTGAAGGCTTGTTTCATGAATTTCACATGAAATGACCACTCGTGTAAGATCCTCTATGATATCTGTTTTGAAGTTTCTCAGCTCTCCTCCTCTTTATGGTGGATGCCAACAGAACAGATTTCATTCACCATATTTGCATTGTTTGCTGGCTCCCAGCTTGCACATTGTCAGTATTGAAAAAACAGGTAACCAGACCCCACTGACCTTTCAAGGTCAGGGGGTTCTGGTTACCTGTTTTTCCAACACTGATAACTTTCAGACTAGGAACCAGCAGAGAATGCAAATAAGGTGAATAGTGTTATAATATAAGAATCTTATATGGGTTTGAGGGGTGGATGGAAAAATCCGTCCCAAGGGACACTGTCCGGCATCTCGAGGCTTGCCGAGTGATGCCAGACAATGATCCCGAGGGACGGATTTTTCTATCCACCCCTCACACTCATATTGGATTCTTTTTCTTGCATACCTTCCATTTCTTAGCATGGATTTCAATGCTGCAGTCACTTCGGTAACCGACGTCCGCCATATTGTGATGACACCACAGGGATGTTTAGTGACGTCACATAACATGCTGTGAAGTCAACCTTAACGACGGCACATATGAGGTCTTATTCAACCAGTGCATTTATCAAACACGCGATTATATTAGATTTTGGGTCGGAACACTAGGGTCAGAACATGAATTTATATCCCAGGGTAAAATCATGGATTTCATTGTCTGGTGTGCAAGAATGCTAGTGTACGGTAATAATTTCACAATGACAAGGAAATAATTTCATAATTACAATTTTCTGGATCTAATATAATACGCTCAAGTTAATATTGTAATAGTTTTATAACATTCATGCATCCCTTCCCTTGGAGAAATAGATTTAGCTGCATGGTGCTTCTCTAAAACTTCCCAAATGACAAGTTTCAACACATGCACATTCTTATGTACATTTTGGCTTGTTTCATTTAAAGAAATGTTCTGTTAGCTCAAAATGACAAAAGAAGCCAGCTGCATGAAACCAGCAAATAAAAAATGACAGGACGTGATATTGGGTTTCTGACAGAATATAGGGATCAACCATGGTTTTTCATGCATTAACATTCGCCGGGTCCCGAGGAAGCTGTTTGAACATGAGGCCGCCAGGCCGATTGTTCAAATATCTTCCGAGGGATCCGGCAAATGTTAATGCAATGAAATAACCATGGATGATGGTTGTTCTTGCATAACTTACGATTCCGACAGCAAATTTTGATAAAATCACCCAAAAGCTCCATATAAACTCCATATAAACTCTTCAAATGCGACCGGCGAACCAACATGGCGACCAGCTCAGAATGTTGTTTACAATGACGTTGTAGCGCAGTAACCATCTGACGTCATCATAAAACCCTAAAACGCTACGTTCAGGCCGATATCGTTACATCACTCAAGGTAACTTTAATAAAGCAAGGCCAGTCTTATGATATCAAAAGCTCAAAATCCATTTTCAAACAGCACGCGAATTTTATGATTTGAACATGGTTTTTGCTGTATGAGCATGGCTTTAGGTCCATTTGACAATGGCTTCAAACAGCCATGTGCATAGATATTTATGCAAAAATACATTCTTTCCTCCATTTTCTCCTTAACCCAAGTAGGGGACACAGATGGTGCATTCACTCCAGTTTTGAAAGCCTACACAGTAATTATGTAATTACGATAGGGTTCTTCAACCTGCACAGGGGATTGCTCTCCCAGCACAGTGGACCTCTAGTTAACCTCCCAATCCGAAAAACGGAGCACTTTATGACATTCATCCCTAAAATTGATGCCAATAGAGGTAGTTTGGACACCAAAATCATCACTACCACGGGGAATCAAACCGGGGGCCTCTAGCATCAGAGCCAAATGCACTAACCACTGAGCTATCACACTCCACACTGTCATAAAGTTATGATGTTAGGCAATTGGATTTTGTGTTCCATATGCAAGTGTATTAGAAAATTCACATCAACGTCTTTGTAACACTGTTGATTATAACATGATTTTGGATATGACACCATTTAAAGATGGGTCCCAAAAATGTATAGATCATATTGGTCATTTTATCTAAAATGTGTAGATCATATAGAAACATATAGAAAAGAAGTTTTACAAAATAGAGGTGGAGGCAATGATCAGGAATCGATACAATTAACCCACAGCTCCCATCAGAGACACCAAAGGGAAAGAACCACAAACATGAAACAACAGACCCTAATGGAAACATCAATAGCGGAAGGCCAAAAGGACAGTTACTTTCCCACAAAATGGCCAATAGGCTATCCAAAATAAAATAATATAAGCGACACAAACACCCACAGACAAACCATAACAAAAATAAACTGCGACAGAAGAAACGAGTTTGCTTTCTGCTTTGGATCCTTACAATAGAGTTATAAAGAGATATTGATGAAATTTAAATGCAATAACGTGTGTAAGTGTCAAGATTTCATGGTATTAACCCTTCTCTTGCTGAATATTCAGACTAGCCACACCCATTTCTGACTTTGAACCAATCAGATTACTTGATGTAATTTATTCTTACTAAGCCATAAACTTAATTTCAAACAGTGAAGATCCTGATCTTACATAGCCATGAACTTAATTTCAAACAGTGAAGATCCTGATCAGATGGCTTCTTCAGAAGCCATCTGATCTGGTCTACACTGTTTCAAAAGATAGAGGTTGTCGTGAACAGCAAGATAAGAGTATTAATGTACTGATTCTTTTAATTGTTCTTCTTACAGGTGCTTGGTTTGTTAGCTGAGCTGCTTGTGTTACATTGGAGCAGTTTACAGCTGTATATGCCACAGCAGGTACGAGATTTTATAACAAGAGTGGTGCCAAGCCAATACAGTAAATATGAACTATATTAACCCTCACCTTAATGATCCTGATTTATCTTAATTTGGAAACGGTGTAGAGCCAGATCAGCTGGCTCACAAGAAGCCAGCTGATCAGGATCTATACTGTTTTTTTTTCCATTGTGCTTCTGAATCCATGGTAAAAATTGAAATGATACACAAGATCATTACGGTAATGGGGATGACTTAAAAATACATATTTAACTCTTATCCTGCTGTTCACGACAACCCTTTTCTTTGCAAACAGTGTAGATCCAGATTAGATGGCTTCTGATCAGGATCTATACTGTTTGACATTCAATTTATGGATTTGTAGGAATTATTAACTTCAGGTAATCTGATTGGTTGAAAGTCAGAAATGGGTTTGGCTAAACTGAATATTCAGCAAGAGAAGGGTTAATCCTCTATAAAATAAAGGTATGTTGTGTGTATGCATTGGAGTTTCCTCATGGAGGCCATTCTAATGAGAACATGCAACATACCACTTTCAAGATACAATTAGAAGAAAAATAGCCAAAAACTAGTATCCTAAATATATAGATATCTGGCCATGGTATACAAGGCATCCAGGTTTCAGTTTGTGTAAAAAAAATAAAAGAATGAAGTTTCAGTGTAAAAAAGAAAACTGGAATTTAGAGTGATTTTTCTTAAACCTTAAGATACCAGTCACAACAATTGTCACCTGCTTTGTTGTCTGTTGGTTACTTTCATCACGTGAACAAGTCCGTGAAATGAACACCCCCCTAAACCCCACTTTATATATAGAAAACTGGGGTTTACGGGGGTATACTTTATTTTTCTTATTTTTGCTCCAAGACATAGATTGTGGGTACTCGTTAGAACCGCCTCAATGAGGCGGTTCTAACGAGCACCCAAAACCTATGTTGCCAGTATTTATAAAAAAAAATATCACGGATTTTCATCAGAAAAATGGCCATTTTGGAGATGTGAAAAAAATGCACTATGTCACACCGGTTTGTTATCGTAATGAAAAGGCATTGTTGCAAACAGTGTGTACCCAGATCAGTCAGATCAGGGCCCACTCTGTTTGCCTATATCCGAAAATGTATTAGAAATGTTTGTGTAAGATGCAGCAGATGACATAAACAGACAGTATTTTCAAATGCAATTTTTTTGGCATCTTAAGGCTTAACCCTCAGATTGATTGCTCTTTGATCTAGAATGTAAACAGACAAAATATTTTCAAATGCAATTTTTCTTGGCTTAACCCTGCTTAATACTTTAAATCAGCTCCACCCATGTCTAACTTTCAGCCTATCAGATTACTTGATGCAATACACATGTATTCCTACAAATTCACTATTAAAGTGAATGTCAAACAGTGAAGATACTGATCAGATGCCTTGCCTATTAAAGTGAATGTCAAACAGGGAAGATATTGATCAGATGGCTTCACTATTAAAGTGAATGCCAAACAGTGAAGATACTGATCAGATGGCTTCACTATTAAAATTATAGCCCTGGGGGCCGAAATGCCCCTCGGGGCCTTTGGTTTTACATAGGCTTATGGAGGGAAAATCATTAAAAAATCTTCTTCTCTGAAACCACAAGGCCCAGGTCTTTAACATTTGGTGTGAAGCTTTACCTGGTGGACCTCTACAAAGATTGTTCAAATTATAGCCTGCGGGCCAAAAATGCCCCCGCCCCGGGGGCCTTAAATGATTTAACATAGTCTTATAGAGGGAAAATCTTTAAAAATCTTCTTCTCTGAAACTGTAAGGCCCAGACCTTTGATATTTGATGTGAAGCTTCATCTGGTATGAAGCTTCATCTAGTGGACCTTTACCAAGATTGTTCAAATTATAGCCCTTGGGGCCAAAATGTCCCCGCCCCAGGGGCCTTTGGTTTTACATAGGCTTATATAGGGAAAATCATTAAAAAATCTTCTTCTCTGAAACCACAAGGCCCAGGTCTTTAACATTTGCTGTGAAGCTTTACCTGGTGGACCTCTACTAAGATTGTTCAAATTATAGCCTTGGGGCCAAAAATGCCCCCGCCCCGGGGGCCTTTTGTTTTATATAGGCTTATTCAGGGAAAATCTTTAAAAATCTTCTTCTTTGAAACCGCAAGGCCCAGATCTTTGATATTTGGTGTGAAGCTTCATCTAGTGGACCTCAAATTATAGCCCTGGGTGCCAAAACGCCCCCGCCTGGAGGCCTTTGGTTTTACATAGGCTTATATAGGGAAAATCATTAAAAAAACTTCTTCTCTAAAACCACAAGGCCCAGGTCTTTAATATTTGGTGTGAAGCTTAACCTGGTGGACCTCTACTAAGATTGTTCAAAATATAGCCTTTGGTTTTACCTAAGCTTATGTAGCGGAAATCTTTAAATCTTTTCTTCTCTTAAACCGCAAGGCCCAGATCTTTGATATTTGGTGTGAAGCTTCCTCTAGTGGACATCTTTCAAGATTGTTCAAATTATAGCCCTGGGGCCAAAAATGCCCCCACCCCAGGACCCTTTGGTTTTTCATAGGCTTATATAGGGAAAACCATTAAAAATCTTCTTGTCTGAAACCAGAAGGTCCAGGTCTTTGATATTTGGTATGAAGCTTCATCTAGTGGACCATTACCAAGTTTGTTCAAATTAAAGCCCTTGGGCCTAGAATGTACTAGAGACACTAATTCTCAGGTGAGCGATTCAGGGCCCTCTGGGCCCTCTTGTTATTATTATTATTATTAATATATGATGGAAATTGAGCCATCATGAGGCAATGACGAACTTTCCAGGGACAGCATTAAGTAAGTTGAGATAATTGCTTTGTTTGTTTTGAGTAGAAAATTGCTACGATATTTAAAGTGTGTGATGTGTTGGCGGTGATAGTTTAAGACAATAGGATCTTTAAACTTTTAGATGTGACCGCTCAATCAAATTACTAATTGTTTGTAGCACTCTCTACAGTAAAACAATAGGATCTTAAAGCGTTATGAATTCTTTGAGGTCGTTTGACCGCTCAATCAGGTTAATGGCTGTTTGCAACACACCGTAATTATATTTTACAACCGCGACAAACACAACAAACGCTGATTTATCACGTTCAATTTCCATCATATATAAATAATAATAATAATAAAAATAATAAAAATAATAATTATTATTATAATAATAAAAAACCAATACATAAGTCATAAGTGTCCGTCCCGCATTAATAATCGTTACATCTGGCCGTTACATCTAGAAAATTGTAGTTGCCGATATACATAAAACGAAAGTATTCTCCTTCTTCCAAAATGGTGGAAAAGGTTTGTCCGGTTCTTCATATGTATTTGTTTTCTGTTTTCCGTCGATTATAACTGCCAAATATTATATTCCCGGCATTCTAGCCTTCCGTAATGGACTTGTCTAGAATACCGGTGTAACAGTTTATCTTTACCCCCTGGGTAGCTTTACCCCCGGGGGTAAAGATATCCCAGGATATCTTTACCCCCGGGGGTAAAGCTAACCTGGCTAGGATATCTTTACCCCCACCCCAACTTTTGGGTATAAACTATTTTCTTAATGCCCAAATTCTTCTTATATGTAAGTGAAGCAAGATAGTGGACTTGATGTTTCACTTTAACATTTTTTCGTTTCAATCATGACTCAGACTAATAGAACTACCCTTAGTAAGAAATATGACCATATTAAGAGGCAAATGATTATTTAATAACTTCTTTTTTGTATATTTTCTTATTCAAAATGTCCCTTATGACAATCTTTCATAATCTTGCATTATCCCTGTCAGTTGTTAAATGGGTGGTGGTGGTGAGTGGAAAGGCGGGGGTAAAGATATCCCGGCTGGGATATCTTTATCCCCGGGGGTAAAGCTAAACTGGCCAGGATATCTTTACCCCCACCCCAACTTTTGGGTATAAACTATTTTCTAAATGCCCAATTTCTTCTTATATGTAAGAGAAGCAAGATAGTGGATTCGATGTTTCACTTGAACATTTTTCGTTTCAATCATGACTCGGACAAATAGAACTACCCTTAGTAAGAAATATGACCATATTATAGAGGCAAATGATTATTTAATAACTTTTTTTGTATATTTTCTTATTCAAAATGTCCCTTATGACAATCTTTCATAATCTTGCATTATCGCTGTCAGTTGTGAAATGGGTGGTAGTGTCAAGTGGAAAGGCGGGGGTAAAGATATCCCGGCCGGGATATCTTTACCCCCGATGGTTAAGCTAAATTGGCCAGGATATCTTTGCCCCAATCCCAACTTTTGTGTATAAATTATTTTCTTAATGCCCAATGTCTTCTTATATGTAAGAGAAGCAAGATAGTGGACTCGATGTTTCACTTTAACATTTTTCGTTTCAATCATGACTCGGACTAATAGAACTACCCTTAGAAGAAATATGACCATATTATAGAGGCAAATGATTATTAAAGGACTCCTTTTTTGTATATTTTCTTATTCAAAATGTTGCTTATGACAATCTTTCATAATCTTGCATTATCCCTGTCAGTCATGAAATGGTTGGTGGTGGTGAGTGGGAAGGCGGGGGTAAAGATATCTTTACCCACCGGTGGGGTAAAGCTTAACCGGCCAGGATATCTGTACCCCCCCCCCCACACCCCCCAACTTTTGGGAATAAACTATTTTCTAAATGCCCAATTTCTTCTTATATGTAAGAGAAGCAAGATAGTGGACTCGATGTTTCACTTTAACATTTTTCATTTCAGTCGTGACTCGGACAAATAGAACTACCCTTAGAAGAAATATGACCATATTATAGAGGCAAATGATTATTTAATAACTTTTTTTGTATATTTTCTTATTCAAAATGTCCCTTATGAAAATCTTTCATAATCTTGCATTATTCCTGCCAGTGGTGAAATGGGTGGTGGTGGTGAGTGGAAAGGCGGGGGAAAATCTTTCATAATCTTGCATTATTCCTGCCAGTTGTGAAATGGGTGGTGGTGGTGAGTGGAAAGGGGGGGGGAAAGATATCCCGGCCGGGATATCTTTACCCCCGGGGGTAAAGCTAAACTGGCCAGGATATCTTTACCCCCACCCCAACTTTTGGGTATAAACTATTTCTTAACGCCCAATTTCTTCTTATATGTAAGTGAAGCAAAAAACCAAAACAAGCATAATTAAACCATACAGCTTGCAAGAATATTTTTTTCACATCTTATACCATTGCTCATGGGTGGGGGTGAAGATTTCCTGGCTGGGGTAGGGTGCCCCCCCCCCCCCCCCCCCCAAAAAAAAAATCAAGACTTTGGAAAACCCAGACAAGCACATTTCTCAACAATGGAAGGTACTACTGATGTACAATGGTCTATGGTTGACATAACATTACCACAAGCTAGCTTGCATGAATCAGGATTTAACACCTCTACCATTGCTCATGGGTGGGATACCTTCACCCCCGAGGGGCTGGGGTAGCTTGACCCCTACCCTTCCAGCATTTCGAAAAACACAAACAAGCACACTTATACTATAGTGTGCATGAATCAGTTTTTCACAAATTGTACCATTGCGCATAGGTGGGGGTGAAGTTAGTGTGACCTCACCCCACCCCAAATCCAAGCCGGGATATCTTTACCCAAACCCATGAGCTATGATAGAGTTGTGGCGCCCCCGCCCATAGGGGCTTGAAGAAATATATGGGCTGCACGATGCTTCCACGCAGAGCTGAATCCGGCCCGCACACTAGTAGTGGTAAACCGCTTAGAGGATCTAAGCCTGTCCAGGAACCGCGGTGCGAGGCGTACCGTCCATGCTAATAAACCCTTTTGGTTTCATTGGGCGACAGGGCTTGAGATGTCTTTTCATCTCAATGTCGGGTAAAAGTCCGACAACATTGAAAGCAACGTCTCCAATTTGACCTTTATAGTGTTGACGGGGACGTTAAACCTCAAATCAAACAAAACAAATGATAGTGTTGTGAAATCCTGATTCATGCAAGCTAGCTTGTGGTAATGTTATGCCAACCATAAACCATTGGGCATAACGCCCCCGCCCATCAGGGCTTGAAGAAATATATGGGCTGCATGATGCTTCCAGGCAGAGCTGAATTCTACCCGCACACGAGTACTGGTAAACTGCATAGAGGATATAAGCCTGCCCAAGCAAAGCTGTGGGCATAATCGGACTGTCCATGCTTATTAACCCTATTGGTTTCATTGGGCGACAGGGCTTGAGATGTCATTTTATCTCAATCTCGGGTAAAAGTCCAACAAAACTGGAAGCAATGTCTCCAAAATGACCTTTACATTGTTGACGGGGACGTTAAACCTCAAATCAAACAAACAAACAAAACCATTGGACATCAGTAGTACCTTCCATTGGAAATGTGCTTGTGTGGGTTTTCTAAACTCTGGATCTTGGGGGTGGGGTCACACTATCCCAGCTGGAATATCTTCACCCCTGCCTATGACATGGGTGGTAATCAGGGAAACTAGCTCGAAAATGAGTCAATGGAAATTTGTTCCCTCAACACATCCGGGAACTCTCGAGCTAGCCCCATCACCAAGAAACTTGTAAACAAAGGTAGGTCTCGAAGAGTTTTATCACCATTTTTTTCTTTGTAAGCTATTTATAAAAAAATCCTGCAATGCAGTTCCACATAGAAATGATTTAACTTTGTACCCCGCTAGAATTTGCCATGGAAATTTGCAGCGCTGGAGTATGAATGAAAGTAAACTTTTTATCACGGACCTGAAAATTTGTTAGAAGCCTCCGTGGTCGAGTGGTTACGCTACTCGACTTGTAAACCAGGGGTTGCAGGTTCGATCCCGGGCTTCTCCAGACTTTCGGATGAGTCTTTAAACCGAGGTCCCGTCTCCGTATGACCTCAGCTGTTGGTGGGACGTAAAACTGAAACACTCACTCACTCACTCACCTGAAAATTTGTCGATTTATGTCATTACGGAGATTTTGGCCGACGATTTTTTATTTTCCGTCAAAAATATACGCCCTTCACACCAACAGAAACAACATCCCTGGTGAAATGAAACATGGAAATTTTGAAATAAGCAAAAACAATTTGGCCGTGATTACGTAACTTGCGACTTATGACGAAACTACTGTCCGAGCTAGTCTTCTCGACAAGGAGCTAAACTCCGTTCAGAAAATCTGAATCATCGATTTTTTCGTTTCTTCCTTTTAATACTCATTTAAGCCCATACATCACTATGGGCAAGTTTTAGACCTGACTCTCCGCTGATTTCTCCAGCAAGTCGTATGCCTCTGCGACAGTCATGAAAGGCTGTGATTATTTGGAGAAAATTGCAAAACAAAGAAATGAGACCACAGACTCTAAGTCCATTTGATGATGATTGTCAGGTAAAATAATAAATATTCAAATCCATGTGATGCACTTTGTAAATAGATATGCTATTACGACACACCTTACAGTCGAATGGCTAGATAGAAGCTCACTAGGAACGGGGAGCCACTAGCGCGATGTGCTGTCAACAGTGGTCAAAATGAATTATACCGATATCAGATGTGGTGTCACAGCTAATGATTTTCCATGAAGTGATCATGCAAATAATATATAGACGCCCTTGTAATTTACAAGAGCAGTGACCACTTCTATTTATGGTTTAAAAGGGTGTGTCGAACCTGTCAGAATGTCTTAGTCGCTGAAAGAAAATTTTGATTTTGCAATTTTCTCCAAATAATCACAGCCTTTCCTGGCTGTCGCAGAAGCATACGACTTGTTGGAGAAATCGGCGGAGTGTGAGGTCTACAACTTTCCCATAGTGATGTATGGGCTAAAATGAGTATTAAAAGGGAGAAACGAAAAAATCGATGATTCAGATTTTCTGAACGGAGTTTAGTTCACTCGACATGGAGATAGTCCCCTCAAAAAAGAAAATGAAACATTCATCAGATTTGATGTCTTAATATGGTCCCACCCAGGTTATCCAATTGGTTTCTTTACCTCTGGCTAGTTGGGTAACAAGATGCTATGCCCTAAAGGCGTCCCCCAGTCATTTCTCCCTGTTCGTTTCGCCCCCATTTTGCACCACTAGTTGTTTTGCCAACAGAGCCTGGTCTCTTCGCCCCCTTAGGCATTTCGCCCACCTAGTTGCTTCGCCCCTCCCATTTGGAGTGGATCAATGGATGTTGGATGGAATGATTGATGGATGGATGGATGGGTAGACTACAGAAAGGGATGAGTGGGTATTTGGATGGATTGGTCCATTGGAGGACGGATGGACGAACAAACATATAGACGGACAGATGGACGGATGGATGGATGGGTCGGGGGTAGATGGATAGAAGGATGGATGGAAAAAGAAAGAAAATATATATGCACACAAATGCCAGTGTCGTGTGAAGGATTGATTAAACAAATGAAGTATTTGATTCCTACCGGTAATCTTTCTGATGATTTTTGTTTTATTCAATAATCACATATTGTTCCCGCAGGTGATCTGATTATTTGTGATAAACCTAAAGTCATCGTTTAAACAAATTATGTTGTGCTGCAGTCCTAAGTACTAAGTTTCTTGAAATCAGCCCACTGGTTCTAGAGAAGATTTTTAATGGTTTTACCATATATGGGCGTGGTAGCCATCTTGGTCATGTGACCCAGATGCCACGAACAAACTATCGTTTACCCTACCCATAAATGCTCATTACAGTTTTCGACTTAATTGTTGAAAGATAAGATGGTAGTTATTAGTTGCTTAATAGATCACAGACTGGAAGTTAGTCGTTAAATGGAATAGATCATGAGCGCGAAGCGCGAGTGATCACGGGCGCGTACCACGAGTGATATCTGCACTTGTGACCGACAGACAGTGATCTATTAAGCCACTAATCACCTAACAACATGAATCTATTTCGATTAGGTATCCTGCCGGTGTGGTTCGAGCCTCTCTTGAGTCATATATGGATGTCCCAGTTCTGCAATGGAAAGTCACGTTCATAAACAGAGTCTAACAAATTTTCGAAGTTTACGTCTGCATTTCTCTTGAAGCCCATAACTTCCATTTATGTTATGCTACAAAGTTAAAATTTGGAATGACGCTTACTCAGCCCGTGACCTTTCATTTCATGATACGATTGTCCCAGGGCCATGCTCCTCGGAGGGTCCGAGTGTCAGATACCATTGCCCAAGAGTCCTAACCAGAGTCTAACAAACGTTTAAGTTAACGTCCGAGTTTCTCTTGGAGCCCATAATTCCCGTTTCTGTTATGCTACAAAGTTGAAATTTTGCATGACACTTACTCAGCCCAAGACCTTTCCGTACATGATACAATTGGCCCTGGGTGGGCCTTGGGGTAAAATTACATAAAACGTAAAATTGACATATAGGCATTTGTATGGAAAACTCAAAATGTCTAATATTTCGAAAATTATTCAGCTCCCACCCCTAAACCATAGATATCATTGTTCCTTATGATAAGACACAGTCAAAGACACAGACATTGGGTCCCTCCAGACACACCCGGGCCATGCCCCACTCCGTTCATTTCATAAAAGGCCTTATATTTTAGAAACTATTCTGATCCCCACCCAAAACCTTAGATATTTTTGTTCCTTGTGATAAGATGCATTCACTGACACAGATCTTGGGTCCCTGCAGGTACCCACGGGGTATGTCCCATCCTTTTTATTTCATGAAAGGTCTAAAATTATGAGGTGCCATTTTACTATTTAGTCCGTTATTATAGATATCCATAATTATTTATGGATATCCATAATTCGAATTATGGATATCCATTATTCGAATTATGGGTATCCATTATTATTTATGGATATCCATAATTATTTATGGATATCCATAATTATTTATGGATATCCATAATTCGAATTATGGATATCCATTATTCGAATTATGGATATCCATTTTATTTATGGATATCCATAAATCGAACTGAATTAATGCTATCCATGAATCGAATCATGGATATACATTATTCGATTTAGTGATACCCATAAATCGAATTATGGATATCCATTGTTCGGCTGATTTATGGATATCCAAAAATCAAATTATGGATATCCAAAAAGCGAATTATTGATATCCATAAATCGATTTATGGATATCATTAATTTAGATCGAAATATGGATATCCATAAATCGAATTATGGATATCCTTAATTCGAATTATGGATATCCATTATTCGGCTGATTTATGGATATCCATAAATCGAATTACGGATATCCATAATTCTCCTCTGCAAATTAACCTAATGAATAATGACTGCTCCCTTTGCAAAACGACTTCGCGTCAGATTTCCGATTTAGGTGTGTAATTTTGTTTGATTTGAGGTTTAACGTCCCCGTCAACACTGTAAAGGTCATTTTGGAGACGTTGCTTCCAAATATTGTGGGACTTTTACCCGACATTGAGATGAAATGACATCTCAAGCCCTGTCGCCCAATGAAACCAATAGGGGTTATTAGCAATGACGGTCTGCCTCGCACCGCGGTTCCTGGAAGGCTTAGATCCTCTAAGCGGTTTACCAGTACTAGTGTGCGGGCCGGATTCAGCTCTGCGTGGAAGCATCATGCAGCCCATATATTTCTTCAAGCCCCTATGGGCGGGGGCCGTTTAGGTGTGTAATTAAAGCCGGGATGGAGGTGGAGGTAATGTAGGGTAGGCTTAGTGGTGGCCTATGGTGTGGGAGAGAGATGTTTTGTTTGATTTGAAGTTTAACGTCCCCTTCAATACTATTAGGTCATTTTGGAGACATTCTTCCAATTATGTTGTGCATTAAGCTTTCATTGAGATGAAATGACATCTCATTCCCGCCGGCCTCGGTAGCTCAGTCGGATGCGCGTCTGACTGGTGATGAGGAGGACGCGGGTTCGACACCTGCCGGGGTTGGCAACATTCTCTTGTGGAGGTTGATCATGGAATCTTGCCTAAGGTCATGCTTTCCCTTTCCGCTGATTCAAGAAGGGCAGTTGTCAGTTTCTGGCGAAAGAATGTGCACTGTACTGGTTAACCGCTTACGTATGAGACTGCCCAGAATGAGTGTGGATAGGGAAACTGACCGGCTCAAAAATGGCCTAAAATAGTGTTGACTGGGCCGTATGGCTCCGGTACAAACAAATAAACACTCATTTACTCAACACTTGGTAAAATAGACTTTGTTGTGCCATTGCATATGGGTGTGCACATAGTCTGTGGGCGTAGAGGTGGCATGTCTTCATACAACATAATCAAGATTTCTTCAACCCGCAAAGAATCCGATCTTAGAATTTTATAAGCAAATATGGGTGTCAAAAATACCAACACAGGAGACCCATGCAAGTCATTACTAAGCAGTGTATCTCAAAACACATGTTCATCTGGTACTATAAATGTTTCAAAAAAATAATGATACATTTCAAACTCTTCCTCAAAAGTCGAATCTTAACCACCAGGCCAACTAGCCAGAGGTAAAGAAACCAGTTGGATAAACTGGGTAGGACCATAGAAAGACATCGAATCAGGCCCCAGTCATTTGATGAATGTTTCATTTTCTTTTTTGAGGGGACCATCTCCATGTCGAGTGAACTAGCTCCTTGTCGAGAAGACTAGCTCGGACAGTAATTTCGTCATTAGTCGCAAGTTACGTAATCACGGCAATTTTTTTTTTGCTTATTTCAAACTTTCCATGTTTCATTTCACCAGGGGTGCTGTTTCTGTGGGTGTGAAGGGCGTACTTTTGACGGGAAATGAAAAATCGGCGGCCAAAATCTCCGTAATGACATAAATTGGCAATTTTTCAGGTCCGTGATAAAAAGTTTACTTTCATTCATACTCCAGCGCTGCAAATTTCCATGGCAAATTCTAGCGGGGTACAAAGTTAAATCATTTCTATGTGGAACTGCATTGCAGGATTTTTTATAAATAGCTTACAAAGAAAAAAATGGTGATAAAACTCTTCGAGACCTACCTTTGTTTACGAGTTTCTTGGTGATGGAGCTAGCTCGAGAGTTCCCAGATGTGTCGAGGGAACAAATTTCCATTGACTCATTTTCGAGCTAGTTCCCCTGATTACCACCCGTTAATGAGCAATGGAAGAAGCTGTGAAAAACTAATTCATGCAAGCTATATGGTATAAGTGTGCATGTTTGGGTCTTTCGATATGCTGGAAGGGTGGGGGTCAAGCTACCCCAGCCAGGATAGCTTGGGCCCCCGGGGATGAAGGTATCCACGCTAGGAGCAATATGGTAGAGATGTGAAATCCTGATTCATGCAAGCAAGCTTGTGGTAATGTTATGTCAACCATATACCACTGGACCTTCCATTGTAGAGAAGTGTGCTTGTTTGGGTTTTCCAAAGTCTGGATTTTGGGGATGGGGTCACGCTATCCCAGCCAGGAAATCTTCACCCCCACCCATGAGCAATGGTTACAGTTGTGAAAAACTTATTCATGCAACTTATATGGTATAAATGTGCTTGTTTAGGTTTTTCGAAATACTGAGAGTGTGGTGGTGAAGGTATCCCAGCTGGGATATCTTTACCCCCACCCATGAGCAATGGTAGAGGTGTGAAATCCTGATTCATGCAAGCTAGCTTGTGGTGATGTTATCTCAACCATAGACCATTGGACATCAGTAGTACCTTCCATTATTGAGAAATGTGCTTGTCTGGGTCAAATAGTCATTTGCCTCTATAATATGGTCATATTTCTTACTAAGGGTAGATCTATTAGACAGAGTCATGATTGAAACGAAAAATGTTAGAGTGAAACATTGAGTCTACTATCTAACTTCAGTTACATATAAGACAAATTTGGCATTAATAAATTAGTTAATACCAAAAGTGGGGATGGGGGTAAAGTAACCTGGCCAGTTTAGCTTTACCCCCGGAGGGCAAGATATCCCAGCCGGGATATCTTCACCCACGCCTTGCCAAACATCACCACAACCACCACCACTCACAACTGACAGGGTTGATGCAAGATTATGAAAGATTGTCATAAGCAAGGTGTTGACTAAGAAAATAAACAAAATGAAGTTATCAAACAGTCATATGCCTCTATAATATGGTCATATTTCTTACTTAGGGTAGTTCTATCAGTGTCATGACTAAAACAAAAAATGTTCAAGTGAAACATCGAGTATAATATCTTGCTTCAGTTACATATAAGAAGAAATTGGGCATTGAGAAAATAGTTTATATCCAAAAGTGGGGATGGGGGTAAAGATATCCTGGCCAGTTTAGCTTTACCCCCGGGGGTAAAGATATCCCGGCTTAAAGATATCCCAGCCGGGATATCTTTACCCCCACCAAAAGTTGGGGTAGGGGTAAAGATATCCTGGCCAGTTTAGCTTTACCCCCGGGGGAAAAGATATCCCAGCCGGGATATCTTTACCCCCGCCTTTCCACTCACCACCACCACCCATTTCACAACTGACAGGGATAATGCAAGATTATGAAAGATTGTCATAAGGGACATTTCCAATAAGAAAATATACAAAAAGAAGTTATTAAATAATCACTTGCCTCTATAATATGGTCATATTTCTTACTAAGGGTAGTTCTATTAGTCTGAGTCATGATTGAAAAAAAAATGTTCAAGTGAAACATCGAGTATAATATTTTGCTTCAGTTACATATAAGAAGTAATTGGGCATTAAGAAAATAGTTTATACCCAAAAGTTGGGGTGGGGGTAAAGATATCCTGGCAAGGTTAGCTTTACCCCCGGGGGTAAAGATATCCTAGCCAGGATATCTTTACCCCGCCTTTCCACTCACCACCACCACTCATTTCAAAACTGACAGGGATAATACAAGATTATAAAAGATTGTCATAAGGGACATTTTGAATAAGAAAATATACAAAAAGAAATTATTCAATAATCATTTGCCTCTAAAATATGGTCATATTTCTTACTAAGGGTAGTTCTATTCGGCCGAGTCCTGATTGAAACGCAAAAATGTTAAAGTGAAACATCGAGTCCACTATCTTGCTTCTCTTACATATAAGAAGAAAATAGTTTATACCCAAAAGTTGGGGTGGGGGTAAAGATATCCTTGCCAGTTAAGCTTTACCCCCGGGGGTAATTTTACCCCCGCCTTTCCACTCACCACCACAACCCATTTCACAACTGACAGGGATAATGCAAAATTATGAAAGAGTGTCATAAGCATCATTTTGAATAAGAAAATATACAAAAAAAAAGAAGTTATTAAATAATCATTTGCCTCTATAATATGGTCATATTTCTTACTAAGGGGTTGTATTGAAACAGTCATGATTGAAACAAAAAATGTTAAAGTGAAACTTCGAGTTCACTATCTTGCTTCTCTTACATATAAGAAGAAATTGGGCATTTAGAAAATAGTTTAAACCCAAAAGTTGGGGTGGGGGTAAATATATCCTGGCCAGTTTAGCTTTACCCCCGGGGGTAAAGATATCCCAGCCGGGATATCTTTACCCCTGCGGGTAAAGATATCCAGGGTGGGGGTAAAGATATCCCGGGATATTCTAACCCCCGGGGGTAAAGCTACCCAGGGGTCAAGATAAACTGGGACACCTGACCCGATCGTTTAGTCTTAGAGTCTAGAATGCCGGGTCCGGCGTTCTAGGTTCAGAGACTAAAAGACCGGGTCCGGTCGTCTAGCAACTTCCTTAAATGAATGTCAAACAGTGAAGATACAGATCAGATGGCTTCACTATTAAAGTGAATGTCAAACAGTGGAAACACTGATCAGATGACTTCCCTATTAAAGTGAATGTCAAACAGTGAAGATACTGATCAGATGCATATGCTGGTTTAGCTGGGCCATGGTTCTTTTGTTGTTTCCAGATGGCTGCAATAGAAAAAATACCAACTTTGGTTGTTAAACTACTTAATAGTGACAGTGGCACTGCTGTGCTGACATACCTGCTGACAAGAAATAATGACAGTCTACCATCACAATGTGTCAGAAAAACGGTCCTACAGTTTAGACTTTTAGCTGTAATGAGGTTTGTATTGTACTGTAAATCACAAATTACGATAGCACATCTGCGTGACGTAGTGCATTCTTCCGTATCTGCAACATGTTTAATTTTCTGATGAAAATTTGTGATATTTCGGTAAAATTCCGCTATTACATCACGTGAACAAGTCCGTGAAATGAAGACCCCCCTAAACCCCATTTTATATAGAGAAAACTGGGGTTTTTGGGGGTATTCATTAGGGCCCCGCACTGAAAGTGTGGGTGCCCTATAGTAATCACTCTGTCTGTCTGTCTGTCCGTCCGTCTGTCCGTCCACAAATTTCTGATAGCGCTGCCGGGGCCGTAGTCAGTTTCACTGACAGCTCTAGTTATTTTTCTTATTTCTGCTCCAAGACATAGGTTGTGGGTACTCGTTAGAGGCGGTTCTAACGAGCACACACAACCTATGTTATGAGCATTTATAAGAAAAATATCATGGGTTTTCATCAGAAAAGTAGCTATAATGGAGATGGGAAAAATGCACTATGTCGCACGGGTGTGTTATCGTAATGAAGACCACCTAAAATTAAGATTAATTCTGCTATAAAAAGCTTATTTTTAAGGGTGTACTTAATCTTTCTTTGTGTTTTCTGCCCCCGGTGTCATCTGATCAAGGACCACCTTTGGGACTGTTCAAAAGTGGTCTTAAAGACCACTTTTGAACAGTCCCTAAGGTGGTCTTAATATATGATGTTTACTATAATATTATTATTTGTACACAAAACATAAATTATAGTTGCTCATTGGAACCGCCTCATCGAGGCAGTTCTAACAAGCACCCACAACCTGTCTTGGAGCAGAAATAAAAAAAAATATTTCATACCCCGCAAACCCCAGTTTTCTCTGTTTAAAGTGGGGTTTAAAGGTGTGTTCGTTGCACAGACTTGTTATCGTACTGTAAAATCTGTGATTCCATTGTGGAAATTTGGGCGGGGAGCACAGATGTTCCTACAATTTTCATATGCACCGAGTAAAGAATCAGATAGATAAAGTCTGACCAGCGACTTCTGTCGCATGAAGGAGCATTGGGGCCTTAGCTACCCTTAGAGCACACAACGAAGACTGATCAGACTGCATGGATGGGCAGGCTGACCTGAGTCTTCACTGGGCGCACATGTAAATTGTAGGAAATGCTGTGCCCCGTCAAATTTGAGGATCACTGGTGTGTCCTAATTGGCCAAAATCAGATAGCTATAGTCTGGCCCAGAAAACCTTGTACACTCCATACTTTTCAGCTCTTTGGTGTTTTCCTCATCTTGTTTGTTTGTTTGTTTGATTTGGGGTTTACCGTCCCTGTCAACACTGTAAAGGTCATTTTGGAGACGTTGCTTCCAATTTTGTGTGACTTTTACCCGACATTAAGATGAAATGACATCTCAAGCCCTGTTGCCCAATGAAACTAATAGGGTTTATAAGCATGGACGGGCCGACTCACACCGCATTGCCTTGGCAGGCTTAGATCCCCTAAGCAGTTTGCCAGTACTCATGTGCGGGTCGGTTTCAGCTCTGCGTGGAAGCATCATGCAGCCCATCTATTTCTTCAAGCCCCGTTGGGCGGCATACCTGTGATCTCTCCCTGATCATGCGGGAGGCTCCCGCATTTGAAGCATACCTCCCGCTCTCCCGTCCGGGAGACAGAATCTCCCGCATTTGCAATTTTCCTGTCCTCGATTTTTTTCATTGGTACCATTTGCGGTAAGCGGTAACAGACTTTAAACTTTGACTGCTGAAGGCAATTAACAAATAAGCAGGAGAATATATCCGATACTTAACGGTAAACATCAACTTCAAAAAGCCGATAATCCTTTGTTCTGTCTCAGCTGACTGCACAGAATAAACATGATCTGGCTGCTAATACAGATTAAATAACCTGACGTAATTTATTTACCGTTACCTTTTACGAGGTGCATCTGCACTTGACCTGGTACAGATTCTCAGTAGTTTTGTATGGTGACAGCAACAGTTCTATTTTACTTATATTTAGCTTAGATTTAAATTGAAATTGTGTCTTTATTTTCTCATTTTTTATCACTGTTTGTTCCTTTTATATCGCTCTCCAATACGTCTTTTCTTTTCATATTTTATGTAAAGTTAGACATTTTGATTTTGAAAGTGGAAAATAGTTATTATTTACCAATCAATAACGAGTAATTATTAAAAGTAATGAAATCAACAGCAGATTTTCTTATAGTAAATTGCTCCCCTTGGGTAAGCTTTTTACAAGTACTGTATTTAAAAAGATATGTGACAGGGAACTTCATGTTAGTGAAATCTATAATTAATGTGCATTTATTAGCTCACCTGACCGAAGTTCTGAGCTTTTGTGACTGTGAGATGTCCGGCGTCGTCGTGCGTCGTCCGTGCGTAAACTTTTCTTGTGAACACACCAGAGGTCACAGTTTTGGGCCAATCATCATAAAACTTGGTCAGAATGATCACCATGACAATATCTCGGTCAAGTTCGAATGTGGGTCATGTGGGGTCAAAAAGTAGGTCAGTACTTCAAATCATAGAAAAACTTTGTGAACATAGTAGAGGCCACAGATTTAGTCTGATCATCATTAAACTTGCTCAGAATTATCATCTTGACAATATCTCGGTTAAGTTCGAATATGGGTCATGTCCGGTCAAAAAGTAGGTCAGTAGGTCAAATCACAGAAAAACCTTGTGAACACACTAGAGGCCACAGTTTTGGACCAATCATCATCAATTTATCTCAGAATGATCTCTTGACAATATCTCGGTCATGTTTGAATATGGGTCATGTTGTTCAAAAAGTAGGTCAGTAGGCCAAATCATAGTAAAACCTTGTGAACACACTAGAGGCCACAGTTTTAGTCTGATCATCATCAAACTTGCTAAGAATGACCATCTTGACAATATGTAAGACCATTTCGAATATGGGCCATGCTGTGTCAAAAAGTAGGTCATGGGTCAAATCATTGAAAAACCTTGTGAGGCCACAGTTTTGGTCCAATCATCATTAATCTGAATGATCAACTTGACAAAATCTCCTACAGGGGCATAAAAACATGAATATGGATTATGTTGGGTCAAAAAGTAGGTCAGTAGGTCAAATTGTAGAAAAAACCTTGTTAACACACCTGAGGCCACAGTTTTAATCTGATTTTCATCAACCTTACTAAGAA
Source organism: Lucinisca nassula (assembly GCA_963580285.1). NCBI lineage: Eukaryota > Metazoa > Mollusca > Bivalvia > Lucinida > Lucinidae > Lucinisca > Lucinisca nassula. The sequence continues at coordinate 14,474,682 of OY757017.1, forward strand.
AGATCATCTTGACAATATCTAAGTCAAGTTTGGCAAAAAGTAGGTCAGTAGGTCAAATCATTAAAAAAACCTTGTGAACACACTAGAGGCTACAGTTTTGGTCCGATCATCATCAAACTTGCTCAGAATGATCTTCTTGACAATATCTCGGTTAGGTTTAAATATTGGTCATGTTGGGTCAAAAAGTAGGTCAGAAGGTCAAATCATATAAAAAATGTTCTGAACACACTTGAGGCCACAATTTTTGTCGGATTATCATCAAACTTGCTCAGAATGATCATCTTGACAATATCTTGATCAAGTTTAAAAATCAAAAAGTAGATCAGTAGGTTATTTTGTCATAACTGTTGATCTGTTTAAGACAGAGCCTTCATATTTGGCACGTAGGTTCCTTGTGACAAGGGCTTCCACTCCTACAAAATGACCTGTAACCTTGACATGTGACCTTCTTTATCATCACTTTTGAACCATTTGATATAGTGCCTTCATATTTGGAATGTTTATTCTGTGCGACAAGGACTTCCCACCCATACAAAAATTTTGACATGTGACCGTGACCTTTGACCTACATAGTCATAGCTTTTGAACTATTTGAGATAGAGCCTTCATATTTGGCATGTATGTTCCTTCTGACAAGGGCCTTCCACCCATACACACAATTTTACCTGTGACCTTGACCTTTGACCTACTTCACCATAACTTTTGAGCCATTAGAGATAGAGCCTTCATATTTGGCATGTAGGCTCCTTGTGACAAGGGCTTCCCATACATACAAAATTTTTGACCTGTGACCTTGACCTTTGACCATTTTTGTCATAACTTTTGAACCATTTATGATAGAGCCTTCATAATTGGCACGTAGGTTTCTTGGGACAAGGTCTTCGCACTCATGTAAAAAATTTTGACCTTGACCTGTGACCTACTTAATCATAACTTTTGAACCATTTGAGATAGAGCCTTCATATTTGGCATGTATATTCCTTGTGAGAAGGGCTTCACACTCATACAAAAAGTTTGACCTTGACCTACTTTATCATAGCTTTTGAACCATTTGAGCTAGATCCTTCATATCTGGCATGTATGCTCCTTCTGACAAGACACTGTACTATATTACCTACCATTTCATTTCTTCAGTGTGGATCAGGTGAACGATTTAGGGCATCATTATATCAAGGTTTGGATATAACAAAATTTACATTTTAACCAAATAAAGACTCAGCATTTTTTCCTGGGATTCTAACTAATTTTTGGGGGCCAACCTGAACAATTGTTATAAAATGGTATTAATTTCAGCATGGACTGCTTTACCTATACATGTATTCATGAACAGGGTATTCTGAGAAAAGCCAAAAAAGGTGCCTGCACAGACTATATGAAGGAGTGTAAATAGTGCTAGAAGTAATGCTTAACACTGAAGAGAACTTTGTGCTTTGGGTCTGTTCAGTAGCAGTAAAACCCAGCACTGGATAAAGAGGCAGACTGGAAACATTTTAGTATATTTTTTCTAATCAAGTATTTCTATACTAAAGCATGTTGTGGATACTTTCAACAATCAGGTGATTCTGACAAATACCCACAACATATGTTGTGGGTACTTGAAATCACACCAATGGACTTGTGGTTACAGCAATGTTTGTAAATAACCTACAATTTGCTATTTTGAAATTAAACTTGACAAAATATGCTCCTATCATTTTAATTAAGTAGTTCCAGTTCCTTTGTACATCTAAACCACAAAAAATGACAAGAAAAAAAACACTTAAACATGCCGTCAGAAAGTCTCCCTCATTGAGACCCCAATCTCCCTCATCTGAGAAGCAAATCTCCCTCATGGTCAACATAAAATTATCACAGGTATGGGGCGGGGGCTATTTTCCTCATCTTGAAAAAATAATTCTTTTATAGAACATATTTAACATCGCAACAGCTGGAGTCCAGTGACTTTGTGGTGGCTGTAAACAGTCTTTCAGTCCTTCGTCATAGTGAAGATTATATTTTCTAGTCCTTTGGTATCATTGATTCCATTGTGAAATTTTTAAAGTATATGAAGGTCACTGATGAGGCTTAATTGGCCAAAACTAGCTAATATAATCCAGAAAAACATGAACTATCCATAGTTCTCAGTTTTGCAATAGATTCCTTGCTTCTGAAGAACATAATCTGACAGAACTCAAAAATACAATAAACAAAGTACACGTAAATATCTTTATAACTCTGTTCATAATATGTTTTTTGTATAACGTGGTATAAATATGGCTCTCCAAATATGTAGATTGGGCCCCGCCCATTGGGGCTTGAAGAAATGGATATGATGCTCCCACACAGAGCTGAATCTGACCCGCCACACGAGTACTGGTAAACCACTTAGAGGATCTAAGCCTGCCCAGGCAAAGCCGTGCGAGTTGGACCATCCATGCTTATACACCATATTGGTTTCATTGGTTTGAAAGTAACATAATTGTTACACAAGCATGGGTTCCACTTTTAACCCCAACAATAGTGTTTCCCAGAGGTTGTGAAGTGATTTGACGGTGAGAAATGTATTATTTTTCTGTCATTCTCTTTTGCCAGGATACTGACGCAGCTACCTCCAAAGATATTTGTGCAGAGATTTAATAATAACTTGAATGAATTGTTAGAGCTATTTACTGAAGTGGCACAAACATTTGAAAGACTTGGTCCTGAAAACAGTGATCTGCCTGGGCTGCAACAGGTGTGTGACCAAGAAATTTATTGTTATTTTTGCCAGTTTATGCTATTACACCTTTTAACCCTTGTCCTGCTGAACCCAGAAGTGTCTTTTCTTTCAAACAATGTAGATCCAGATCAGATGGCTTCTGAAGAAGCCATCTGATCTGGATCTTCATTGTTGATCATTCAGTTTAAGAATTTCTTGCAATGATTTGCATCAAGAAATCTGATTGGTTGATAATCAGTTGTTGGTGTGGTTTATTTAAATATTCAGCAGGTCAAGGGTTAAGATTTATAGAAAGTATTCATGAATGGAAATAAGTATTGAACTGCCAAGCAGAATTGTAAAGCAGAAAACATTCTATTTTCATGCCCCCTCCACAAATTGAGAGCAGCATATTATTTTGCCCTTGTCTGTACATCTGTCTGTCTGTATGTTACAGTTTGTGGTACTATTCTTGTCTCTGCAACTCCTCCTACAGTATTTGACACAGGACATTGAAACTTGCAACACCGTCCAGACATGCATTGGACATGTGCATAAAGGCAACAAGATTCTAATCCAGCCGCTTATTGCAAAATTATATCCCCTTGAATAACTAAAACATTTTGGTCATATGTTTCTCAAAGAATGTTGCAGTTTCTAACTTAGTTAGAATGTGTGCGTGTCAACTGCATATACCAAACAAGTTACTTGCCTAGTGAGGCATATGGTGGGGGCATGCATCACCTTTAGTGATTGTCCAGTTCTCGTCCACCTCTGATTAATGATCGGCTCCAAATAAGTGAAATAATCTTGAAAGGGCTGTAAAACCAACCCTCCCCCACCCCCCCCCCCCCCCCCCCAAAAAAAAATAATAATAAACATCCATTTGGCTCTTGTTATTGACTTTGTATGTAGCTTAATTTTATTTGTCTGTGATAGTCACATGGACAGCAGCAGTATAAGTGCTATTGTATGTGTAACATTTGGTGGACTGACAAACAATTGATGCAAGAAGTATTTAAAAATTCTGTCTGGTACCGTCATAATTTGTGTCTAAAAGCAAATGTATCACTTGTCTTACTCAAGGGCACAATACTTAGCATTAATGAGCTACTTCACAGTGTCAAGTATGATCATTTTCGATTGCACTGCTGCTCTATTGCTTGGCAGTATTATTTCATTCATTTGGGATTTTAATTTCCTCCAACTGAAAAAAGATTTTTTAAACCCCACCACATGATCGTGATGCGGTCTTAGGTTATCCTTTCTTTTTGAGTGTCTGTCTGTATTCTGTTTGTCTCTCTGTCAGATAACTTGAGCATTAAAGTTTGCATACACATTCATATTAGAAATGAGTGGTTTGGGATTGTTGGTTGACAGAGTTATAGCCCTTTTTATTACTGGTAAAATGACTTTGGGTTGGTATGGAATATTTAGATGAAACTTCACATATACATGCAACTGGACCACTGAAGGTTATTTGTTGTGGGCACTGGCCCTGGTAGCTCTGTCAGATTCACGTCTGACGGGTAATCAGGAGGTCACAATTTTATACCTGCTGGGGTCGGCAACATTCTTTCGAGGAGATTGATCATGAGTTCTTTTTTAAGGTCATTATCGTCATCATCATATTTTATTTTCAGCTTCCAGGTCTTGATGAACTGATGTCGTACAATAAATATGTGAAGGAGGTTATTGCTGCCACACCTACCAGAACTTTGAAAACTATATCTCAGGTAGTGTAATGAAGGATACTTTAGAACCCTGTTGTTCAAAGCATTCCCATAGCTATAGCGTAACGAGTCGTTTGTGGTCAAAATGTTAACTTCCTAGCAAGTACGAGGACTGTTCAAATATGAATGCAAGTAGAACGTTTTCTCATGCACTAAGGCGAAAATCACTGGAAATAAATATCACAGCATAGAAAAACATTTTACCTATATATTGATACCAAACCTGTTAAAATCCGTGCACTTTAGCCATGTATATCGTTCGATAAACACTGTCTACTCTTGTATACTAATACAAAACACGGTTGGAAGAAGGTCAGAGTACGCCGTTGAAATACGGTCCTATATTAAGAATCGTTGTATTCTTGGTATACGGTGCAAAGACATTTTTGATGAAATATGTTCGGTTGATGGGCATAATGAAATGTCTTTTCCGACAGTTTTTCGTTGGTGTAAGAAATTCAGCTTTGGGCTAGGCTCAACAGAAGATGCACCACATGATCGTCTGCCGAAAAGAGCAACATCTGCCAAGATGGTTGCTAGAGTGAAAGAAATAGTTGCTACCAATGCACGATACACCACTAGGCAAATAGCTAGTATGGTTGGCATCTCATTAGGAGCAGCTCATACAATTTTGAAACGGGATTAGAAAATGAGAAAGATCTGTGCTAGATGGATTCCCCATCTGTTGACAGATGAGCAGAAAAAGACACACATTCAGTGCGCCAAGAAGTTGCTTGCAAAGTTTCCAAATTACAATGCACGGTCTTTCGCTAATGTCATCACAGGTGACGAGACATGGGTTCACTTTTCTGAGCCAAAACGAAAGATTCAGAACAAAATATGGGCAACAAAGTATTGCAAAAGACAATGCATTGCAAAGCGGACCATGAGCGTCAAGAAGGTAATGTATGCCATATTCTTTTCAAATCAGGGCCCTGCTGTTCAGGTTGCTGTGCCTAAAGGCAAATCTGTAAATGCGAAGTTTTACAAGAATAAAGTTCTTCGAAAATTGAAGAAATATTTCAAAGAACGAAGACCCGCAACTGGTTTGGCCAATGTCAGATTGCTACATGACAATGCGTCATCGCACAATGCGTTCATTGTGCAAGACTATCTGAAGCAGGAAAAGGTTGTTGAACTCCCTCACCCCCCCGTATTCCCCTGACCTTGCCCCGTGTGACTTTTTTTTTGCTCCCGCCGCTGAAAAAATACCTTTCTGGTCGAAAATTTGTACAGCGCAAACACCTCGGTTCTGCAATATTCCAGTGCCTTCATAGTATACCTCGAAAAGACTACCAAAATGCATTCAATGATTGGATCAGAAGACTGAAAGTTTGTATATCTGTTAGAGGGGAATACTTTGAGGGGACAAAATAAATTTTTCATCGAAATCTATCACGGAATCATTTTTATGTGCTTAGTTGCATTCATATTTGAACAGTCCTTGTACAATATCCAATGTGGTGGTATTTTTGCTGAAAAAATGTCATTAGCTTTTGCATTTGTTTTCAAATGCAAAAGCTACTCATATTTTTTTCAGCAAAAATATTATCGTACAAAACAACCTCAATTTAACACTGTTTTGGATACAGCAGAGTTTCAAGATGGACCCCGAAAATGTATAGATTATATAGAAAAATGACCAATAATGGTCATTTTTCTATATAACCTATACCTTTTTGTTTGGATTGTTTGGATTTAACACAGTTGTTTAACTAACTAATTCTGTTATAAAGAGGTTGTGTGCAATATCAAATGATCAATTGTTTAATGACATCGTTAGTTTTGTACAACTGGCACTTTCTCTTAACCCGTAGAGGTTAATTTTAGAACTTTTTCTTTTTTACTTTTCAGAGGAGTTTTCTGTGTGATCAAAGTGAAATAAATGCATTTACACTATTAGAATATACCACATATACCAAGAATTTAGAAATGCTTTGCTTTGAAAAATTAAAGGTGTAAAAAAAATCTATAGCTTTATTAGAGCTTATCAGAAAGATTTGATCTGTTGCCATCACGATAACAAGTCTGTGCAATGAATACCCCTTTAACCCTTTTGTACCAAATGGAATCTTCCTCCTTATATATAGCAGGAGTTCATTTCAAAATTTAGGGGTGTCAGGTTTTGTTTATTTGGAAAAGGACTGAACTTTTAGCAAACAGTGGAGGCCCTGATCGATGCCGCATTCTGTGGCGTCTGAACTGGCCCTGTCCTGTTTGCCAGGGTACCCATTTAGGGGTTTCTAGTACTAAATGGGTTAAACCCCACTTTATATAGAGAAAACTTGGGTTTGTGGTGGTATACAATATTTTTCTTATTTCTGCTCCAAGACATAGGTCTCGTTAGAACTGCCCCAATAAGGCGGTTCTAATATGCAGTCAAGCCCATGTTTGGAGCATAGATAAAAAATTATCGCAAATGTTAAGCAGAAAAGTACCCATTTTGGAGATATGAAAAATTGCACAAAGTGACATGGGTGTGTTGTCGTAATGCATTTATCCAAACATACTAATTTATAGCATAACATCACTGTTGTTTAGTAGTTAATGACATGTCATAAAAATCATCTGACAATACGTGTAATAACACAAGGTATCTGGCTAATAACATCACAATGCTGCTTCTCTTGAACTTCTACGGTGATAAAATCAGATTTAAAATCCTTATATGATAAACAGAATCTTACACTCATGGTCATGAAATTTATGAAACTCATCACAGGCTTGTACACCACAACCTCATTATAACAAGTTTAACGGGATCCAAAGCAGAAACTGTGTTAGTTAAACAACCGTTATGTCCAAACAAAAATGTAAAGTTATGTCCAAACAAAAATGTAGAGATTATACAGAAAAATGACCATTTATGGTCTTGTTTGTTTATTTGTTTGATTTGAGGTTTAACGTCCCTGTCAACACTGTAAAGGTCATTTTGGAGACGTTGCTTCCAATTTTGTGGGACTTATGCCCGACACTGAGATGATATGACATCTCAAGCCCTGCCTCCCAATGAAACCAATAGGGTTTATGAGCATGGACGGGCCGACTCGCACCGCTTTGCCTGGGCAGGCTTAGATTCTCTACCAGTGCTCGTGTGCGGGTCGGTTTCAGGTCTGCGTGGAAGCAGACCATTTATGGTCATTTTTCTATATAACCTATACATTTTTGGGATCATCTTGAAACTGTGTTATATCCAAAGCCATGTTATAATGAACAGTGTTATAATGAGGTTATGATGCACTGTATTTACCATAAGTAGGTTAGCAACTCAATTCCTAACCTTACTTTTTTAAAATTTGAATAAGTACAATTTACCGCTCAATGTTGTCTAAAAATAGCTGGATGGATGGCAAACAGTGTAAAACCTGATGATTCACTGCAGTATGCTTGTTTGTTTTATTTGAGATTTAATGTCCCCATCAACACTGTATAGGTCATTTTAGAGCCATTGCTTCCAATTTTGTGGACTGTTACCAGACATTGAGATTTTGCTTTTTGTTTGATTTGAGGTATAATGTCCCCGTCAACACTGTAAGGGTCATTTTGGAGACGTTGCTTCCAATTTTTTGGGACTTTTACCCGACATTGAGATCAAATGACATCTCAAGCCCTGTCGCCCAATGAAACCAATAGGGTTTATAAGCACGGACGGTCCGCTTTGCCTTGGCAGGCTTAGATCCTCTAATCAGTTTACCAGTACTCGTTTGTGGTAGGTTTCAGCTCTGCGTGAAAGCATCATGCAGCCCATCTATTTAATCAAGCCCCGATGAGTAGGGGTGACACAACAGTCTTTGATGTCTCTTCTTGGTCTTTACTGTTTGTTCAGGCATGTCTTTCAGACATTGTCTGTAAGGCTGCCACGATTAATCGTATAATCGATCGATAAATTCCACAAAAATGATTATCATTTCTGATTTGCTTTTAATCGATTACTTGATAGGTACAATTTTCTACCCAAAGTTATGCCTAAAATAGCTGGATGAGTGGCAAACAGTGCAGACACTGATGAGATGCCGCATTATGCGGCATCTCATCTGGATCTAGACTGTTTGCTCATGCCTGTCTGTTCAAATATACATATGGTAAAGTGCAACATACGGTAAGAGTCATGCTCAGACAGAAAGCCAGACAGGTAAAAAATGACAAAAATCTTAGCGATTACTAATCAATTATCGATCGCAATGACATGACTGATAATCGATTATCTTTTCAGCTCCGATTAGCCAGCCCTAATTGTCAGACATACAGTGGTTGGCTTGGCACGAACTTTTGAAAAACAAAAAACTTAGAGAATGCCAAAGGTGCTTTTCTCATCAAGTGTCAGCACCACTAGTCACCCTTATCCTGCTTAATGAATTAGTTTTGCAACACTTATTTGACTATCAACCAAACTGATTACTTTATTGTATGTAGTCCTTTAAATTTGCAAACTGAATGACTATGAATAAAAATCATGATCAGATGGCTTCTTTAGAAGGTCAGATGGCTTATTTAGAAGCTCAGATGGCTTCTTTATAAGATCAGATGGCTTCTTCGGAAGATCAGATGGCTTCTTTAGAAGGTCAGATGGCATCTTTAGAAGATCAGATGGCAGTTTTAGAAGGTCAGATGGCTTCTTTAGGAGATCAGATGGCTTCTTTAGAAGGTCAGATGGCTTCTTTAGAAGCTGTCTGATCTGTGTCTATACTATTTGCACAGATAGGGGTCATGGTTCAGCAGGAGAAGGGTTTACTCTTATTTAACTGGACGTGAAAATCCCTACCTTTGCAAACAGTGTAGATTCAGATCAGATGGCTTCTGAAGAAGTCATCTGATCAGGATCTATACTGTTTGTCATTCAGTTTCCAAATTTAAATGAATACATTATATCGAGTAATTTGATTGTGTGTAGTCAGAATGGGTGTGTCTAAATTAATTTATTCAGTAGGACAAGTTTTAGATATGTTTTCCATCTTTTGCAGGATACTTTCTTGGCCTGTGGTTCCGATGTGGTTATACTGGTACAGAGACGACTATCTGGATCCTGATTTTTGGACTTGTGAGGGGTGGGGGTGGGATGAATAAGATCCTTGGACCTTTGTATAGCAAAACGACTAATAAATTACTATAATTTGTGAGAAATGTCTGTTTTTTATTCAAAGTAAATACTGTAACCTGGGCCTATTTATCTAAAACATTGTTAGCTTATCAAACTTGTGAGTGGTTAAACCGTTAATCTTTCTAGCGAGTACAATATCTAATACTTGGCAATTTTTTCTGGCAAAATGTAAGTAGCTTTGGCAAATGAAAAAGCCACTCACATTTTTCAGCAAAAATTAAAATATGTGAGCAGCTCTTGCAAATGCAAAAACAGTTTTTAGCAAAAATACTAGGGAATACAGTCAAACTTGAATACCTCAAACTTCTTTAGGATCATGAAAATTTGTTCGAGATAAGGGAATTCGAGCCATTTATTTCGACAACACATCCATGTGCTAAAATGGCATCTTAAGTTTCTCATTTCCAGAACTATGTTGAAACTGTTTGATATATTTTTAGCTCGTCTGTTTTTTGAAAAAAAAAACTAACAGCAGCACAACGCATTATGAAGCTGGGTACCAACGATAATTTACTGCATTCAGTAATTCTAAAAATACACCTGGGGAATTTCCAAAATATAATACAGGTACTGGTTCAGGAATAACATGGATAATAGAAAGCAAAATGTGGTACGACTTTCTCTTTATTTCAACTATTTATTTACATAATGAACATCAGATAAATATACACCAAATGATCAAAACATGCCTAAACGAAACATGCACAAACAATCAAACAAAAAACATGCAAAACGAAGCATGCAGCAAAAAACTTGCAAAAAATAAGTCAGTGATGACGTCATCGGTCACCTTCTGGACCGATTGGGATTTCAAAATTTCTAGAGCCCTGCTCAGGTGGATATGTATCGTACTGGTGATCAGGAGGCTGTAGGTTCAGTCCCCCCCCCCCCGGGTCCTGCAATATTCATTTTTCGAGTTTGATCACAAAATATATTCCAATAATTTTCTCCTATCTGCTGGAAGTGAAAGAAAGTACAATGTTCTGGTTAACTGCTTATGTATAAGCCTGTCCAGGAAAAGTGTGGTTAGGTAAACTGATTTGCTGAACATGACTGTAATACATTGACTGGGCCATAAAACTCCATACCATACCAAACAAACACACCTATGCACTTTGATGGTTAACAAGGGTATTTATTACATCTATAGACTGTTAACAAGATATACAGAGGATATTACATGAGTGTTCATGTAATATTGAATTTATTAAACGACTTGAGGAATAGAGATATCATTATGAAAACAGGCTTATACAAATTCATTGTAAACTTTACGGTACCGCCAAATAAAATGAAATTTTTTATTTTTAAGATAAAAAAATTGTGATATTTTTCTTATTTCTGCTCAAAATATAGATTGCAGGTACACGTTAGAACTGCCTCATCAAGGCGGTTCTAACGTGTACCCACAATCTATATTTTAGAGCAGAAATAAGAAAAATTATGGTTTACCCCTGTAAACCCCAGTTTTACTATATAAATGTGGGGTTCAAGGGAATCAAATTTATATAGGCGTGTTTTTCGTGGTGTATGTCAGGCTTCACCGGGTATTTTATGCCTATTCCTCGAGTTTAATGAATTTACTAATACATGCGTACGAATGCAAGATCCTATTTATTATATAACATTTAAAACATATTTTATTCATGATTATTTAACAAGTGACAATATTTTGTAATTAGTAAACGTGACCTCGTTTAGGAAATTTTATGTGTAACATTACGGGACGTATCTAACTAATTTGCATAGTTAATAATAGTAGATTTCCAATTTTAATACATTGCGTTGTTTCTTTCTCATATATGATGTCATATGATAAAACATGGTAAACACATTATTGCATCAGGTTGGTACCCCCACTCCTATCAGGACTTGAAGAAATAGGTTGTGCTGCATAGTGCTTTCATGCAGAGTTGAAACCAACCACACTGAGAACTGGTAAACTGATTAGCATTTCTAAGCCTGTCCTGGCAAAGTGGCGAGAGTCAGACCATCTCTGCATACAAACCATATTGGTTTGCTCGCGCGAAAGGGTTTGAGATATTTTATTTCAATGTCAGGTAAAAATCTTACAAATTGGAGCAAAGTCTCCAAAATGACCTAAATAGTGTTGACATGCATGAAAAACCTCAAAGCAAACAAAAAAGCGTTGAGATGGTAAGTCTGTGTAAAATAGGAAAAAGTGGGTTTCTTGGTTAATGTTTGCATCATTGCAACAGTTCTAACAAGTACCTAATCAGGTTAACAAGTCCATGAAATGAACACCCCGATAAGACTACATTATACAGAGAAAATTGGGGGTTATATGGGAATACATGATCTGCCTTATGTTTGCTCAAATACATCGATTGTGGGTACTCGTTAGAACCGCCTCATTGAGGCGGTTCTAACGAGCACCCATAAGCTATGTTGAAAGCAGAAATAAGAAAGATGTTATCATTTTTCACTAATATTTATCATTTCTGACACCATGTTGGATGCCATTATTTCATATGGACATGTTTTCCTAATGGTTTGGAGCAGAAATAGGAAAAAATATCAAACATCGTTATCTGAAAAATCCTGCATGTAGTTCTGTAGATATTTTAGCGCATCAGAGTTTTGAAGTAATGGAAGTGTTTGTTCAGCAGCTTATATGACACAATAAATTCATATTTTTTTATTATTACTATTTTTTGCAAATTCATACATGTATATTTAAACTATTGAATTGTCTTTGTTTTAGTATAAATATCTGCGACAATATCTGTTGCATACATTCGTGACCCCATTCGTGAGTACATGGCTCAGTGGCGACATTAATATAACACACCTTGGTGTGACACACAGCATTCTTTCATATCTCCAAAAAATTTTTTGATGAAAATTTGTTATATTTTTAGCTCACCGGCTCCGGGGGAGCTTATAGGATAGGCAGTTGTCCGTTGTCTGCGTCTGTGTCCGTCAACACTTTCAAACAACGTCTCCTCTGAAGCCACTGGGCCGATTGGGCCCAAATTTTATCTGTAGCATCCTTAGGCTGGGGGATTGAAAGTTTGTGTTTTTTTATGAAAATCGGCTCATTAGTTTGGTTGCTATGGCAACTTAGAGTTTCCATAGACTTATAATGGGGAAAATTGAAAAATGGCATTAACTGCCAAGCCTTTGCAGATATTTTGACAAAACTTTCATAAAAGTGTACCTAATGCAATCTACTATCTGCCATGTGATTTCAGGCCTACTGCTCATTTTTGCTGGTTGCTATGGAAACCAAAATGAAAAAAAAAATAGAAAAAAAAATCATCTCCTCAGAAACCATATGTTCAATGGGGCTGAGACTTTATGGAAATATTCACCATATTTGCCTTTACAGTCCTGGGCCAAAGTGTCAGAAAATCGGTTCTGAGAACCTGTAATTAAACTTAGGAGCCATTGCAAAATAATTAGCTATAACTACCTGTCAAACAGCATGCTACAGAATCTGGCATGAGGGCAATGTAATTAACAACCTTGTGACCTGGTGCAAGCCACCCTAACATTACACATTATCAGACTCATTTTATGTGCGTTCTATGGCATATGAAGATTAGATACAAAGAATGGTTAACCATAATGTTTAACAGTATGTAACAATACACTTTTCAAAATGTGTAAAAAAGAAGTGAAGACTTGAGAAGCTCTGAACTCAGTGTGTCTCCAAAGAAGGTTTATTTTGTCATTTCATAATTTTTGAAGTACAATTAATTTGGTTTCACTCTCATTATATTAACCCTTATCCTGCTGAATAAATCAATTTGGCCGCACCCTTTTCTGACCAGCAAACATTATTAAATGAGTACACTCAACACTCAACATACCTTAATTCATTTCATAGGCGGCCCCCGCCCATCGGGGCTTGAAAAATGTATGGGCTGCATGATGCTTCCAGGCAGGGCTGCATGATGCTTCCACGCAGGGCTGCATAATGCTTCCACCTGCACACGATTACTGGTAAACCGCTAAGAAGATCTAAGCCTGCTCAGGCAAAGCGGTGCACATAGTCGGACCGCCCATCCAAATGAACACTATTGGTTCATTGGACGACAGGGCTTGAGATGTCATTTCATCTCAATGCCGGGTAAAAATCCCACAAAATTGGAAGCAACGTCTCCAAAATGACCTATACAGTGTTGATAGGGACGTTAAACCTGAAATCAGTTGATAACAAAACAATAAAAAATTTGTTTCATAGAAGCTCGTGAAGATATCCTTAATTTATAGCATGGTACTACAAGTAATACTCAGTATTTATGTCTCCCCCGAAAAAATTTTTTTCGGAGAGACATATTGTTTTTCCCCCGGGCGTCTGTCTGTCCGTCTGTCTGTCTGTCCGTCTGTCACACTTTCGTGTCCGCTCTGTAACTTGAAAACCGTTAGAGCTATCGTCACGAAACTTCGTATAAATATTAATCAGCATTAGACGACGTGCAGTGCGCAAGAACCATAACTCTCGCATTAATACTTTTTGAATTATCTCCCTTGGAAGTTTGTTGGTATGTATATATGTATGGGCAAATAGTATCCGGTCAATAACTTTCTTATTTTTTGATGGATTTTAAAATTACTCAGCAGAAATATTAACAACCATAAGACGATGTGTGGTGCGCATGAGGCAGGTCGGTACCTCAAAGGTCAAGGTCATACTTAGAGGTCAAAGGTCAAAAAAGGGGCCTTTTTTTTCGTATTTGATCAATAACTTTCTTATTTTGAGATGAATTTTAAAATTACTTGGCATAATTATTAACAACCATAAGACGATGTGTGGTGCGCATGATGCAGGTGGGTACCTCAAAGGTCAAGGTCATACTTAGAGGTCAAAGGTCAAAAAAGGGGCCTTTTTTCGTATTTGGTCAATAACTTTCTTATTTTGAGATGGATTTTAAAATTACTTGGCATAATTATTAACAACCATAAGACGATGTGTGGTACTCATGAGGCAGGTCGGTTCCTCAAAGATCAAGGTCATACTTAGAGGTCAAAGGTCAAAAAAGGGGCCTTTTTTCGTATTTGGTCAATAACTTTCTAATTTTGAGATGGATTTTAAAATTACTTGGCATAATTATTAACAATCATGAGACGATGTGTGGTGCACATGAGGCAGGTCGGTATCTCAAAGGTCAAGGTCATACTTAGAGGTCAAAGGTCAAAAAGTGGGCCTTTTTTTCGTATTTGGTCAATAACTTTCTTATTTTGAGATGGATTTTAAAATCACATGGCAGAAATGTGAACCAATATAAGGCGATGTGTTGCGCGCATGACCCAGGTTGTTACCTCAAAGGTCAAGGTCATACTTAGAGGTCAAAGGTAAAAAAGGGGCCTTTTTTCGGGTTTTGTCAATAACTTGCCTATTTTTAAATAGAATTTGAAGTTACTTGGCAAACATGTTAACTATCATGGGACGATGTGTTGCATGCATGATTCAGTTTGGTACCTAAAATGTCAAGGTCATACATAGAGGTCAAAAGTAAAAAAGGGGCCTTTTTTCGTGTTTGGTCAATAACTTTCTTATTTTTAGATGGATTTTGAAATTGCTAGGCAGAAATGTTAACCACCATGAGATGATGTGTTGCACGCATGACCCAGTTTAATACCTGAAAGGTCAAGGTCATACATAGAGGTTAAAGGTAAAAAAGGGCCTTTTTTGTGTTCTGTCAATAACTTTCTTATTATGCCCCCAACTTTGAAAAAGTTTGAGGGGCATATTGGTTCTGGTTCGTTTGTCCGTTCGTCCGTCCATTACGCTTTTGATGCATAGCATAACTAAAGAACCGTGTATGC
Source organism: Lucinisca nassula (assembly GCA_963580285.1). Lineage (NCBI taxonomy): Eukaryota > Metazoa > Mollusca > Bivalvia > Lucinida > Lucinidae > Lucinisca > Lucinisca nassula. Next base: position 14,489,986 of record OY757017.1, read on the forward strand.
TAGGGTTTTGAAATTTCATATATGGATTCCTCATGGAAAATTAGCTGACGCGTATTTTTTTTCTTGTCTGGATTATGCCCCCTTCAAGAGTTATTGCCCTTTGAATTTTTTTTTTTAATAAAATCTTGTCAGCAAGATATCTCAAAAACAATTGGAGCTAGAGCCTTGAAAGTTGGTGATTATATTGATGGTGATGAGTAGATGAACTGATTAACTTTTGACTAAATTCCAAAAAATACTTTGTGAGTTATGGCCCTTTGTCATTTTGGTAATTTGTGCCCATTGTAATGTATGCTAAAAGTGATGCATAGCATAACTTTAGAACCATGTATGCTAGGGTTTTGAAATTTCATATATGGATTCCTCATGGAAAATTAGCTGACGCGTATTTTTTTTCTCATCCGGAATATGCCCCTTTCAAGAGTTATTGCCCTTTGAAATTTTTTTAATAAATCTTGAGTAGATGAACTGATTAACTTTTGACAAAATTCTGAAAAATACTTTGTGAGTTATGGCCCTTTGTCATTTTGGTAATTTGTGCCCATTGTAATGTATGCTAAAAGTGATGCATAGCATAACTTTAGAACGGTGTATGCTATAATTTTGAAATTTCATATATGCATTTCTGATGGAAAATAAGCTGACGCGTATTTTTTTTCTCATCAGGATTATGCCCCTTTCAAGAGTTATTGCCCTTTGAATTTTTTTTAATAAAATCTTGTCAGCAAGATATCTCAAAAACTATTGGAGCTAGAGGCTTGAAAGTTGGTGAATATATTGGTGGTGATGAGTAGTAACTGATTAACTTTTGACAAAATTCCAAAAAATGCTTTGTGAGTTATGGCCCTTTGTCATTTTGGTAATTTGTGCCCATTGTAATGTATGCTAAAAGTGATGCATAGCATAACTTTAGAACCGTGTATGCTAGGGCTTTGAAATTTCATATATGGGTTCCTCATGAAAAATTAGCTGACGCGTTTTTTTTTTCTCGTCCGGATTATGCCCCTTTCAAGAGTTATAGCCCTTTGAATTTTTTTTTAATAAAATCTTGTCAGCAAAATATCTCAAACACTATTGGAGCTAGAGCCTTGAAAGTTGTTGAGTATATTGGTGGTGATGAGTATATGAACTGATTAACTTTTGACAAAATTCCGAAAAATACTTTGCGAGTTATGGCCCTTTGTCATTTTGGTAATTTGTGCCCATTGTAATGAATCCTAAAAGTGATGCATAGCATAACTTTAGAACTGTGTATGCTATGGTTTTGAAATTTCATATATGCATTCCTAATGGAAAATAAGCTGACACGTATTTTTTTCTCATCCGGATTATGCCCCTTTCAAGAGTTATTGCCCTTTGAATTTTTTTTAATAAAATCTTGTCAGCAAGATATCTCAAAAACTGTTGGAGCTAGAGGCTTGAAAGTTGGACCATGAGTCATGTGCAAGACCAAGGTCCATACCTCCAATGTCAAGGTCATACCTAGAGGTCAAAGGTAAAAAAAGGACAGTCAATAGCTTCCTTATTCTTTGATGGATTATGAAATTACTTGGCAGAAATGTTAACCATCATGAGACGATGTGTTGTACCGCAAAGGTCAAGGCCATACTTAGAGGTCAAAAGTAAAAAGTGCTTTTTTTGTTTACGGCCAATAACTTTTTTATTTTTCTATGAACATTTTTAAAGTTATTATGCAGAAATGTTCATCTTCATTAGATGATGTGTTGCACACAAGACCCAGCTCAATACCTCCAATGTCAAGGTTATACTTAGCAGTCAAAAACGGGGGAGACATCTGTGTTTTTGTAGAAAAACAAATTCTAGTTTGAACTGCTCCTATCTGACAGACCAATTGTTCTTCTGGTTCACTCATGTACCCAAGAAAATAATATAAGACATTTTTTATTAATTGAATATCAAATCATGGAAGAACCGGGACTCAACAAATTCTACAATTTACATGCATGTCAGAGCAAGCGAAGACTCGGACCAGCCTACACACCTTAGCAGTCTGATTAAATTCTTCGTTGGTGGCATAAAGAATCTATGGATCTTAAGCTATCTATAAGGATCACAGGTGCAGGGGTTCGCAGGCTGATCTGAGTTTTCACTGTGTCATTGTTGATCGTAGGAATCGCTGTGACCCGTCTAAACAACACGCCAGTATTCAAATATATATTGGAAAGTGTACCATCCAATTTTTTTTTTCAGATAAAAATCCTGTTTTTTTTTTTTGGGGGGGGGGGGGATGTATTTGTTCTTGCAACATAGATTGTGGGTACTTGTGTATGTGTGTGTGTTTTTTTTTTTCAGAAATAAGTAACATAATATACACCCTGTAAATATCAGCTTTACGGCCTCCGCTCATAGGGGCTTGAAGAAATATATGGGCTGCATGATGCTTCCACGCAGAGCTGAATCCGGCCCGCACACTAGTACTGGTTAACCGCATAGAGGATCTAAGCCTGTCCAGGAACCGCGGTGCGAGGCGGACCGTCCATGCTAATAAACCCTATTGGTTTCATTGGGTGACAGGGCTTGAGATGTCATTTCATCTCAATGTCGGGTAAACGTCCCACTAAATTGGAAGCAACGTCTCCATAGTGACCTTTACAGTGTTGACGGGGATGTTAATCATCAAATCAAACGAAAAACAAATATCAGCTTTACTACACAAAAGTGGGGCTCAAGGGGTCAAAATTATATAGGCATACTTGCTGATGACCATTAAAACCTCATGATCAATATCGATATTTTTCTTTGACTGTTCTGCACCCCGACCCCCACCCCCAACACACTAATTAAACCCTTTTTGTTCCAGATGGAATCTTCTTCTCTCTATATATATAGCAGGAGTCCATTTCAAAATTTAGGGATGACACTTTTTATTATCTTTAAATTTTAGTTGGAACGGAAATGGCTGAACTTTTTGCAAACAGTGACGGTCCTGTTCTGGGGCATATGAATTGGACCTGCACTGTTTGTCAGTATCCCGTCTTGGACCGGTACAAAAGGGGTTAAACAGGACAGCAATATTCAATCATTCTGTTGAATATACAAAATATAATGTCAGGACGACAAACACAAGACCCATGCAGATTTGTTTGTTTGATTTGAGGTTTAACGTCCCCGTCAACACTGTAAAGGTTATTTTGGAGACGTTGCTTCCAATTTTGTGGGACTTTTACCCGACGTTGAGATGAAATGACATCTCAAGCACTGTCGCCCATTGAAACAAATAGGGTTTATTAGACCCATATAGAGTTGGCTCAAAGTCTGAATAATGATTACCTGTCTGCAGAAAAGTACTTGGGGTGAAAAGTACACAGGAAATACTGACCAGACTGTGAGGATACTCATTGCTGTGCTTTATGCTCTTAATTGAGCGATCAAAGTTTAACCATTATCCTGAGGAATAAATTGATTTAGCCACATCATTGACTGACTACCAGCCAATCAAATTACTAGATATATTGAATTTGTTCAATTCACAAACTGCCTGACAGTGTGGATCCTGATCAGATGGCATCCAAGCCATCCGATCTGGAGCTGCAATGTTTGCAAAGATAAAGGCTTTCATGTTCAGCAGGATAAGAGTTGAGGCTGATTTGGTGAGAATAAGGGTAGCCCATTTTAACCCAAAAATTGGAACAAGTTATACATTCATTCATGACCCACTGAGATACTCAACTGCTGTGTGATGAACATGCTATCCGTTGTTGGTGATTACACAGAACTTGGTTTCTTCTGTAAAATAACAACTGTTAAATCAATCATTAATCTGATAAGGGCTGCATTTATTAAGTGCCCTTGAAACTCATTATCACTAATCATCACACCATGGGGCCAAACTTGATTTCAGAGGCTAGCCAGACACTTAGTCTCAGGACTGTTTACAGGTTTTGTGTTTTTTATTAAATTTGGCCTTTTAGTTTTGTTTCTATGGCAACTTAAAGTTTCCATTGACTTATAATGGAGAAAATTGAAAAATGGCATTTACTGCCAAGACATTGCAGATATTTTGACAAAACTTTCATAGAAATGTTCCTTGAGTACTTCTCTCAGTCATATGCTTTTATGTCAACCTGGGGGTTCCCTAGGTTGTGCCGGGGCCATACCCCGCCCCCTCAACTTCATAAAATGCCTTATATCTAAGAAACCTTACAGATCCTAACCCCTAAACCATATATATTCTTGTTCCTTATGACAAGATGCATCAAGTGACACCAACCTGGGGGTCCCTTGGGATGTGCCGAGACATGCCCCACCCCCTCCACTTCATGAAATACAATTTATCTCAGAAACCATTCAGATCTCCACCCCAAAACCATATTTATTCTTGTTCCTTATGATAAGAAGTACTCAGTGACACCAACCTTGGGGTTCCCCGGGATGCGCTGGGGCCATTCCCCACCCCCTCCACTTCATAAAAGGCCCAATATCCCAGAAACCTAACAGATCCCCACCCCTAAACCATATATATTCTCGTTCCTTATGATAAGTCGCATTCAGTGACACCAACCTGGGGGTTCCCCGGGATGTGCCGGGACCATGCCCAACCCCCTCTGCTTCATAAAAGACCAAATATTCCAGAAACCTTTCAGATCCCCACCCCTTAACCATATATATTCTTATTCTTTATGATAAGACACAGTGACACCAACCTAGGGGTCAGCCAGGGCACGCCCGGGCCATGCTACACCCCTCGACTTCACAAAAGACCATATATCGTAGAAACTATTCAGTGCCAGCCCCTAAGCCATATATATTCTTGTTCCCTATGATAAGACGCAATCAGAGACACCAGCATGGGGGTCCCCCGTGGTGCCACGGGCCATGCCCCACCCCTTTACTTCATTAAAAGCCATATATCTCAGAAATTGTTCAGATCCCCACCCCTTAACCATACATGTTCTTGTTCCTTATGATATGACTCCACTTCATAATAGGCCATATAAATTTAAAAAACCATTCAAATCCCCAGCCCATAATCACATATTCTTGTTCATTGTTATTAGACACATTCAGTCACCCCCGTCTTGGGGGCTCCACAGGGGTCATTTCTCTCCCATCCACTTCATAAAAGGCCTCATAAAAATTATGTCAGAAACCATTCAGATCCCCACACTTTAACCTTATATATTCTTGGTCCGTATGATAAGACACATTCATTGAAAACAATCTTGGACTTTTCTGGGATCTGCCATGCCCGAATCCCTCCACTGCTTAAAAGGCCTTACATCTTAGGAACCATACATATCCCCACCGCTAAACCATATATGTCTCTGTTCCTTTTGATCAGATGCATTTAGTGACACCAACCGGGCTCCATTGGGCCTCTATTTTATAAAACACCTAATATTTCAGATACAGTCCACATGGGTGCTCATTTGGGTATGAGGTTTGTTTGGGAGGCTTTATAATTGGTAGATTAAAATCATATCATGTTAAAATACATGGCTGCCATTGGGCAGTAACCACCTGAGCTCTGGTTTACTGAATTCGGCTCTTTGGTATGTTTGCTATGGCAAATTAAGAGTTTCCATTGACTTATAATGGTAAAATTGAACAATGACATTTATGCCTTTCAAGATATTTTGTCAAAGTTTCATAGAAATGTTCCTTTAATAATGCTCTTATAGGCCTATTGTTGCCACAGATGGGTTTTTGTCAATTGTCATCTGTTGTCCTGCAACAACACATTCAAGTGACATCAGACCTCTGAAGACACTAGGCTGATTGGGTCCAAATTTTATCTGTAGCATCCTTGAGAGTAGGGATTCCATGGTTAATTAAAATACACTGCTGCCAGTGGGCAGTGCCCCCCCCCCCCCCCTGAGCTCTGGTGAGCATAGTGGCCCATGGGCCTCTTGTTTCTTATTTTTATCCCAGTCATAGGTTGTGGGTACTCGTTAGAGGCGCCTCAATGAGGCGCTTCTAACGAGTACCTTCAACCTATTTCTTGGAGCAGAAATAAGCAAACTAATGTATACCCCTATAAACCCCAGTTTCCTCTATTTAATTTGGGTTTTAAGGGGTGTTTATTTCACAAACCCATTAACAACCCTTAAGCTGCCAAGAAAAACAACATCTGAAAATGGCGTCTGGATATGTAGTCTGCTCAAATTGTTTTGCAAACTTTTTAAAAATATCTTTGCGTACAGGCAAACAGTGTGGGCCCAGATCAGACTGCTCCTACAGGAGCAGTCTGATCTGTGTCCACACTGTTTGCAAAAAAAGAACTTTTAAGCTAACCGGCAGATGGAAAAGCAGACAACATTTTATGGGTTAACATGATGATCAGACGGTTGTAAATGAACCTTTACCGCCCTCTGGTCTATTCATGAGATTACAGGTTGTTGATATTAAATATTTGATCATCCTTTTCCAATTAAACAGGACTTGACATCTCATGAAAATTGTCTACATAGGATAGAAGACAATTTTTATGAGGTGTCAAATCCTGTTCTTATGTAAAAAAAAATATAAAATGTTACAAATTCAAAATGTCGTCTGCTGAAAAATAACCAGCATGCCTGGTTTTCTATTGTCTACATTTCTTCAAAACGTTATAAACCAGGCAATTTGATAAATGAATCACTGCCTATTTTATAGTGATTACATTTCTAACCATAGTCATTATCGCTGTTTGTGAAACTGTTATTGTTACTTTACTATAACTCCAATCTTGATACCAACATATTGCACGACCCGCAGAAAAAGCGACCGACTGAAGTCGGTTGATTTTCTAAGAGTGTCCTAAAATCACCGTGTCATTCTGTCAGTCTGTCTGTCTGTCCAACCCGTTTGTGAAAATTGTTGATAGTGACTTAACCGCTTGGAATATTTAAACAATTTTTGGCATACTGATAGATATCAATGAGATCTAACCAATGAACTTGCGAAATATTACATTTAATTTAGTATAGCCTCGCCGAGGCGAAAAATGTGAAAATTTTCGAACTGCTTCTCCTCAGAAACCGTTGGGCCGATTGAAGACAAATTTCATATGGAGCCTTTATGGGACGGGGGAAGCCAAAATTTGCTCATAGGGTCCAGGTCACATGGCCAAAATGGCCGCCGAGCCATATATGGTCTGTCTGTCTGTCCGTCCGTAACCCGTTTGTGAAAGTTGGTGATAGTGACTTAACCGCTTGGAATATTTAAACATTTTTGGCATACTGATAGATATCAATGAGATCTAACCAATGAACTTGCTAAATATTACATTCCATTTAGTATAGCCTCGCCGAGGCGAAAAATGTGAAAATTTTCGAACTGCTTCTCCTCGGAAACCGTTGGGCCGATTGAAGTCAAATTTCATATGGAGCCTCTATGGGATAGGGGAAACCAAACTTTGCTCATGGGGGTCCAGGTCACATGACCAAAATGGCCGCCAAGCCATATATGGTAAAAACCCTTCAAAAATAGTCTTCTCCAGAACCACTGGGCAGATTTCCACGAAACTTGATAAATAGCATCTGGGACGTAGGCCCATCAAAAATTGTTAAAATGGTGACCCTGGGTTGACCTTGACCCTTTTTGTGCCGAGGTCAAACTTTGACACATATGCTTTTGTATTGGAAAAGTGAGAATGCATTTGATCCTGTAAACGATTCAGAATACAGTACTAAAGTATGATATATTTTTGCTCCTTACGATAAGGCGCATTTATTGGGGGAACCGTTTAAGGTCAAGGTCACATGACCAAAATGGCCGCCATACCCATATATGGCAACACTCTTAAAGCTAAAGGCATCCGACGGCTCATGCACTTCAGCTGAAGCACTGGTTTCAGTCTAAAATCAATAAATCAGTAGTTTAAGACGACATGTTCATTTTCACTTAAACAGAGTACAATTTGATGTCATCAAAGCAATAAACTGCTGAATGCCAGTAATATATAGTAACGTTTTGGTTTCATTGAAATGTCATTTCATCTCAGTGTCGGGTTAAAGTTCAACAAAATTGGAAGTGACATCTCCAAAATGACCTATACAGTGTTGACAGGGACGTAAAACCTCAAATCAAACAAACAAAAACATAAATAATGTTGATGTGGACTTTAAACCTCAACTCAAACTAACAAAAACAGGTAAAATATGAGAAATTGATTTACTGGTGCATCACATGGCTCGTTTACCATGGCTGAGTCGAACTCATTCTTGAGCCCCTAGGGAAGTCCTCTACATAAGAAATGATTCGAGATAATTTAGGAGGCTTTTCTCTTTTATCTTGCAAATGTATGCTGTGTGTACTCATGAGAATCCCCTCGATGAGGCGATTCTAATGAGTACACACAGCATACGTTTTCATTACAGGACACCGAAAATATGTCAAAAAGTACCTCGTTATGCCTTCTGACCGTAAGCCTCTGTGGCTCGAACTACCCCTATCTCGAACAGATTTTCGAGGTCACAAAGGTGTTCGAGCCATTGAAGTTTGACTGTACTACAATACATAAATTTGACACATATACCCCCATTTTGAAAGATAAAATAACAACACTTAATCCCAGACAAATAGAAACAAATTTATACTTACAGCTCCTTGATAACATGTCTGCAAGTATATTTGCTTTACCTGGTATATGAGGAACAGCCAACCTGTATTGCAGCAGAATTAGTCTGCATCTCTTTAATCTTATTTTCTGGTCTTTCATGCGATTTAACTACAGTAGGGGAAGATTGTCACTTGTCTATAAGAAACTCCAATCCCATTAAATGTTTGCCAAGTCTTTGGCATGCTTTCAAGATGGCCTGACATTCTTTAACAACAGTACTGTACTTTTGTTCACATGGTAGTGACATTTTACTGATGAAGATTATAGGGTGTCTTTACATACCTTTCGATTGAAGTAGCACAGCCCCAAATCCTCAGTCGCATGCATCTGTTTGTAATATAAAATCGCATGAAAAGTCTGTATTTTATAATAGTAGGTAAGATACCAATGCAGCCTTTAAGTCATTAAAGGATGTTGATGAATCTCTGTCCATTTAACTTTGGCAAACCGTTTGCTGTAAGGTCAGACAGATAGGTAGACTTATTTAAGAAAAGAAGTATTAAACAACGATTAAACTAATGGCTTCAATAAGATAGCGAAGCTTTTTATCTCTGTGGATGCAGGTATGTATTGAATGTCTTCTATCTTATCTTTGGCTGGTTGTACTTTTCCATTACAAAAAGATATGTGCAAGAAATGCTGTCTGCTGAAACAAAAGCATACATTTACTGGGTTTAGTTTGTTTTGGCTCAAGCAGACAATGCCGATAACAATGTTGTCGTTGTTTGATTGCTCCACTATGTTAACACTCTTCAGCAAGAGCTTGGTGGTACTAAGGCCTATGAACTGCAGCATTTGGCCACCAATATTTCTGTTTGTGTTGCAGAAGGCCAAGACATGCTTCCTATGTTTTATTGGTTACCTAAACTTCATAAAAGACCATACAAAGCATGGTTTATTGCACATTCAAGCACTTGTACCACCACTTTCCAGATTATTAACTTTATGTTTTACTGCCATTAAAACATGTGATTAAATATTGCGACAAAGTCTTTGAAAGATCAGGGAGAAATCTGCATGGAGTTTTAAATTAATTTTAATCCAGACGTTTTCCTGCTTCAATATGTTCTATAAAAGGGTTATCCTTTGGAAGCAAGGAATACACCACAGAAGTGAAAAATATAGAGTGTACATGTTTTCTGGGCCAGACTAGCTAGTTTCGGCCAATTAGGCCTCATCAGTGACCCTCAGATATACTCAAAATTCCACAATGGAATCAATGATCCCAAAGGACAAGAAAATATAATCTACACTACGATGTTGGGCAGGGAGACGTTTTACCGCCGCCACACATTCCCACACACCAGCTGTAGTGATGTTAAATATGTTCTATAAAAGTCTGTCTGCTTATGATTTTTCCTACCTTTGCATTACACTGCCTCATAAGCTTATAAAATAAAAACTTAATGATTTAATTGGATGAACATTTCATGGGGAAGATTCCCTCTATATTGCATGTAATGTAGAAATGCTTTTTTACTGAAAAGCTTAAAAATTATACTTTATGGTCATGGCAGAAAGTGTGTGAAGCTCTCACCTTCTACTTGACAATTTGACAATGACAGTACTTACATAAGAGTTGGTTCTAAGTTATTTAGTCAAATTGTGGGTTTTCTGATGAGTACGAATTGCGCTCAGCTTGTGGCTGATATGTTCTTGTTTTGTTATGAAAGAGACTTCATGATGTTTTTTTTCCGTTGAAAACCAATCTTAATTCATTGAAAAATAGATGTGAAGGCAACAATCAGGAATCGATGCAATTGTCCCACAGCTCTCATCAGAGACACCAAAGGGAAAAAAAAAACAAAAAAATAAAATAACTAGACCCTAATGGAAACATCAATAGCGGAAAGCCAAAAGGACAGTTACTTTCCCACAAAATGGCCCATTGGTTATTCAAAACAAAAACTATAAGCCATACACACACTCAGACAACCCAAAACGAAAATAAACCGCGACAGAAGAACCGCCTTGGAACCGTCATGTTGTATTGTGACAGCTCTTGTTCACAGTAGACTGCATATGGAAAGAAGCTATAGACATTTCCAGTAGAGGCAATGGCACGGGCCCCGGTTGGGCACTTTGTCTAGTTTTCAGTAGAACCAATGTATAATACTTGAATCCACCTACTACAGTATTGCGGTCGTAAGTTTACATTACTTTATGTTACGGAACTGCGCGCAAAACTAAGATTTTATTTAGTTATTTTGTACTTTTTATGGTGTCCCAGTTGAACATTTATATATATATATATATATATATAGAAAATCAAAAAAGTCCGATATTGCCACACAATTCTTTATTATTCAGTAGACTTCTACCGCGGTTTCACTGTTTTAACAGATTTTCAAGAAGACATTAAATGGTAACGTATATATATAGGTAAATTAAGAAAACTGTCCCGAAACAAGTAAATTATACGTAAAAATAAACAACATCAGCGCATGGAAGTCATTTATTTTAATTATTACCGACCGGTTTCAAAATCTTCAGGGTAACAATTAATATGGCGTTAAAATCTGTGATGTTGTTTATTTTTACGTATATATATATATATAAAAGCCAAAAGGACAGTTACTTTTCCACAAAATGGCCAATTGGTTATCCAAAACAAAAATATATGAGCGAAACATACATTCAAAGATGAACTATAGCAAAAACAAGAGGCCCCAGATGACCTTATTTCGCTTACCTGAGTGTCGCTATCTCTAGTACATTCTATAGGATTATGAATTTTTTTCATATGTCTATGTATGTTTAAAATTTGTTAAAAAAAAGTATGTTTAAGAAGACAGGTTGCAGGTTTAAGAACTGTGTTATACAGGCCTTGGGTGGAATGGAATGTGATGGTGCTTGGCAGATTTGGGGCGTTTCTACCAATTAGGATTATGTCAGTTGAGGTCAGCTAACCTAACTACACTATTCCAGGGGAGGCTTAGACCTAAATGGTTAACCAGTAATAAGTACACATACTTTTTCCAGTAACAGACAACTGCCCTTCTTGAATCAACAGAAGGGGGAAAAAGATGGTAGAAAATATTCCATGACTAATTGCCATGCAAGTATATGTATGTAACCGGATTGGGTCTAAAACCCGCAACCTCTAGCTTCTAAGTCAGACGTGCTTCCAACAGTAAATGTAACTGTGATCCCCACCTATATGCCATAGGACACGGTTGGCAACTTTGCTTCTCTCTTTGATTGCCCACTGTTGGGTCGGGCTTAAGATTATATGACGGTTCCAGCGTAAAAACATAAATGGAATTTTATTATATTTTAGTATTCTTTATGTTGGTTGGCGCCTGATGTTCCGTCTTTGGTCGGGCCCCTCGGAGTCTAACTGTTGGTTTTCTTTTGCTCAAGCAATTATGTTGTTGTATGCTGTCGAGTCCTCAACCTTGTTTCATCTCTGTAGTTTTTTACTTGTATGTTCTCGGAGATGTTACACTGATGAGTTAGGAAGCCTTCATGCGGACTAAACAAAATTAGTGTATACCGCGACAGAGGTAAGGGCGAGGATTATGGCCATGTAAAATCGATTTAAGCCCCCCTCCTCCCCCCCCCCCAGTGGAATTCTTTCCACTGACCGTTCCAAGGCGGTTCTTCTGTTGCGGTTTATTTATGTTATTGTTTGTTACTTACTGTGAGTATCACTTTTGTCTTTTTATTTTGGCTGGCCATTTGGCTATTTTGTGGGAAAGTAACTGTCCTTATGGCCTTCCTTTGTTTAGGTTTCCATTATGGTCTGGTCGCTTCATGTTTGTGTTTTTTTCCTTTGGTGTCTTTGATGGGTGGAGTAAGTTAATTGTATCGATTCCTGATCTTTGTTTTACTTCTACTTTGGTGACATATACATTAACTGGATCAAACACTTCTTATCTGACAGGAAACAGAGAGTTTATCTTAGATGACAGTTCTCAAATCACACTGAAGAATTACTTGGAGTGCCCTAGGGCTCAGTCCTAGGGCACCGGTTGTTTATTCTGTTTGTAAATGACATCCCTGATGTAGTAAACGCAAATGTTAAAATGTATGCTGACGATTCAAAAGTCTATGAAAACTAGAATGAATCCCGATCATTGCAAAAGGACTAAGAAAAATTGGAAGAATTGGCAAGGAAATGGCTCATGAAATTCAATGAAATGAAATGCAAAGTTATGTACTTTGGATATAATAATCCCAAGCAAACCTATGTGCTAGGAAAAACTGAATCAGCTAAAGTGACTAATGAAAGAGATTTAGGCATATATATTACAGAAGATGCTAAGCCTAGTCTACAGTGTGTAGAATCTGCTAAAAAGGCGTCACAGGCCTTAGGATTTATTAAACGAACTTTCACATATTATGATCGTAGAAGTTTTGCTACCCTGTATAAGACATATATCAGACCACATATGGAGTTTGCAGTTCAAGCATGGAATCCATATCTAAAAAAAAAAAAAACATCGAATGCTTGGAAAAGATTCAGCATCGGGCAACTAAGCTTGTTCCTGAGTTGACAAATATGAACTATAATGATAGGTTAAAAGCATTAAACTTGACAACATTAGAACAGAGACGTGAAAGAGGGGATCTGATTGAAGCTTTCAAAAAAATAACTAGTAAAGAAAACATTGAATGTGAAAAGTTCTTCAAATTTAGAGATGACTCAACTTCACGTGGAAACTCTATGAAAATATATAAGCCAAGGCTTAAAAAGAGCATTTCTCAACGAGTGAAATTTTCAGCATTAGAGTGATCAATGCATGGAATCAACTACCGGAATATGTTATATCCGCGTCGGGGATAAATGGTTTTAAAAACAATCTTGACCGGTACTACAGAAAACGACATGGGGCTCAAGAGGCATCCGCCTAACTTATAACCCCCATCATCCTAAAGTAAAGTAAGTAAAGTAACTAGCACAGTGGGAATCAGAATCAGAATTGTTACTGGTGACACGTCAAATGACATTGATACAACAGGACCTGTGATATGGGAAGTTAGTCCCTAGCTCTAACCAAAGAGGTAAACTTAGCTACACAATCCTCAACACCTTCAGCCGTCGAAATAATCGAATCGGGAAGGGCATTCCAATCTCTAATGGTTCGGGGGAGGCCGATTGGCAGATGAAGTTCAATGTGCCCAAATTTAATTCAATGAGGGTGTCACGACACCACCGGACAAACAAATTAAGTTTGACTATACACTACACCAGCAAATTATGGAGCCGGTTCAATCCGCCAAATATCTTGGTATCACAATCACTGATGATCTTGATTGGGGTCAACACATTTCAGAAACAACATCAAAAGCAACTAGGACTTTGGGATTCCTTAGACGTAACTTGGCTTTTGCACCTAGGCAGACAAAGGATGTTGCACATAAAACATTTGTTCGCCCTCAACTTAAATATGCATCACCCATTTGGCATCCCTATGTTAAAACTCAGATTCAGCAGGTGGAGAACGTGCAGAGGACAGCTGCTCGATGGACCTGCCGACGATGGCGCAGTAGAAGTAGCGTCGGTGACATGCTTAACGAGTTAGAATGGCCGTCCCTAGAGGCCCGTCGTGAGCAGTCCTCTTTTACTTTCTTCTATAAGATACATTTAGGTACAGTGGCCAATAATAAAGACAAATACTTGACCCCTGCGACAGTTTCAACCCGAACAAGGGCATCAAAAGTAAACAACTCACAATATCATAGGTACCAGTCTTACAGTGCTGTCCTGAAAAATTCCTTTTTTCCTAGAACTATTCCCAGTGGAATAGTCTAGAACTATTCCCAGTGGAATAGTCTTCCCTCTTCTGTGGTGAATGCTAAGTAGAAGTAAAACAAAGATCAGGAATTGATACAATTAACTTACTCCACCCATAATAGACACCAAAGGGAAAGAAATACAAACATTAAGCGACCAGACCATAATGGAAACCCAAACAAAGGAAGGCCATAAGGACAGTTACTTTCCCACAAAACGGCCATATGGCCATCCAAAACCAAAAGACACAAGTGATACACACAGTAAGTAACAAACAACAACATAAATAAATCGCCACAGAAGAGCCGCCTTGGAGCGGTCAGTGGAAGATTTCCACTGGGGGGGCTTAAATCGATTTTACGTGGCCACAATCCTCGCCCTTACTTCCGTCGCGATTTAGACAAATAATTTGTTCAGTCCGCATGAAGGCCTCCTAACTAAGACTGCAGAGGAGTTCAAAGCCCGTACAGTGTAAGATGGAGATTCAGAGGTATGCGTTCCTGATCTTTGTTTTACTTCTACTTAGTATACAGGTCTCTTTTATTCAGATTGTAAGGTAGTTTAGGTCGTAGTACCAAAGCGTTAATCCAAAATCGTTAATCCATAGACAAAATGGCAAATATCAATGTTCGGATCAACAGACATGGACTCCAGAAGAGTGTAATCAGGCATCCGCGGATAGTAAGCATTACTTGGTAAGCAAGCTTCGCCCACCATGCCCATCGACCCGAACGAAGAAAAGGTGTAAATGCCGGGAAGGGTATGTCCGAGATTTTAGAAGTCTTACTATGGCTTTCCATTGGCAAACATATCAGAAATAATTCTGGAAATGGCCACATTGTACGGATCCACAAGATCATGGTGCCTCCCATAAAACTTCTTTAGTGTTGATACCAGTTTGGTTTTTTGATATCCCTGGCATAACAACCTGGTAGTGAGCACCTTCCCACGTTCCATAAAGTCCTGATACTTTGAACAGGCTCTAGCATAACGGATTAACTGTGAAACGTAAACTCCATGTGCTGGTGCAGACGGGATATTACTGCTCAGGAAGGGAAAGTTAACAATGGGAAAATTGAAGTCATCTCGTTTATCGTACAGCCTAGTAGAAAGCTTCCCGTTGTCAATATAGAGATAACAATCAAAGTATGAGGAGGAGGTTGCAGTCTCTGTTGTTTCCTTAATTTCAAGTTCACGTGGATAGATGAATTCCAAGTACTCTGCAAATTTAGCATTTTTCAGAGACAATAAATCATCTATATATCTGTAGGTGAAATTGAATTGTTGTGCAAGGCGTTTCTTGTCTGCTTTGAGGAGACTTTGTACAAACTCCGTAAATAGTTTTAAGGACTCATCCATTGACTTTTCTTTTTTCTTTTAGCGAAATTCTAAATTTAGCACGCACCTAACTGAGGTAATGGCCAAATATGACCGACTCAGTATAAGAAGATAGATAGATAGATAGATAGATAGATAGATAGATAGATAGATAGATAGATAGATAGATAGATAGATAGATAGATAAGAATCACAATTATTACTGGTGACACGTCAAATGACATTCATACACCATTCATAGATAGATAGATAGATAGATAGATAGATAGATAGATAGATAGATAGATAGATAGATAGATAGATAGATAGATACAAAAAAGAGTCAGAGACATTTTAAGTCAGATAAGAGAAGATGAGATTGTGGTGTTTACAGATGGTTCAGCATTAAGCAACCCGGGACCTACAGGAGCAGGGGCAGTGATCTATTTGGAAGGCTATGGTTCCTCCCCAGTTCTTTTAAAGAGAGGGGTTAGTCCACTGAGCAATAACTACACTGGTGAACTTGTAGGTATTCAGCTAGCATTGGAGTTCCTAGCAGAGCTGTTAGATGCGAGACAACTAGTTGACAGGAGTATACACATTTTCACCGACTGTCAATCTGCAATAATTTCTGCATTTGCGAACCAGATTCCAAAGAATAAAGTGGATATCATACTCCGTATTAAAGAAGCATCAGAGAAACTAAGAGCAAACAGGAACGAAATCACTGCCCACTGGGTCCCAGGACACAAGAACATTGAAGGGAATGAATTGGCAGACAGACAAGCAAAAGAAGGGGCTATGGAGATGACAGGAGAGAATGTGGAGGTGCCAATCAGTATGGATAAGAAGGAAGCTGTGCAGGAAATCAAGAAACAGATGAAAGAGAAGTGGAATAGAAAGTACCAGTTGTCTGAGAAGGCGGATTATGTACAAGATGTGTTTAAAGAGGCAGGAAAGAGAAACTGTTATGGAGAGGGTGATAGACAAAATTTTTGTGTTTTGAATCAACTGTTGTCAGGCCATTCGAACCTAAACAGCCATAAAGCAAGGAGAGATAGGACCAAATCTAAAATGTGTAGTGAGTGCCAGGAAACTGAAGACTTGAACCACTATATATTCCAATGTGAAGCATACAAAGAACAGAGAGAGGTTTTACAAAGTACTGTGGAGGGAATATTAAATAGAGAAGGTCTGAATAAAATTGGAGATATTGATATGCGAGTTCTAAATGGCTGTGTTGAGGACATAAGCAAGGATGGACAAAACGATCTTATTGGTGCACTGCTAGAGTATATAAAGTGCACTAATAGGTTTAATTAATTTTCAAAATTTAAGCTGAGTTACGCATGCACACGAGCAACATTAGTATATGGTACAACGTGTTTTGGCACATATGAGAAGAAGAAAAGCACAAGGAGGCCATAAGCAGCATGATATTGCTTAAAGATCAACAACAACAACAAGATAGATAGATAGATAGATTATTGTTGGTGCGCTCATGTGGACCCATGCGGTTGTTTTGTGAAGTACGGTATTCGGAGTAAGTTTCATGATGTAGGTAAATTCATGGGCGTCATGGGTACCGGAAACTCGGTTGTTCGGACATGCTTGGATTTTATGGTTTGATGCGATTTTCCAACTTGGTCAAAAATTGGAACACAAAACACAGCCTTGGATTTTACGTAAAAGTCCACTTCTATTGAAAATGTAGTCATAGGCAGTTTCATGTGATACAATTGCATTAAATGGTAAGCCTTTGATTTACACAGTTCTGTGTTTGATATGCATAACATTTGACTGTTTTCACCAGTGTTCACAGCTGACACTGGCCCAATTTCAAACGAATTTGACAGCTGACCTTTGTTTACACTGTTACATGTCCATGACCCAATGCTGACATTCAGCATGGAACGTCTAGGAACTTGACATGGAATTCGACCATCATTTTACCATCTGTATTTGCAGCATGAAGACAAGAGACCATTGCGCAATCCAGAGACTCATCAACAAGAGAAGAGTGCTTATGCACTAGCGGTTAGTCTGAAAGCCCCAAGACACCACAAGACACCCCAAGACACCAAAATTTATTGTTTATTTATTTCCTAAAGAGTTTAAGAAGGCTTTTCAATACCTAAAAGTATTTAAAATTATTTAATAAACAAAATTGAGATGCTGTTTACGTCCTAAAACAGTCACATAAAGCACTGTATATACTCTGGTAGCTGTCATGGAATGCAATTCGGCAATGTAATAAACACCCAAAGACACTTACTTATCTATTGTCTTTATTGTTAATTGTCATACCATCTACGGCATTTATATTATGAAAAGTTATAGAGATAAAATGGTATTATCTGTTCTATAGTTTTGAGTTTGTGATTTAACAAATAGTTGTTTTGCTTCAAAGTTAAAAACCAAAACCTTGTATCAAGGTTAGGGTACATTTTATCATTTTGTATTTTTGTTTTGTTCGTAATTAGTAAAAAATAATAATGTCAAGTAACTTATCCCGGTGCACGTCATTTCGTCGAAAACCACTTGGTCGAATGCACTATTTGGTCGATTATAACGTTTGGTCGAAAAAAATATTGAAATGGGACAATTGGTCAAATATTTTTTTAAGAAATGCGACACTTCGTCGAATTTATTTTTACCATGATCTGGCTTGTATCCCGAGCTCAGCGTGACAAGCTGTTATTATTACAAAAGGATTTGAACAGTGGACACACGTGTATGCAACGCTGTATGCAACGTCGTTAACTGGAGGCCCCCTGTGGAGGCCCCCTGTGCAGGGAGAACCATCCCCTGTGCAGGTTAAAGATCCCTACCTTAATTACATGATTACTGTGTAGGCTTTCAAGCTGCAAACCTGGAGTGTATGTAATGTACACCTGCGGTAATGGTCAAATCTGACCGACGCAGTAGATAGATGGATAGATAGAACTTCAACCAAATATATTTTATAGTAAACCCTAATGCCTCTCATGCGCAGTATAATGTTTTGGGGTAAGTTACTTTCGTTTTAGCTTCTTTCAGTTTTTCGACGAAAATTCGACCAAATGTCAATTCGACGATTTTTTTCGACGAAAATTCGACCAAATATTGGTTCGACGAAATGTACTTTTCGACGGACAAGTACATTTGACCAAGTGGTTTTCGACGAAATGTCATGGAAGCAACTTATCCATCCATTTTTTCCAATCTTAGGATGAAAGGTACCGAATACTTAATTATCTCATTAATGCCCGTCAGTTACTAATAGCAGATATCTATGCATGCAAACGGCCACTTGTTTACTGATTACGTTATTGTTCCCTTAATCCTTTTCGTCTGATAATACTTTTCACACCTAATGAATAGTCTCAAGTGTGTCTCTGGAAAGATGATACTGCAAAGTGATGGCGACTGATAGAATATTTAATCTTTGATGTTATTTCTAATGTTTTATTTATTTTATTTTTACAGAATTATTGAAAACTTTACCTAAAATAATAAATTCATAAATAAAAATAGAATATCAATTTTCTGTAGAAAAAATGAGATATTTTTGTATATTTCTGCTTCAAACATCGATTGTGGGCACTCATTAGGACACCAAGATGGTTCTAATGAGTAATCACAACTTATGTGTTAGAGGGTGCCTTCATGTGGACTGAACAAATCATTGCCTTCACTCCTATTAAAATAATGTATAACCCTGTACCGGCCCCGATGGCTCAGTTGGTAGAGTGTCCGCTCCGGGGAACGGGAGGTCTCGGGGTTCGATCCCGGGCCGCGACATACCAAAGTCGTTAAAAATGGTACTAGCTGCTTCTCGCTTGGCACTCAGATTTACGGGGTAGAGCTAGGACTGGTCGATCCAGTGTCAGGATAATGTGACTGGGTGTGGTATCATGTAATGTGTCTGGGACATGATACTTCAGTGAGGCAGCACTATAAACGTGAGCATTGAGCTCCCTGTCGCAACCAGACACCGTCGTGATATGACTGAAAAATTGTTGAAAGCGACGTTTAACCCGAATTCACACACACATGTATAACCCTGTAAAATAGAAGTAAAGGCTATGATCAGGAATCGGTACAACTACCCAACATTGTAAACCCCAGTTTCATTATATGAAAGTGTGGGATTAAGAGGTCCAAATTATATAGTTATGTTTTCGCGATGTTTGAATTACACTATTATCAATGACTAAAGATTTATTTTGATGTTGATGCAAATTATCCCCTACTGAGTTACATATACATATTCAGCAAAAAAAAAAAATCAATTAATTAATTCGTTATAGCGTTAAAAAGGAAATCAACAGCTAGTGCGACATATTCTGCCCCCGCCCATTGGGGAGTGAAGAAATAGATTAGCTGCACAGTGCTTCCACGCAGAGCTGACACTGACCGCACATGAGTAATGATAAACCGCTTAGAGCAAATCTTTTCGCGAAAATTGCTTCTATTATATCATAATATATGTATAAAAATAATAAATGAGTAATAATAAAGGTGTATTAGGGTATAATAATAATAAATGTGTAATAAAAAAGGTGTCTTGTGGTGTCTTGGGGATTTCAGACCGACCCATGCACTAGTCATTTGTAACCCCCTGGGGATAGCAGGGCTAATTTGCGGGGCTGTTCACCTCCGTGTTCCCCCGATTGATCCCGGGCAGACTTTCGGATGAGTCTTTAAACCAAGGTCCCGTCTCCGTATGACCTTAGCTGTTGGTGGGACATAAAAATCAAACACTCGGGTTTTGATATTATGCAAACATACCCCAGTGGAGTTAACTATTATAAACAGCGGGGCAATGGCATTCAGCAGGTAGAAGAAAGTTGTTTTATTTAAAGACTGTCTTTAAATTTAAAGACTTTTTAGTCTGTAGATTTAAAGACTAACACTGAGTAACACAATGGAAAATCATGAAAATGATGTAACACGAAAAAATCGCATTCTCATACGCAGCCTCAGTATTCATCTCATTAATAAAACAAGCGTTGCTAAAGACTGCATGTATTTTGTTGTCTTCTAATATGGTTTTAATGAAGAAAATAATTAAGAAATAAAACAACACAGTTACTTCCCTTAGACCACAAATGCCTTGAAACTCTGCAGAAAGGGAGGGAATATCTGTCAAAGGTCGAACATAAGATGAGTTTCATGCTGACTTCATTTCGTTTTCGGACATTTTACTGTTGTAGTCCGTCTGAAACTTTCATCAATTTTAGTTGTCAAAAAATCTGTCTGTCGAAGCGAGTGGTCTGTATATTGACAAAATGATGAAATTGTTATACACATTCATTCCTGAGCTCATTTTACTTATGAATCTTATTACAAAACTGTTTTTCTGAGAACTCTTCAATTACGGTGGAAGGAATTTAATTAAATAGAGACAACTATATAATTTTCAGTGACACATAATTAAATGTTCCATAGACAACGGCCAAATTACTATAAACAGCAGAGTGTGATTTTTTCGTTTTACACCATTTTCATGATTTTATTTGTGTCAGCCTTTAAATTTACAGACAGTCTTTAAATTTACAGACAGTCTTTAAATTTAAAGACAGTCTTTAAATAAACAACTTTCTTCTACCTGTTCAGGAGGTCCCCGTAGTGCAGGCCTGAGTAAAGTCATTGTCCCCGCTATTCCCCCAAGGTCGGTGGGTGGGGGGGGGGGGGGTTAGGGGCAGTGGTTACAAAGGACTGGTGCATTAATCATTCAAGCCTGACTTGGGTCATATGTGAGATGCCAAGTTCTGCAACTGATGGTCAAGTGTTTTTTATCTGAATACTCTGGTTTTCACCCACCTGATTTACGACCGGCTTAATATATGAGTGAAGTAATCTTGAAAGGACTGTAAAATCAAAATAAAAAAAAGCCAAGAAAACCTGTACCTCCAGCTGAAACCCGGGTTTTATGCATGTCCTGTTCCAACACAGGTTTTGAGTACTCGTTGGAACCGCCTCAATGTGGCTATTTAACGCCTCCAGGGCCCAAGCTAGCCCAAAAAATTTGGGAGAAGTGACTTCTCCCTCCTGGGAAAATAGGGAGAAGTTTGCTGGGTCTAGGGAGAAGTGGGTGCGGCTTAACGCCGAACAACAACAATGTAATGAGTTCTCCTGTAAACCTCTATTTGGAGAGTGTGTTTTATAGGGGTATCAATCAATTCCTCTATTGAGACCACCTTAAATGAAGACTAATTCTGCTTAAAAAAGCTTTTTTGGTTGGCTGAAGTTATTCTTTCTGTTTTCTGCATACAGTGACCCCTGATCAGGGACCACTTTTGGGACTGTTCAAAAGTGGTCTGACTGTTCAAAAGTGGTCTTAAAGACCACTTTTGAACTGTCCCAAAGGTGGTCTTAATACAGTAATTTTACTGTATTTGGGCAAGCTGTAACTTTTGTTATATCCAACCATGTTATAATGAAAGGTGTTTTAAAGTAAAGAGGTTTCTATGTAATAGATCAGTTCACTAAGTACCTGTCACAATTGTATTTGAAACAAGGGGGAACAACCTCGCTAGATGAAAATCAGTTGTTATTTTTATGAATTTGGATAATTACTGAGTAACTGAATATTTACCGGCAAGTAATAATTATTTTCACTTACAAAATAAAAAATTGCTACCTACTTTTGTTGTTGTCCATAAAAAAAATGAAAACGATTGATGGATGCAAAAGTAATGTACAAACAAATCAATGGCAAATAAACCATCTATATTTAAAATTTATTAAATCCTAATGCAGTGTCAATGTCACCGGGCAGATTAATCTTATTACTGCATACAACAGTACTTAACAAAGTACGTCCGCACCCGGACTTTGTCACGAGCTAACGGTACAAATATACCTGTATAAGTTACATAATCTTGTGTAATCTTAATTGGCTCTACTTTGTGCAATCAACCGAGATAGATTTGTGACAGTACAAGACTACTAAGCGTGTGGCAAGTGGCTCGAGCTGCATGAGCTAACGGTTAGAATTAGATTACATAACAGTACCAAACTGCAACTGGGACGAAGTGCAGAATAAACAGTTAGCTTTGTTCAGTGCAATTACTGAGATTTCTGACACTAGTGGATCGAAGGATTATCGTCACCATGTCAGTTTACCGTTACCGTTCACAAGGAAGACACAAAAAAACGGGCGAAATTTCAGGGCGAAGTTTTTTTCGCTTTCATCGCCAAAGTCGGCGAAGTGAGCCCCAACAGGGCGACTTCTTCGCCCGAGTCGCCCTCTAGCTTGAGCCCTGGCCTCTGTTAGTACCGCCACAATGACTTAAATGTGGCGGTTCTAACGAGCACCCACAATGTATGTTTGCAACTTAACCCTTAACCTGCTGAATATTTATATATGCCCCACCCACTACTGATTATCAACCAATCAGATTGCTTGATGCAAATTATTGCAACAACTTAATAAACTGAATGGCAAACAATGAAGATCCTGATCAGATGGCTTCTTCAGAAGCCATCTGATCTGGATCTACATTGTTTGAAAGATAAGGCATATCCAGGCTCAGCAGGACAAGGGTTAAGAATACATGTAAGTAAATACCACAGATTTTCATCAGAAAATTCCCCTTTTTGGAGATATGAAAGAATTCATGATAAAAGATGAAAGGAGGATGTTATCGTAATGATTACGTTGTCAGAATCAGAACTGCTACTGGTTTTGTTTGTTCGATTTGAGGTTTAACGTTTCCATCAACACTAAGGCTGACACGATTAATCATATAATCGATTAATCGATTGATAACAATAACAAAAGTGATTATCATTCAGGGCATTTTCTGCCTGTTCAGCAGGGCCGAAACTCGGCCCCATTCCCAATGCCAAATAGCCTAAATTTTTCCCAATTTCATCATATTTTTTCCCCAAAAAATGAAAAAATACAAGCCATAAAAGGGACAGCGAAAACAGTACTTAACATCAGAGATTAACATTGGATAGGCAAGATGAAAATTCATCACAGTGAAGCTATAGCTGTATTGCACTGCTTAGCTATCAAATTCATAAGACTATCATGAGCAAAATTCATCTTCCTGGCATTTCTCTGATGAAATAGTGTCCCCAATTTTGGTATTTTGTCGGTAATTTTTTTCCAAATTTTGCCCAGGGGCCTTTTCCCAAAATACCTGGATAAAGCCCTGTCATTCCTGATTTGCTTTTAATCGATTACTTGATAGGTACAATTTACTACCCAAAGTTATGCCTAAAATGGCTGGATGAGTGGCAAACAGTGCAGACCCTGATGAGACGCCGCATTCTGTGGCATCTCATCTGGGTCTACTCTGTTTGCTCAGGCCTGTCTGTTCAAATATACATATGGTAAGGTGCAACATATGGTAAAAGTCATGCTCAGAAGAAAGCCAGACGGGTAAAATTATGACAAAAACCTTAACGATTACCAATCGATTATTGATCGCAATGACAGGACTGATAATCGATTATCTGTTCAGCTCCAATTAGCCAGCCCTAGTCAACACTTAATATGTCATTTTGGAGACGTTGCTTCCAATTTTGTGGGACTTTTACCTGACATTGAGATGAAATGACATCTCAGGCCCTGTCGCCCAGTGAATTCAATATAGTTTATAGACATGGACGATCTGACTCGCACCGCTTTGCCTGGACAGGCTTAGATCCTCTAAGCGGTTTATCAGTACTTATGTGCGGTCGGTTTCAGCTCTGCGTGGAAGCATCATGCAGCCGATCTATTTCTTCAAGCCCCGATTAGCCTAAGGTGAACTGTTTGCTGAATTTTTTGCCATCTGTAAGACATAAGCGGACAACATTTTCAGATGTAGTTTTTCTCGGCTTCTTAAGGGTTATAACCCTTGTCCTGCTGAGCCCGGGTATACCTTATCTTTGAAACAATGTAGAAGAAGCCATCTGATCAGGATCTTCATTGTTTGCCATCCAGTTTATGAAATTGTTGCAATAATTTGCATCAAGTAATCTGATTGGCTGATAATCAGTAGTGGGTGTGACATATTTAAATATTCAGCAGGACAAGGGTTAAAGGTTTTAAAACACTTTTCCTGCTGAATAATCAGTTTTGCCACACTCATTATAAACCTTGTATTACATGTATATTTATTCAAATTTGCAAACTGAATGGCAAACTGTGTACAGTCGAACTTCAATGGCTCGAACACCTTTGGGACCTCGAAAATCTGTTCGAGACTGGGGTAGTTCGAGCCACCCAGATTACTGTCAGGAGGCATAACGAGATACTTTTCGACATCTTTTCGGTGTTCTATAATGAGAATGTATGCTGTGTGTTCTCATTAGAATCGCCTCATTGAGGCGATTCTAATGAGTACACACAGCATACATTTGCAAGATAGAAGACTAAAATCTCTTTAATCATCCCCCACTATGTCTTAAGTAGAGGATTTCACTAGGGGCTCAAGAATGGGTTTGACTCATCCATGGTAAACGAGCCATCAATGTTCGAGCCATCAAAGTTCTACTGTATATCTAGATCTTTGGAACAAGCAGTTACTGCTTTGAAACTAAGACCATGACTGGAATACAAGGAAAATCAAGATGGGAGTCTCTCAAGAAAAGGAGAAGAGTCAGTAGGCTCATACACGCCACCATTCCAACAGATGACCTTGTTCCCCCGAGCTAGGCACTGTAGAAATCATCATTCATTGGCGTTTCAGACCCTTTCTGCAAGAACTGACATTTATAAAGAATCATTCTTCCCTCGGACCATTAGAGATTGGAATGTCCTTCCCGATTTGATTATTTCGACAGCTGAAGGTGCTAAGGATTGTGTAGCTAAGTTTACCTCTTTGGTGAGAGCTAGTAACTAACTTCCCAAATTACAACAGGTCCTGCGGCCCCCGCCCATCAATGCTTGAAGAAATACATGTAGATGGGCTGCATGATGCTTCCACGCAGAGCTGAAACCGAGCGCGCATGAGTACTGGTAAACCATTAAGAGGATCTAAGCCTGCCCTGGCAAAGTCGTGCGAGTCGGACCGTCCATGCTTATAAACCCTATTGGTTTCATTGGGGGACAGGGCTTGAGATGTCATTTCATCTCAATGTCGGGTAAAAGTCCCACAAATTGGAAGCAACGTCTCCAAAATGACCTTTACAGTGTTGTCGGGGACGTAAAACCTCAAATCAAACAAACAAACAAAACAACAGGTCCTGGCGTATGAATGCCATTTGACGTGTCACCAGTAACAATTCTGATTCTGTTTGCCAAGGTAGGACTGTATTTACCAGCTTAATAAGGATTAAAATTATTGGTCAGTGATTATCTTGAGAGCTCATCTAATAATTTTTTTGTTGGTTGATAAACATTCGACCAAAAAGGTTGATTTCAACTGATCATGATGATATAGCCTATATTTAACCCTTATCTTGCTGTTCACAACAACCCCTACTTTTGCAAACAGTGTAGATGCTTCTTTCTGAGGAAGCCATCTGATCAGGATCTACACTGTTTGGCATTCATTTTATGAATTTGTAGCAATAAATTACATTAAGGTATTTGATTGGCTGATAGACAGAATGTGTGTAGCTTAAATGAATATTCAGCAAGATAAGGGTTAACAAGAATCCAGTATCTGGTACAATGCCTACTTTAGTTGAAAGTTCAGAATTCAGTACAAAATGAAATTATTATTTAAAATAATAAAAGTCAGTCAGTGTATGACAGCGATAAAGTACAGTATTGTACATTTCTGAAAAGGAATAACATGGTCACATGATTGTTGTAACATGTTCTGTGCAATGGAACAACGTTTCAAGGACATTGCTTGGGAGAGTGAAGTTTTTCAAACTGTACACACTGAAGGAATAGATGGGGGTTGGGGAGGGGAAACAAGCTAGTTTTGCCATTGAGCAGTCACAAGCTCTTTTTTAGCACTTCAATGCCTTGTTATCTGAACATTTTTAGTGGTCTTAATGCTATTATACTGTCTAAAGATATATATATAATGATCGTTTTTCAAATGCATGATTACAACACGGGGGTGGGGGGGGGGGGAATATGCAAAATATCAAATTAATTTTATTCGAGTTATATTGTGCCAAAAACCGTAAGTATGCAAGACCACATTTTGTCTCGACACATATTTCAGGCGTGGTGCAGAAAGTGTCTTGAAAAAAGTGAAGCTAGGAGTGACAGATAGAATCTGCCATAGAATAACAGGCAAATCGCAGAGGAGCAGTATGGTCTGCGCCCACACTGTTTGCAACAATAACTTTCAAAGAAACCGGCTGACGACAATGTAGATGTCAATTGTTGTGATTGACACTTTATGGGTTAAATTGGAAAATCTGACAATACACATAACATTTTCTGTGAAAAAATAATAAAGATAAAAAAATTGAATGTACCTGCTTGGCAGGGACAATTGCTTGACATTTAACCCATTTTGTACTGGAAACCCCCAAAACAGGTAATTGACAAACAGTGCAGACCCAGATCAGATGCCATGGAACATGGCATCTGATCAGGGCCTACACTGTTTCAAAACGTTCAGCCAGTTTCCAATTAGATTTTGAAGAAACTACAACCTGACACCCCTAGATTTTGAAATGGACTATTGCTGTATATGGGGAGGAAGATTCCATTTGGTACAAAAGGGTTAAGGATGAAGTAAATAAAGTTTAAATTTTGTTCCTGGTTCTTGAACTGTTTTGATTGGTCACTTATCAGATTCAAAGTACAGATAAATTTACCTTTAAAAGGATCGAGTCGACATGTGACCTTAGTGTACTGTTATCTAGTTCAGTTACATGAGGTTTGCAAAAAACAAAAAATGAAAGTAAACTTTCTGTATAAAGACCACCTTTTTGATTGTTTAAGAGTGGTCTGTTAGAGTCCGCTTTCAAACAGTCCCAAAGGTGGTCTCTAACTAGAGGTCATTGCAATACGATAACACACCTGTGCGATGTATACATGTACATGTAGTTCATTTTTTCACATCTCCAAAATGGCTACTTTTCTGATGAAAGATTTTTTTTCTAATAAATTTATACTGTAAATAAAAAACATAGGTTGCGGATGCTCATTAGAACGGCCACATAACGAGTACCCTCAACCTATGTCTTGGAGCAGAAATATGAAAAACAAGAGGGCCCAGAGGGCCCTGGTTCGCTCACCTGATCCAAAGCATAACAAGTGGGCCCCGGGCAGGGTCAATTTTGGCCCCAGGGCTAAAATTTGAACAATCTTGGTAGAGGTCCACAAGATGAAGCTTCATATCGAATATGAAAGACCTGGGCTTTCTGGTTTCAGAGAAAAAGGTTTACCCTGCATATTGAAGTCTATGTAAAACAAGATTTTCCCTATATAAGTCTATGTTAAACCAAAGGGCCCCGGAGCGGGGGCATTTTTGGCCCCAGTGCTATAATTTGAACAATCTTGGTAGAGGTCCACTAGCTGAAGCTTCATAACAAGTATCAAAGACTTTGGCCTTATCAGAGAAGATGATTTTTAAAGATTTTCCCTATGTAAGTCTATGTAAAACCAAAGGGCAACATGGCGGGGGCATTTTTGGTCTCAGGGCTATAATTTGAACAATCTTTATAGAGGTCCACTAGCTGAAGCGTCATAACAAATATCGAAGACCTAAGCCTTGTGGTTTCAGAGAAGAAGATTTTTCAAGATTTTCCCTATATAAGTCTTATGTAAAACCAAAGGGCCCCGGAGCGGGGGCATTTTTGGCCCCAGGGCTATAATTTGAACAATCTTGGTAGAGATCCACAAGATGAAGCTTCATACCAAATATCAAAGACCTGGGCCTTGCAGTTTCAGAGAAGAAGATTTTTAAAGATTTTCCCTATATAAGCCTATGTAAAACAAAAGGGCCCTGGTGAGGGGGCATTTTTGGCCCCAGCACTATAATTTGAACAATCTTGGTAGGGGTCCACAAGATGAAGCTTCATACCAAATATCAAAGACCTGGGCCTTGCAGTTTCAGAGAAGAAGATTTTTAAAGATTTTCCCTATAAAAGCCTATGTAAAACAAAAGGGCCCTGGTGCGGGGGCATTTTTGGCCCCAGCACTATAATTTGAACAATCTTGGTAGGAGTCCACTATATGAAGCTTCATACCAAATATCAAAGACCTGGGCCTTGCAGTTTCAGAGAAGAAGATTTTTAAAGATTTTCCCTATATAAGCCCATGTAAAACCAAAGGGCCCCGGAGCGGGGGCATTTTTAGCTTCAGCACTATAATTTGAACAATCTTGGTAGGGGTCCACTAGATAAAGCTTCATACCTAATATCAAAGACCTGGGCCTTGCAGTTTCAGACAAGAAGATTTTTAAAGATTTTCCCTATATAAGCCCATGTAAAACCAAAGGGCCCCCGTGCGGGGGCATTTTTGGCCCCAGCACTATAATTTGAACAATCTTGGTAGGGGTCCACTAGATGAAGCTTCAAACCAAATATCAAAGACCTGGGCCTTGCGGTTTCAGAGAAGAAGATTTTTAAAGATTTTCCCTATATAAGCCCATGTAAAACCAAAGGGCCCCGTGAGGGGGCATTTTTAGCTCCAGCACTATAATTTGAACAATCTTGGTAGGGGTCCACTAGATGAAGCTTCATACCAAATATCAAAGATCTGGGCCTTGCAGTTTCAGAGAAGAAGATTTTTAAAGATTTTCACTATATAAGCCCATGTAAAACCAAAGGGCCCCCGTGCGGGGGCATCTTTGGCCCCAGCACTATAATTTGAACAATCTTGGTAGGGGTCCACTAGATGAAGCTTCATACCAAATAGCAAAGACTTTGGCCTTGCAGTTTCAGAGAAGAAGATTTTTTAAGTTTTCGGTGAAAAAAATCTATTTTTGGCTACTGTGACCTATATGTGCAATGGACCGGAACCATTTGAACAACTTTGAAAGGGGACCACCTAAGGATCATTCCTGTGAAGTTTGGTCAAAATCCGATCAGTGGTTTAGGAGGAGATGTCGTTTGAAGAAAAGTTTACGGACGCACGCACGCACGCACGGACGGACGCACGACGGACGACAGACAAAAAGTGATCCCAAAAGCTCACCTTGTCACTACGTGACAGGTGAGCTAATAATGTTTACCCTCATTAACCCCAGTTTTCTCTATATGAAGTGGAGTTTACGGACTTGTCCATGTATTGATTGGATGTAGAAAATACAAACTTAGTAAAAGAATGACTAAAATTTTCAAAATATGCTTTTAAAAGGTGGAACCCTACATTAAACAGAGAAAATAGGGTTTTCGGAACTGTATATTTTTTGCATAATTTTGCTCAAAGACATAGATTGTGGGTTAGTGTCTGTGGCTGTACTGAAAAGACCAACAACCTACATGTATGTAAGAGGTAAAAATAAGAAAAATATCAGGAATTTTCGTAAAAAAACTCAGCTATTTTGGAAATCTAAAAGAATACACCATGTAAAGCTGACACGATTAATCGTATAATCGATTAATTGACCGATAAATTCCACCAAAAGGATTATCTTTTCTGATTTGCTTTTAATTGATTACTTGATAGGTACAATTTACTACCCAAAGTTATGCCTAAAATAGCTAGATGAGTGGCAAACAGTGCAGACCCTGATGAGACGCCGCATTCTGCGGCGGCGTCTCATCTGGGTCTACACTGTTTGCTCAGGCCTGTCTGTTCAAATATACATATGGTCAAGTGCAACATATGGTAACAGTCATGCTCAGACAGAAAGCCAGACAGGTAAAATTGACAAAAAGCTCACCGATTACTAATCGAATATCGATCGCAATGGCAGGACTGATAATCGATTATCTTTTCGGCTCTGATTAGCCAGCCCTAACACTATGTCACATGGGCTTGTTATCATAATGAAATTTTAGCAGTAATAGTGGACCAATTTTATTTTATTTCAGATAAAAATATCTGCCATCAGGGTATCTTAGCAACACATCAAGAATGGTTACATGGGTTCGAGTAATTCTTCACGCCGCCGTAGAATGAGCAACTCGTTAGATCTGGGCACTGATCCGAGAGCAGGACATACAGAGAGACATCGAGAACGGCAAGAAAATGCCGACGCGGAGGATGATATAGATGTGGGAAACGACAGTGACTCTGAACGTCACGATCTACCCTCGATCCTGGCTTATCTTATACGCAGGTAATTTATGCTAAGCGCTCTGAGTAAGTACCATAAATTTAATTTCAGCAGGTGAAACGCCAAGTTCTGCAACGAAAGATCAGGTGGTTTTTCTCCAGGTACTCCAGTTTTCACCCACCTCTGATTAACGGTTGGCTCGTTATAAGTGAGATAATCTTGAAAGGGCCGTAAAACCAAAACCGGAATAAAAAAAAAACAGCAGACGACACTTTGAAATATTTCTCTAATTTTTCCCCAGAAAACAGATTTTGACATTTAATGCAAATTGTCTCCATTGGAGACAATTTGCATGAAATGTCGAAACCTGTTTTAAGAGAAAAATAAGAAAAAAATTGTCGTCTGCTGAATAAACCAAGAGAAGCCAAGTAAAGGTTAATTATAGTTGAACTTTCAGTGACTCAAAAACCTTTGTGACTGTTTGTTTGTTTATGTTAAAGTTTTACATTCCTGTCAACACTATTTTAGGGGAATGGGAACACCTGGCAGATTTTTCCACCATTTGTCCAAGGGAGACAACTTTCGGGACTTCTTGTTCACTTTTTGATAAGCCCTGCCCCAGAGAAAAAGGGGTCTACTCTTAAAGGAAAGAGTTTGCTATTCCTTATTAACAGTTGACCCCTATTGACATGGGAGTCAAAAATACTTTTGCAGGAGTTTCCATTCCCCTTAAGCTCTTTTTGGAGACATTGCTTACGATTTTGTGGGACTTGTCCCCGACACTGAGTTCAAGGGTCATCTCCAGCCCATGCCCCCGCCAATTGAGGCTTGACGAAATATATGGGCTGCATGATGCTTCCAAGCAGAGCTGAAACTGACTGCACATGAGAATTGGTAATCCGCTTAAGAGGAGCTAAGCCTGCCCAGGCAAAGCGGTGCAAGTCGGACTGTCAATGTTTATAAACTCTATTGGTGTCATTGGGCGACAGGCTTGAGATGTCATTTTATCTCAATGTCAGGTAAAAGTCCCACAAAATTGGAAGCAACGTCTCCAACATGACCTATACAGTGTTGATGGGGACTTTAAACCTCAAATCAAACAAACAATCCAAGAAACACCAGAGCTTAAAGGATGGTCCAACTTGCAGATTTTATTCAGACCAGTCTTATACCAGTACACAAAAGTTGATCGGTTTCAGCTCTGCACAGAAGCAACATGCAGTCCAATCAATTTCTCCATGCTCCAGTGAGGAGGGGTGGGGGGTGACCTCTTGGGACTGGTTGTTTGAGTTGAGGTTCAGCATCCGCATCAAACTTAATTAGGTCATTTTGGAGACATTGCTTCCAATGTTTGATACTTTTACCTAACTTTGAGATGAAATGGCTTCTCAGCCCTGCTGCCCAATGAAAATAAAAAGGTTTTCATGCATGGATGGTCCTGAGCGGTTTACTGGTCGGTTTCAGCTCTGCCAGGAAACACCAAAAAGCCCAGTCCTCATGCCCCGATGGTCAGGGGCAATTACCTTTTGGACTATATACGTTTATTATACCCCCGGCATACAAAGTCCATATAGAAATTTTATGTTTGGTTTAGCTTTTACAAGCACATTTATAGATTCTTATAGCTTCCATATTACATACAATTAAGCTCTAAAGATATATTAGAGGGTGGCGCTGGCCGGGGGTATACGTGACCCACTGGTCGCTTTCTCTAGGTTGGAAATTTTTCTAGACAGGAATATATAAACCATGGAGGGATTAGGAATTTAAACATTTGTTTTTGCATAGCAATATATTGATAAGGTTTGTATTTTGTGGTAAATGAAGGATAGTTTTGTCAATTCTCCATAAAAACCTATAAATGTATGCTGTGGGTTTTCATTAGATGTCAAGTCCTGTTTTCGATGGAAACAATTCACATGAGATGTCAAGTCCTGTTGTCTGGGAAAAATAAGAAAAAATATCAACAGTTTGTTCTCTGCTGAATTGGCCTAGAGAGTGGTAATGGTTAACCCATTTAGTACCAGAAACCCCAAAACGGGTACCCTGGCAAACAGTGCAGGCCCAGATCAGACGCCGCAGAATGATCATCTATTTCCCTATAAATCAATTTGCAGAAGACACAACCTGACACCCCTAAATGTTGAAATGGACTATGCTATATATAAGGAGGAAGATTCCATTTGGTACAAAAAGGGTTAAGGACTAAAAGTAAGAGCAGTAGTTTCAGAGTTATCTCCCTTAGTCGTGGCTCTGTATATCATTCTAATTAACCGTTGTCCTGCTGAATATTTTAATCTGCCACACCCACTACCAATTATCAACCAATCAGATTACTTGATGCAAGTTATTGCGATAAATTCATAAACTGAATGGCAAACAATGAAGATCCTGATCAGATGGCTTCTTCAGAAGCCATCTGATCTGGATCTTCATTGTTTGAAAGATAAGACATATCCGGGTTCAGCAGGACAAGGGTTAATGCCCTGGGTGTTTATTAGAATCGTGTCCAATTTGAGAGAAGGGGGTGGGTGGCTTATTGGAGGCTGCATTTTCATTGGGATTTTCAGAGATCACATTCTTTTCAAGAACTAGTATTACAACCTCCCTTCTTGTTCCCTAGAACCAACAGCATATTATACAAGGTGTCATGGGTTATTATTTATTGTTGAAATTTTGTATTTATCCACATTGATCACAATAATTTATGCTCTTTGCTTTGAAATAAAACGCTATTCTTTTCACCAAACTTATACATATGTAGCTCAGGCTATTTTTTTTACAGTTTTGATAATAGACAAACAGACGCAAACTGACTATGTATGGTAGGTTAGCATAGTTGGTTTTCTTTTCCCTGTTTTTTTCATTACGAAAACGTGCCTATACAAATACACTAAATTTTACCACCGAAAAAATGAAAGTTTTCGGATGAAAAACTGTGATATTTTTCTTATTTCTGCTAAGAAAATAATGTATATCCCTACAAACCCCAGTTTTACTATATAAGAGTGGGGTTAAAGGGAGTCAAAATTATATAGACATGTTTTCGTGGTGTGTATTTTTTTTAATTTTTTGGTAATTTGCGTTTAATAGACATCATAGAGGTACCAGCTTTCCGAGAAATGGACTAAAAATTCAACATTTTTTGAGCTGACATAAGGGTGATTGGCATTTATTAGAAAATGGGCATTAATAAGAATTTTTACAGTACCTCATAGGAAGGGAAAACTTGAAGGACAAGTTTTATCTCGGTGTCAAGGAAAGTTTATTTGCACATAGCCTTTAGTCTGCCAATGACAACAATTGTCGTCTGCTTCATTGGTTTCTTCAAAAGTCAGTGTTACAAATAGTGTGGGCCCGTATAAGACTACTTGGAGCCACTAGGATCATACTACTCCTCTAGGAACAGTCTGATCAGGGTCCACACTGTTTGCATGTATGCAAAATATGTTTGAGCAGACTACTGGAAAACAGACAACCTTTCCAGACGCAGTTTTTTGTGTTGTCTTAAGGGTTAGTGCTGTAGTATAACTTCAATGGTTCAAACTCCACCACCCGCCCATAGGGGCTTGAAGAAATATATGGGCTGCATGATGCTTCCACGCAGAGCTGAATCCGGCCCGCACACTATTACTGGTAAACTGCTTTGAGGATCTAAGCCTGTCCAGGAACCGCGTTGGGATGGACCGTCCATGCTAATAAATCCTATTGGTTTCATTGGGCAACAGGGCTTGAGATGTCATTTCATCCCAATGTCGGGTAAAAGTCCCACAAAATTGGAAGCAACTTCTCCAAAATGACCTTTACAGTATTGACGGGGACGTTAAACCTCAAATCAACCATCAAACTACACCACAACCTCTTTATAAAACTATAAATGGGATCCAAAGCAGAATCTGTGTTAGTTAAACAACAGTGTTATACATGTATCCAAACAAAAATGTGTAGATTATATAGAAAAATGACCATTTATGGTCATTTTTAGCTCGCCTGTACGAAGTACATGGAGAGCTATTGTTGTCACCTCGGATGGCGTGCGTGTGCTCGTGCTCGTGCGCGTTAAAGTTTTTCAAATCCTTATATCTCAACAGTCACTCATCACAGAGCACTCATATTTGGAACTCTAGTACCTGGGAGGGTCTTCTGATGTTCAAAGAGAACAGACCCCTGGGGTCATGCCCCGGGGTGGGGCTTGGGGTCAAAATCTAGAACACCTATTTAATACTGTGTCTAAGTTTTTGAAATGCTTATATCTCAGCAGTCACACATCACAAAGCATTCATATTTACAACTTGGATACCTGGGAGTGTCTTCTGAGATTCCAAGACAACACACCCTGGGTTCATGCCTGGGAGTGGGGATGGGGTGGGGCTAGGGGTCAAAATCTAGGACAACTTTGTAATTTGTTGTATACCTTTCCCTTATTCTAACAAGTTATAGACAGAATTGGTTATGCATCAGCCAACCAAGTGACATTGGTTCAAGTGTAAAAGGGTGAAGGTCATGGTGACCTATATTTCATGGTCCAGTGATTTTGTCTTTTATCTTGACGATTGCTTGTTGGAGAAATGTCATACCTGGGATATTAGTTCCATGTGACCCCATGATTGACCTCAAAATATACCTAGGTCACTGTGACCTATATTTCATGGTTCAGTGATTTTGACTATTATCTCGAATACTATTTGATGGAGAAATGCCACACCAGGATTATTAGTTCCATGTGACCCAATAGTTGACCACAAAATATATCTAGGTCCGTGTGACCTATATTTCATGGCTCATCGATTTTGCCTATTATCTCGAATACTATTTGATGCAGAAATGTCATACCTGGATTATACGTTCCATGTGATCCGATAATTGACCCCAAAATATAACTAGGTCACTGTGACCTATATTTCATGGTTCAGTAATTTTGTCTTTTATCTCGAATACTTTTTGATGGAGAAATGTCATACCTGGGTTATTAGTTCCGTGTGACCCCATGATTGACCTCAATATATAGCTAGTTCAGTGTGACCTATATTTCATGGATCAGTGATTTTGCCTAGTATCTTAAATCTAATTTGATGGAGAAATGTCATACCTGGGTTAATGTCCAATGTGACCCCATGCTTGACCTCAAAATATGTCTAGGTCACTGTGACCTATATTTCATGGTTCAGTGATTTTGTCTATTATCTTGAATACTATTTGATGAAGAAATGTTACACCTGGATTATTTATTCAATGTGACCTAATTATTGACCACAAAATAAATCCAGGCCATTGTGACCTATATTTCATGGTTCAGTGATTTTCCCTTTTATCTTTATTACTATTTGATGGAGAAATGTCATACCTGGGTTATTAGTTCGATGTGACCCCATGATTTACCGCAAAATATATCTAGGTCACTGTGACCTATATTTCATGGTTCAGTGATTTGCCTATTATCTTGAATACTTTTTCATGAAAAAACATCATGCCTGGATTATTTATCTCATGTGACCCCATGATTGACCTCATAATTATGTCTTGGTCAGTGTGAACTAAATTTCATTATTCAGTGACTCTGCCAAATTGAATACTTTTTTCTTTTTTTTTTAGAAGCTTCAGTCCTGAATTATAAGTCCATGTGACCAGATGATTGACATAGAAATATATCTAGGTCAGTGTGACCTATTTTCATGGTTCATTGATTTTGCCTCATAATTCAAACACATTGTGATTCTGAAATGTAATATCTGGCATATATGTTCCACCATGTGACCTGATCTTTGACCTCAAAATGTATCTAGGTGTGTGTGACCTATATTTCATGGTTCAGTAATTTTACATTAAATCTTGAAGGCGCGAAACAGGCGAGCTATGCTGTCTGGCGACAGCTCTTGTTCTATATACACCACCACCTCTTTATAAAACTATAATGGGGTCCAAAGCAGACACCGTGTTAGTTAAACAACCGTGTTATATCCAAACAAATATGCATAGATTATATAGAAAAATGACCATTTATGGTCATTTTTCTATATAATCTATCCATTTTTGGGATCCATCTTGAAACTGTGTTATAATGAGGTTGTGGTGTAATCTACACATTTTTGGATCGATCTTGAAACTGTGTGATATCCAGACCGTGTTATAATGAACTGTGTTATAACGAGGTTGTTGTGTACTTTTGACCTTGAAAATTTGTTCTAGTCAATGGTAATTCGAGTCTGAGGATTACTAATAGCACCATGCCAGGAGTCTGAATGGGGATTATTTTTGACATATTTTCAGTGTTCTATGTTATAAATATATCCTTATGTACTCATTAGAACTGCCAGGTGGCTGAATGGGGATAATTTTTGACATCTTTTTGGTGTCCTTTGTAATGTTATAAATGTATCCTATATGTAATAGATGTATCCTGTATGTACACACATCACATGTTTATGTTATAAATGCATCCTGTATTGTTATTCCCGCTTTTTCGAAGAAAAATCGGGTATATTGTTTTCGTACCACAGTTTGATCTGGCGTCAGTCCGTCCATCCGTCCGTCCGTCTGTCCGTCACGTTTCTTGTGATTGGATCTCCTCTGCAACCACTGAAGTTACACTTTTGAAACTTTGCATGTGGATAGTACATGGAATGTAGATGGCAGTGGGCAACTTTTTTGTGACCTTGACCTCAACATGACCCCAAGGTCAAAGGTCAAAAATTATGATTTGCCATATCTCCTAAACTATTGGAGTTACACTTCTGAAACTTTGCTTATTGGATGGTCCTTGGAATATAGAATATGTCAGGTTACTTTTGGTGTGACCTTGACCCCAAGGTCAAAGGTCAAAAAGTATGATTTTGCCATATCTTCTAAACTATTAGAGTTACACTTCTGAAACTTTGGTTATTGGATGGCCCTTGGAATATAGAATTAATTTGGATACTTTTGGTGTGACCTTGACCTCAACATGACCCCAAGGTCAAAGGTAAAAAATTATGATTTGCCATATCTCCTAAACTATTGGAGTTACACTTCTGAAACTTTGCTTATTGGATGGTCCTTGGAATATAGAATATGTCAGGTTACTTTTGGTGTGACCTTGACCCCAAGATCAAAGGTCAAAAAGTATGATTTTGCCATATCTTCTAAACTATTAGAGTTACACTTCTGAAACTTTGGTTATTGGATGGCCCTTGGAATATAGAATAAATTTGGATACTTTTGATGTGACCTTGACCTCAACATGACCCCAAGGTCAAAGGTAAAAAATTATGATTTTCCATATCTCCTAAACTATTGGAGTTACACTTCTGAAACTTTGCTTATTGGATGGCCCTTGGAATATAGAATAAATTGGGCTACTTTTGGTGTGACCTCGACCCCAAGGTCAAAGGTCAAAAAGTATGACTTTGCCATATCTTCTAAACTATTGCAGTTACACTTCTGAAACTTGCTTATTGGATGGCTGTTGGAATATAGAATAAATTGGGATACTTTAGGTGGATTCAACATAACCCCAAGGTCAAAGGTCAAAAAGTATGACTTTGCCATGTCTTCTAAACTATAAATGTTACACTTCTGAAACTTTGCTTATCAGTTGGAATGTTCTTTGCAACTTTTTTTAACTTACATGTAGTTTTGGCTAGCTAATACATAGTCATTAGTGTTATTAATAGAAAAAGCGGGTATTTGCGATGGTTTACCATCGACTGCAGATCTAGTTATATATGTTACCTGTCTGTTATAAATGTATCCTAAGGCAATTCTAATGAGTACACACAGACGGGCCTCCACGGCCTAGTGGTTAAGAGCGCTGACTCTTGATCATTAGGTGTCTCACCGCTGTGGTTCGAGCCTCGCTCGGGTCACATGTGAGACGCCAAGTTCTGCAACGGAAGGTCAGGTGGTTTTACTCCGGGTACTCCGGTTTTCGCCCACCTCTGATTAACGATCGGCTCGATATGAGTGAAATAATCTTGAAAGAACCGTAAAACCAAAACCAAAAAAAAAAAAAAAATGAGTACACACAGCATACTTTTACAAGATAAAAGAAAATAACCTCCCCTAAATTATCCCTTAATATTTTTTATCTGTAGGAATTCCCTAGGGACTCAATAACAAGCCATCGGTTTTCAAGCCATCGAAATTCTACTGTATTTGTCAAATGCATTGCTCATATAATGAGAGAAAATATATTTTTCCTATTATACATTCAAAAGCATAAGTTTAGTAGAAAGCCTAAACCTTGTTATTTTTAGACTGTTTACGGGAATTAGGCAAACCCAGATAAGACCTGCCTCAACCCACTGGATGCGGAAAATCCCTATAGGGGCACCTTCACGAACAGTTCCGGCCAGATCAGACGCCGCAGAACGTGGCATCTGCTACGTAACAGACTTTTCCATGAAAAAAAAAAGAATAAAAATGGAAAATAGGCCTGCTCGACACCCCGTATCTGACAAATGAACTTGTCCAACATATTGTAATGGAAGAGTCCACCAGCATAAAAGTTATAAGACTTTACACTTTTCAAATTGCAGACTGGCACATTGTACATGTTCAAACATTGTAGGTCCAGCTGCTGTTTTTAGTAGGGTGACAATAGCCAGAAAAGTTGCTTATTTCAATGAGTAGGTGGTCATAAGAGTACAAAAATGAATGTTATATACCAAAATGTTCGTTATACCCTGAAGTTTACGAAACCACCGGGATCAATTTTCTGACATTGGTGCGAACCGATAAATCCAAGATGGCCGCCCAAAATGGCCGCCATGCCGCAAAATGAGGGTCATACAGAAAACGTATTTAATTCTTTTTGCTTATATCTTCCAAGGATATGACAGCAAGTGGATTTGATTCAAATAAGATGTGTAATTTTACGCCCGTAAAATATATGGGATCAAGGTCAAAGGTCAAGGTCAAAGGTCAAATTTTACCAAAAAATCACTACCACTCGTCATTTTTTTCACCCACAATGTATGTAAATGAAGGAA
Source organism: Lucinisca nassula (assembly GCA_963580285.1). Taxonomy (NCBI): domain Eukaryota; kingdom Metazoa; phylum Mollusca; class Bivalvia; order Lucinida; family Lucinidae; genus Lucinisca; species Lucinisca nassula. The sequence continues at coordinate 14,529,637 of OY757017.1, forward strand.
ATTTGTTGTTTTAGTTGTTATTTATTAAACTAGAATTAACATGCTTCTGTTCTATGCAAAAATAGCGGGAATATAGTAAATCCGCTTTGAAAAAATGATGGGGATAGAGTTAGAGGGTCTTTCATAATAATCAGTAATTTTTCCTCAAAATCAGCAGTTTTCTGAAGATGAGTCGTATACGACATGCTTATCAACAAGGTAAGTTTTGTATTAGTGATTTTATGAATTTTTTCTAATTTTTATTTTGGGTTGGTTAATTTTAATATTACCAGGTAGGACCAAATTAACTGGGTTATGTTATTGATGAAACCGGTCTGAAAGTTTCAAGGAGGGAAAATTTGAAAGTTTAAATGTAAAGAAATTATAACCAATCCTTTTCACCCGGACTTAGTCCCCTACACAGTGTAAATATTGTGAGATGACCTTAAAAACAGTATCTTGATAAAACTGGTTTAAGTAAAAGAGATGAATGTTATTTTTTTTTTTTTTTACATTTTCTGCACATATTTTCTGCAATCAACAATGTAAACATTTCTCATCGACATTGTTGTTTGTAGACAGCACGCATGCAAGAATACATTCTTGGGACAATGATTTCTAGAGAATTATTCTTTAGCATACCTTCCACTACGTTACACAAAAATGTTGACATATTTACATCTCATTCGACAAAAATACAGGTATATAATTATTTTGTCATTCAGTTCCGGTGTTGAGGTTCATTTTTACCCCTTTGATATCCTATACAGCGCATTTGCCTTTGCGAGAATCCGAGTCTTTACTCCCCGAAACAATTTCAATTCCATGTTGTTTCACTCAAATATATTTCACGCCCGAGCACACCCAGTTATTTTGTCCCCTAACCTAATCCAAGCCCTCCCAGCCCCCCTACCTAAACGAAACTACAATATATATTCCGACCAGTTCAACAACTTCAGGAAACCCCGTCATCCTGTCCAGTGATTCCCCATCCAGCCACCCCTAAAACATATGTATACTTTTATGTACCCCATCCCTCTACACATTACTACAACACCCCATTTCACCTTCAAAATGTTCCAACCCTGCCCTTCACCCACATACTGATCTTACTCAATCTTACCATACCCTGAAATGATAACCTGACACACAGTTCCCCACTTCATTTGTATCTTTTTGTGTTTTTCTTTTTCAGAGTGCCTAGTTCGAGATAGTTTAAAAGCACCCTGAAGTCATTTAGATTGAAAAAGACATGATATAAAAGAACAATACTGAGGGGATATAACATACATAAGACGAAACCATGACTTAGATCAGTTGTCAATAAGATGCATTTTACTAGATCTATCAAATTTTTAATGAAATATCCCCGGCCTCTGGGTCCAGGCATCACTTTTATCATTTCTTAAATGACTTTCTGTGATATTTAATATTGAGAGCTACCTTCCCAGGAATTACCCGGTGCTATTCTGATGTATTCAATACAGAAATGTTTAACGAAACAAAGCTGAAAACAAGAGGACCATGATGGTCCTATATCACTCACCTGAGCTAAGAGATTTATATGCGAGTGCCAGGCAGGGCGATCTTTGGCCTCTGGTCCATAAATTGAACAATTTTGGTAGAGGTCAACTAAATGAAGCTTAATAACAAATATCAAAGTCCTGGGCCTTCTGGTTTCAGACAAGAACATTTCTAAAAGTTTAACTATATAAGTCTATGTAAGACCAGTGGGCCCTGTGGTGGGGTGAATTTTGCACCCCCCCACCCCGGGATATGATTTGAACACTCGTGGTACAGGTCCACCAGATGAAGCTTCAAACCAAATATCTAAGACCTGGGCCTTTTGGATTCAGACATGAAGATTTTCAAATGTTTTCTCTATGAAAATCTATGTAAAGCCAGCGGGTCCCAGGCTTGGCAACTTTTGGCCTAAGGGCTATAATTTGAACAATCACGGTAGAGGTCCACTAGATCAAGCTTCATACCAAACATCAAAAACCTGGGCTTTATGGTTTCAGACAAGAAGTTTTTAAAGGGTTTCCTATAATGCCTTTGTGAAACCAGGGGGCCCTGGTGTGGGGGCATTTTTGGTCCCAGGGCTATAATTTGAACAATCTTGGTAGAGGTTCACTAGCTGAAGCTTCATTCCAAATATCCAAGACCTGGGCCTTTTGGTTTCAGACAAGAAGATTTTTAAATGTTTTCCCTATAATAGCCAATGTAAAACCAGTGGGCCCCGGCGCGGCAGCATTATTGGCCCCAGAGCTATAATTTGAACAATCTTGGTATAGGTCCATTAGATGAAGCTTCATACCAAATATCAAAGACCTGGGCCTTCTGGTTTCAGAGAAGAAGATTTTTTAAAGGTTTTCCCTATATAAGGCTATGTAAAACCAGTTGGCCCCGGGGCGGGGTCGTTTTTGGCCCCAGGGCTATAATTTGAACAATCTTGGTAGAGGTCCACTAGATGAAGCTTCATACCAAATATCAAAGACCTGGGCCTTCTGGTTTCAGAGAAGAAGATTTTTTAAAGGTTTTCCCTATATAAGGCTATGTAAAACCAGTTGGCCCCGGGGCGGGGTCGTTTTTGGCCCCAGGGCTATAATTTGAACAATCTTGGTAGAGGTCCACTAGATGAAGCTTCATACCAAATATTAAACAGACAAAGATTTATAGGCAGGCAAACAACCAGTGTCCGTGGGCGCATGCATCGCATGAACAAGTCTGTGAAATGAACACCCCTTTAAACTCCATTTTATAGAGAGAAAAACTGGGGTTTATGGGGCTATACATTACTTTTCTTATTTCTGCATATGCTCTAACGGCTGTTTTGTTTCATTTAATTTGAGGTTTAACGTCCCCGTCAACACTATAAAGGTAATCTTGGAGACGTTGCTTCCAATTTTGAGGGACTTTTACCCGACACTGAGCCGAAAGGACATCTCAAGCCCTGTCCCCCAATGAAACCAATAGGGTATATATGTATGGACGGTCCGACTCGCCCCGCTTTGACCGGGCAGGCTTGTATCCCTTAAGCGGTTTACCAGTACTCATGTGCTGTCGGTTTCAGCTCTGAGTGGAAACATCATGTAGCCCATCTATTTCTTCCAGCCCAGATTGGCGGGGCTGTGCGTTCTATATATTGAACGTATTGATATATATTTTGATGGCCAATATGATTTAGTACAAGTGTTACATTTGTACATTTTTTCTTTCAATATTCAGAAATTAAGAGATAGCTTTCTTCAAAATTGTCATTTGGGATGGAAAATCGGTGGTATTGCGGTAGGATATTTTTTTTAACCGAGGAGTTAGTGGGTTTGCCACTCCGAATGACAATTTTCACCACAGGTATCTCCATTCAAATGCACTTTTTTCACGTTTTCTATTATAAATACAGATATCTGCTTCAAATCCAAACACTGTTACTTGCGAAAAATAACATTTTAGCCAATGAAAAGTGACATGATGTGAGATGAGAAAATTTCTGACAGTATACAGCAGTGTATAATGTTAAAATGTGTGACATTATTGAATTAGGCATTGCACTAAACATGCAGATGAATAAGAATATGCTTTAGATATCAGGCCGGATAAGATTGTTTTTGAAATATAGTACTACACACGAACATAGTATGCAACTTAGAAAAGCAAACAAAAAATACTAATGGGATAGAACTTTTAGATTGGAAATGTGCTTTGACCCGTGAACATGACTGTACTTCGATCCTGAACATGACCTTGACCTTGGTTATGTTAAGAACAATGGTGTGGTTTATTTTTTCTTTGTGTTTACATGAACAAAATTATGGCCTCAGTGGCTCAGTCAGATGCGCGTCTGACTGGTGATCAGGAGGTCGCGGGTTCGACTCCCACCAGGGTCGGCAACATTCTTTCGTGGAGATTGATCATGAAATCTTTTCTACGGTCATTCTCTCCCTTCCGCTGATTCAAGAAGGGCAGTTGTCAGTTCCTGGCGAAAGAATGTGCACTGAACTGGTTAACCGCTTACGTATAAGCCTTCCCAGGAAAGTGTTGATAGGTAAACTGACCGGCTCAAAAATGACCTAAATAGTGTTGACTGGGTAGTAAAACTCCAATACAAACAAACAAAACAAAAGTTATGACATTATAATACATTATCATATGACGTTGTTGATAAGCAGTGAATAACGTCGTGTAATAAAAATCGTATGACCACACGTATAATAACACTTTGGCGGGATTAAGTGACGTCATGACGAGGTCCATGTCAACAATGCATTTTTGTGGAAAAATTGTCAAATTCAAAGGCGATAAAATCCAATTTAAAGTGGTCATATGATAAACAGAATCTTACACTCGTGGTTATTTCATATGAAATTTATGAAACTCGCTGAAGGCTCATTTCATAAATTTCATATGAAATGATCACTCGTGTAAGATCCTCTATATATGTTCATACAAATTTTCAGCAGTTTTAACCATTAGGCCTGAATAGGTTGTCTGAGCTTAAAATTTTCATAATATGGTATCATAATGGGCCAACATCGTGGCTGTTTCCATGGGAACATAAACAATACATGTTTTAGCCCAGTACTTAGAAATCAAATGGCATAACCATATAATGCATAAACGATATCCAAAAACGGATTTTTTGCTTATGAGTTAGTGTATATATTAAAATGAGTGGGAGAATACAGTTTTTTGTGCCCCCGGAATCTAAGAGATTCGGGGGCATATAGTTTTTGGTCTGTCCGTCTGTTTGTCTGTTTGTTCGTTTGTCCGTCTGCAAAAACTTTAACATTGGGCATAACTTTTGAATGGTAATAGATAGAGCTTTCATATTTCACATGTGTATACCTTATCACAAGACCTTTCCAGTGGTACCATAATTTTTGATTTCGTGACCTTGACCTTGACCTTTGACCTATTTTTTTTCAAAATTTTTAAAAACATTAACATTGGCGCTGTCCGGGGGCATCAGTGTTTCACAAACACATCTTGTTTTTATTAAAATGACCTTTGACCTTGAATATGACCTTGATCTTGATAATTTCAAACCCACATTACTTTGTTTTAAAATGCCCCTTCACATTAGGGAATAGATTAGTGCAATGATATTTTTGTAGTTTTTTCCTACCTGATCCTACAACAGTTTAAGTTACCGCACCCTCCTTTTATCAATATGGCGGCCATCTTGGACGCCATCTTGGATTTATCAGCTCGCACCAATGTCAGCCACATGATCCCGGTCATTCCATAAACTATAGGGTATGACGAACATTTTGGTATATGTCATTCTTTTTTGTACTCTCATGACCACCTCAACCAAAAATGAGTCATGATTGTCACCCTACTATTTCCATTATAATGCTTTTCCCTATTTACAAGAATGGACAAGTCCAAATTCATGCATGGAAGAGTCCATGCAAGAAGCAAAGGATTTAAGGGGAATGGATACACTTTCAGGGGAGGCAACTCCTTCCAAAGTAAAAAAAATTCTCCTAAGGATTAAATTCTTTCCTTTAAGATTTGTTTGATTTGAGGTTTAACAACCCCGTCAACACTGTATAGGTCATTTTGGAGATGTTGCTTCCAATTTTTGGGGACTTTTACCCGACATTGAGATGGAATGACATATCAAGCCCTGTCGCCCAATGAAACTAATAGGGTTTATTAGCATGGGTAACAGACTTGCAAGTCTCAATCAGGTTAGCTGCCCTGTCCCATGATTACACTTTTCCTTCAGGCACATGATAAATTGATACCAAAAACAGTTGCATTTAACACTTGTCCTGCTGAATAAATTAAATTTTGTCACACCAGTTTCTGACAAGCGACAATTTACAACCAATCAGATTGCATGTTATAGGGTATTCATTCAAGTTTGCCAACTGAATGGCAAATAGGGTGGATCCTGATCAGATGGCTTCTTTACTTCTGGATCTACATTGTTGGCAAAGATAGGAGTTATCATGTTCAAAATGATAAGGATTAAAATGTTTGTTTGATTTGAGGTTTAACATCACAGTCAACACTATTTAGGTCATTTTGGAGACATTGCTTCCAATTTTGTGGGACTTTTACCCGACATTGAGATGAAATGACATCTCAGTCCCTGCCACCCAATGAAACCAATAGGGTTTATATGCATGGATGGTCCAACTCACATAACAAACTTTGGCTGGGCAGACTTAGATCTTCTATGAGGGTTATAGACTTCAAGTGACTAAACAATTTGATTGGTTGAACAGCAACTGCAACAGGTAAATTATCGTTTCTCGCATTGCTCGTAGTGTCACTATACCGTTTTGGTAGCCAGCTGCAGGTTTCATACATGACCTATCAGATGTTCTGTTTTTTGTCTGATCTCAATACAATCTTGAAGTCCATGTTCTGTTTTAAGTTCCCTGCCCTTCATTTCATAAAGTGTGCAAAAAGTAGGTTTGCAAATGGATAACTGGTACACTGTGTAGGTCATTTATAGCCATGTATAATCTAACAGATTTTGATTTTAATCATTAAGTTTCTCACCACTATGGTTCATGCCTGGCTTGGGCCACATGTGAGGCAGGTGCTTTTTCTCCTGGTACTCTGTTTTCACCCACCTCAGATTAACAACTGCCTCGATATGAGTGAAATTATCATGAAAGGGCGGTAACCACCCCCCCCCCACCCCCCCGCCCAAAAAATAATGGATTTGCTACATGTATTACTCTATGTCCCAGTTGTTCAAAACTAATGATGTTATTAGCTAACATACCATTGAAATGTTGATCATTAACCCTTCTCTTGCTGAATATTCAGTTTAGCCACACCCATTTCTGATTTTGAACCAATCAGATTACTTGATGTAATTTATTCCTGCAAATTCATAAACTGAATGTAAAACAGTGTAGATCCTGATCAGATGGCTTCAGAAGCCATCTGATCTGGATCTTCATTGTTTGCAAAGATAGGGGTTGTCGTGAACAGCAAGATGAGGGTTAATTTTTGTATATGACAAAATTTATGCTAATATTATTGCTCTGCGGGAAAGCACCATGCAGCCCAATCTATTGCGCCAAGCCTCGTTAGGCAGGGTCACACTACTAGTGTGCCCGCTGGATTCAGCTCTGCGTGGAAGCATCATGCAGCCCCTATATTTCTTCAAGCCACTATGGGCGGGGCCGATTCAAGAAGTTGATAGTATCAATATACAGTGTTTGTTTGATTGTTGGATTTGAGGTTTAACGTCCCTGTCAACACTGTAAAGGTCATTTTGGAGACATTGCTTCCAATTTTGTGGGACTTTTACCCGACATTGAGATGAAATGACATCGCGAGCCCTGTTGCCCAATGGAACCATATAAGCATGGGCTGTCAGACTCGTGCGCACTGCCTTGCCCGGGCAGGCTTAGATCCTCTAAGCGGTTTACCAGTATTAGTGTGCCGATTGGATTCAGCTCTGCATGGAAGCATCATGCAGCCCATATATTTCTTCAAGTCCAGATGGGCGGGGGTCGACCAATATACAGTGAAATTCTGCTATGAAGACCCCCTAAAATTAAAACTAATTCTGCTGTAAAAAGCTTATTTAGAAGGATGCGGTTCTTTTTCCTTCATGTTTCTTCCACACAATGTCTTCTAGTCAGGGACCACCTTCGAGACTGTTCAAAAGTGGTCTTAAAAATGAACAGTCCCAAAGGTGGTCTTAATATAGGAAGTTTACATTATTTAGAATGCTATACAGCCTTTACTGAAGTTGTAACTGATAAAAGCTCACCATAACCCTTGTCCTGTTGAACAGGACAACCTCTTCCCTTGTAAACAGTGTAGATCCAGATCAGATGGCTTCTGAAGAAGCTCCGCCTCCTCCATCAGGGTTTGAAGAAATGGATTGGGCTGCATGATGCTTCCATGCAGAGCGAAAAACCAACTGCACACAAGTTCTCACTCATGTAAACTGCCTAGAGGGCCTGAGCCTATCGTCATGCATAAGCGACCAGGAAAGGCTCCATCAAGCCTGCACATATGTGTCGGAACCTTTGCTGCTTGCTAAGATACAGAGGAAACTTTGAGGTGTCAGAAGTCATGTTGGCCCCCACCTAGAGGGGCTTGGAGAAATGGATTGGGCTGCATGATGCTTCCATGCAGCCCCGCCTATCGGGGCTTGGAGAAATGGATTGGGCTGCATGATGCTACCACACAGCCCCACCTATCTGGGATTGAATAAATGGATTGGGCTGCATGATGCTTCCAGGAAGCCACGCCTATCGGGGCTTGGAGAAATGGGTTGGGCTGCATGATGCTTCCATGCAGCCCCGCCTGTCAGAGCTTGGAGAAACGGATTGGGCTGCATGATGCTTCCACGCAGCCATGCCTATCAGGGCTTGGAGAAATGGATCGGGCCGCATGATGCTTCCACGCAGAGCTGAAACTAGCTGCACATGAGAACTGGTAAACTGCCTAAGGGGCCTAAGCCAAAGTGAAGCAAGTCTGATCATCCCTACATAAGAACCATTTTGGTTTGTTTAGGCGGCAGGATTTCATCTCATTGTTGGGTAAAAGTCCTAAAAAATTGGAAGCAACGTCTCCAAAATGACCTAAATAGTGTTGACAGGATGTTAAACCTCAAATCAAACAACTCAAACAAAACAGATAGATTGCAGAAGGCTTTTGAAGAAGCCATCTGATCAGGATCTATACCATTTGCCATTCAGTTTGTTAATTGAATGAATACATTATACATGTATTAAGTAATTTTATTGGTTGATAATCAGAAATGGGTGTGGCTTAATTAATCTATTCAGCAGGATAAGGGCTACCATATCAACTATTATGCTATTTTTGTGCTGTTGTGATAAAGTGAGACTTGCTAACACATTTATTGTGTTTCATTATGCATGTTACTTACCATAAAACATGCTGCAAACAGTTAAAATGGCCAGTGCCAAACACCTTAGTTGTTGCCTTGACAGCTGTGTGAAGATGTGGTCAAAAATTCATGTGAAAACACACGTTTTGCCAACTTTGAGGTGCCCCGTCTTTACCATGACAACAATGATCAAGTCATGAAAGGTTGCATTTGAAAGGATACTGCCTGATGAACATTCATACCGAGTTTGGTGTAAAACAGACCAGAGCTCTAGATAAGGTTTTCAGCTAATGAGTATTTTACTCCCACTTTTAAATTCCAATGCGGAAAGTTGAAAAGTCAATGAGTAAATATTTAATCATAAATGAATGAAACAGTTGTGCCAAAATGCTTTTTAGCCTTTTTCGGAAGGTCAACACCGTCAATATTTTTTCTTACAATCTTTCCACTGTTTTCTTCTGCCTGCTCATCCCTAGTTAAGTATCTTAACAATGACGCCGTATTTTCAGCAAAATTCTTCTGGAAACGTCCAGCCCGAACGTTAAATTGACCAGGAGAAGCCATGTTTTTTGATTGTTTGCACTGTGGCCAAAGCGCTTGTAATTCCAACCAAAAAATGGATAAGCATTTTAAATGAAACGGATTATAGAGTATTCGATTAGCAAATACTGCAATTCCGGTTACGTCTGATAAAAACCGGGATTGCGTACCGGCCGTTTATCAGTACGTTTTCTTACGTTTGGGTTTCATTTCTAATGTGTTTTTCGCTTAAAAATATGCGTGAAAACGCATTACACACGCTTATCTAGGGCTCTGAAACAGACCATCCATTATGAAACAATTGCTAGTTGAAGTTGCTGTCAGGTGCATCACTGTGAAAATCAGCGAAATTCACAAAATCCCTGAGTGGTAATGGGTAAAGTTGCATAAGTAACTTATGCAACTTAGGACATAATGGTTCAAACAAACATGTCCAACTGATTGATTGTGTTGGGGTTTAACGACTTGTTAACCCTTATGGGTCATTTTGTGTTGTCTCGCAGAGAAAGACGAGATGAAATTGAGGGTACATTACGCAAACATGCCTATACAAATACATTGCCACCTTTATTGCCGAAAAAATGAAAATTTTAAGATAAAAAATTGTGATATTTTTCTTATTTCTGCTCTAAAATATAGATTGTGGGCTCTCGTTAGAACCGCCTCATCGAGGCAGTTCTAACGAGTACCCACAATCTATATTTTAGATTTCTGCTCTAAAATATAGATTGTGGGAACGAGTACCCACAATCTATATTTTAGAGCAGAAATAAGAAAAATAAGGTATACCCCTGGAAACCCCAGTTTTACTATATAAAAGTGGGGTTCAAGGGGGTCAGAATTATATAGGCATGTTTTCGTGATGAGAAAATAGATGGAATCTCAAAGACAGAAGTAACAACATTACTCCCCTACACCATACCTGCTTCAAAACCTTGCCCAACTGTAAGCCAATATCAGTTGGGACACGCAGCCCCGGCCCATTAGGGCTTGAAAAAATAGATTGGCTGCATGATGCTTTCACGCAGAGCGGAAACCGACCGCACACAAGTACTGATAAACAGCTTAGAGGATCTAAGCCTGCTCAGGCAAAGGGGTGTGAGTTCGATCTTCCATGCTTATAAAACCTATTGGTTTCATTGCTTGGCAAGGCTTGAGGTGGCATTTCATCTCCATGTCGGGTAAAAGTCCCACAAAATTGGAAGCGACGTCGACAAAATGACTTATTCAGTGTTGACGGGGACGTTAAACCTTAATTAAAACAAACAAATGACATCTCTCCAGTAAATAATGAACCACAGCTGGATATTGGTTAATCGCTCCGAGGATCTGAGATAGACTGTCTAGGCAACGGGGCGCAAGTCCAACCATACAATAAATAAACCCTTTTGGTTTGTTTAGCCGGCAGGGCTTGAGATGCCATTTCATCCCAATGTCAATATGAGTCGCATAAAATTGGAAAACTGCTTTGAGGATCTATTAATAAGCCTGCCCAGGCAAAGGGGTGTGAGTCAGATCCTCCATGTTTATAAACCCTATTGGTGGGCTTGAGGGGTCATTTCATCTCCATGTTGGGTAAAACTTCCACAAAATTGGAAGCAACTTCTCCAAAATGACATATGCAGTGTTGCTCAAATCAAACAAAATGTAAACATCTGTCAAAGTAAGTTCTAATTTACCACCTGACTACCTGCAAATTGTCCTTGCTTTTCACCTCATCCATTTGATTTTGCTGGCATTAGTCTAACCATTACAAAACATTTCAAGTCGTAATGATCCTAGGTATTGGGACAGATAGGCCTACCTGCGTAAACCATGCAGACCCAGGAACAGTCTGATCAGGGTCTACACTGTTTGCCATTCCAGCTGCACCTTGTGGACTCTTGTACCTTTTGGAGCAGTCTGATCTGGGTCTGCACTGTTTGCTGGGCCTATCTGTCCCAATACTTAAGATTAGGGTATCGGAAGTTCCACTGTAACTTTAACCCTTATACCACCACAGAAACTTTTAGAACAGATTACCAGTACCATCTGATCACGATCAACAGTGTTTGTCATTCAGACTGTGAACTGAAGGGAAACATTCTCTCAAGTACTTTGATTGGTTGATAGTCAGCAATGTGTGTGGCTGCCCCCACCCATCAGGGCTTGAAGAAATAGATGGGCTGCATGATGCTTCCACGCAGAGCTGAAACTGACCCGCACAGGAGTAATGGTAAACGGCTTAGAGGATCTAAAAACGGCTTAGAGGATCTAAGCCTGCCCAGGCAAAGCGGTGCGAGTTGGCCCAATCATGTTAATAAACCTCTTGTCATTGGGGGGCAAGGCTTGAGATGTCATTTCATCTCAAGGTCGGGTAAAAGTCCCACAAAATTGGAAGCAACCACAAATTTGGAAGCAACGTCTCCAGAATGACCTTTACAGTGTTGACGGGGACGTTAAACCTCAAATCAAACAAAAAAACAGCAATGTGTGTGTTTTTAATTATTTTATTCAGCAGGACAAGGGTTTATCTTCTTTTCTCTTTTTAGTTTTCCTCTCCTCATCTAATTGCACTTCTAACATATTATATTTATGCACACACAAGCATGCCTGCATGCAGGTATTTATACATGCACATACATATACAGTGAAATTCCGCTATTAAGACCCTAAAATTTGGACTAATTCTTCTTTAAAATGCTTATTTAGCAGGCTGCAGTTATTCTTTCTTTGTGTTTTCTGCATACCGTGACCTATGGTCAGAGACCACCTTTGGGACTGTTCAAAAGTGGGCTTAAAGACCACTTTTGAACAGTCCCAAAGGTGGTCTTAATATATGAATTTTACTGTATATGCATGTACACACATATATGAATGCTCACTCACATAGAGTTAGCACTAATAATTATGAGCATAATTGCTCATGACCACTCATGGCACACACATGAATGCACACATGCACACACATTCAACAACACATGCACACAATCACACTTGCACACATGCATACATGCACACACATGCACACAACACAAAGACATACAAAACATATTATCAAGTTGTGTATGTTAAATGTGCATATCATGGTGCCTTATATTGGAAATGTTGATCAAAATACATTTACCTCAAAATAATTTTGTTATTTAGTTTTTCTTCAACATGTACTTGATTATGACCTATTCTCTCGTGACCTGAAATTAACCTGAAAAACTATTCAAGCTCAAAAATCATAAAATTTAGTACCAGAAGTTCATAATTTAGTAAATAGCTTTGATCTTCTTTAATCAACCCATTTTCTACAGAATGGAATCTCCCAACTTATATTCAAGAGGTGTTGATTTTGAAATTCAGGGGTGTCAGGCTGTGTTATTTTTGGAAAATTATTTAAAAGATGGCCAAACTTTTGCAAATAGTGAAGGCCCAGATCAGATGCCGCATTCTGAGGCATCTGATCTGGGCCTGCACTGTTTTGCCTGAGTGTCTAGTTTAAGGGTTTTTGGTATAAAACGGGTAATAAAAAAAAAACTGGGGCAGTAGTAATTTCAACCCTAAAACTGCCAAATAAGGAAAATATCACAGATTTTCATCAGAAAAGTAGCCATATTGAAGATGTAAAAAAATGTGCTATGTTGCACGGGTGTGTTATCTGGAAGGATTTTGTTTGTTTGATTTGAAGTTTAACTTCCCCGTCAACAGTGTATAGGTCATTTTGGAGATGCTGCTTCTAATTTTGTGGGACTTTTACCCCAATCATTGAGATGAAATGACATTTCAAGCCCTGTCGAGCAATGAAACCAATAGGGTTTATAAGCATGGATGGTCCGACTCGCACCGCTTTACCTGGGCAGGCTTAAATCCTCTAAGCTGTTGTTCTCATGATTAGAGGAGCGCCTGGAGAAAAACCACCTGACCTTCCATTGCCGAACTTGGCATCTCACATGTGGCTGGTAACAAATAATGCAAAATATGCACAAGCTTTTACCCTTGTCCCGTTGAACCGGGATATTCCTTACCTTTCAAACAATGTAGATCCAGATCAGATGGCTTCTGAAGAAGCCATCTGATCAAGTTCTACATTGTTTGTCATTCAGATTGTGAATTTGTTGCAATACATGTAATTTGAATCAAGTAATCTGATTGGCTAACAATCAGTAGTGGGCCTGGCTTATATAAATATTCAGCAGAACAAGGGTTAATTAACTTATGCTGAGGTATTAACCCTTAAAACGCCAAGAAAAAATACATCGGAAAGTGTCATCTGCTAATGCCATCTGCTGATTTTTTTGCAAACTTTTTAAAAATATTTTTGCTTACAGGCAAACAGGGTGGGCCAAGATCAGACTGCTCCTGATCTGGGTCCACACTGTTTGCAAAAATGACTTTTAAAGTAACCGCCAGACGACAAAGCAGTCCGCAAGTGTAAACCCTATAAACCAATATACATACCAAAAGATACTAACAGTTACTCAGAATTAGCCGTTTCACTAGGATATACAGTTACGGTTTGCAATGTTTGCCATTGTGTTACTGATTTTGTTTTGTTTGAATTGAGTGCATCCAAGTCAACATTATTTAGGTCATTTTTGGAGACGTTGCTTCCAATTTTGTGAGACTTTTACATGTACCTGACACTTAGATGAAATGACATCGCAAGCCCTGACACCCAATGAAACCAACATGGTTTATATGCAAGGACTAACCATTTTCTCGCACACCATTGCCTGTGCAGGCTTAGAACCTTAGCCGCTCTAAGCAGTTTACAGGTCGGTTTCAGCTCTGCGTGGAAGCAGTATCCAGCCAATTCTATTTCTCCAAGCCTAGATGAGCGGGGGGCAACAGGCCAGTGAGCTATGCTGTCGTGTGAGCTATGTTGTTCGAACGCTTTGTTTTTAACCCATTTTGTACCAAATGGAATTTTCCAACTTATTTATAGCAGGAGTCCATTTCAAAATTTAGGGGTGTCAGGTTGTGTTTTATTCAAAATCTATTTGGAAAATGGCTGAAAATTTTGCAAACCATGTAAGCCCTGATCAGAAGCCGGGTTCTGCAGCATCTCATCTGGGCCTGCACTGTTTGCCAGGGTACCCGTTTAGGGGTTTCAGGTCTGAAATGGGTTAAATCGTATTCATACCTGTGATACCTCTCACATCAGGAGGGAGACACCCTCATGCTTATTCTTGCCCAATTTATGCTAAATTTTAGTAAAATTTTGGAGTCTCCCTCATTTGATCTGCGAATTGCCCTATATATTCTTTACATCTCCCTCATCACAATGGCAAATCTCCCTCATACAGTTAAAAAATTATCACAGGTATGCGTATTATTTTGCGACGTGAACCCTGTTTCATTTGCAGGCTGCAACGCAGTAACTGTCCACGGATTCAGAGTTGTGGAATGGGTGCCACAAACCTTCAGAACTGTGGATCAGGGGTCAAAGGTCAGTACCTCTGTTGTCATAGTAACTCTCTTAGTGTAGTAAAAACTATCTCTTACCTCTTTACAGTGGTCAGGTGAGGATTTTGACGTCCTCCGACAGAGGGGACAGTTTTTCGGATGAGGACGATGATGGGCCGTATTGTTTCCAGAAGACGCGGCCCCCTCTGGGTATGTGGATTTTGTGTTTGCCACCTATTATTTTCAAACCCTCAAGACGCCAAGAAAAACTTCTGAAAATGATGTCTGTTCATGTCGTCTGCTGCATGTTCTTGCAAACTTTTCAAACCTATTTTTGCATACAGGCAAACGGTGTGGACCTAGATCAGGAGCAGTCTGATCTGGGTCCCCACTGTTTGCAACAATGACTTTTACAAAAAAAAAAAGAAAAAGAAAAGCAGACGACAATTGATGTGGTTGGCATCTTAAAGGTTAAGCAGTGTAGATACAACTGCTGCATGTACTTTTCCCCCAATTATTTACAAGGGAAATAACTTTTGCAACTTCCTGTTAGCTATACTGTAAAATTTGAAACTGGTTCAACTCTTGTAGAAAAGACTTTGGACTTCCCATACCTGAAATATCCGAAGCTTTTCCATGCAGGCTATGATCAAAATATTGATAGGAGTTTTAGGACATTAATGAAAAAAAAAAAAATGCCCACAAAAACACTGAACATGCGTAAATGTCTACGATTATCACCGCATTCGGACTTTACTATGCCGGCCCCAGCCCACCGGGGCTTGAAGAAATAAATTGGCTGCATGATGCTTCCACGCAGAGCTGAATCCGACCGCACACAAGTACTGGTTAACCGCTTAGTGGATCTAAGCCTGCCCAGGCAAAGCGGTGCGAGTCGGACCGTCCATGCTTATAAGCCCTATTGGTTTCATTGGGCGGCAGGGCTTGAGATGTCTGGTAAATGTCCCACAAAATTGGAAGCATCGTCTCCAAAATGACCTTTATTGTGTTGAAGGGGACGTAAAACCCAAAATCAATCTATCAATGTTTGTGGAGCGGAATATTGGAACAAAATTTACCCATGGCTATGCAGTCACCATTTGCAGCATGTGTAAGCTTTGTAAAAAATGTCCCAATACTGGTTTCTAATTAAATCCACCTGACTGTGTAGTTGTCTCCGAATGGCAAATCACCAAATATCTCAAAAAGATTTTATGACAGTCTCTGAATGTGCGAAATCTAGCTATGTGAAATTCATTGGCAATATGTTTATACAGAATCATAGATACAGTCCAACCTGTATTAAGCAAGCACCTATAGGATATTCAAAAAGTGCTTGCTTAAGACAGGTGCTTAACACATGTGAATTTTAATGCATTTTCCTTTTTCGGGAACTGAATGCCTGCTTGCTTAAGACAGGTTGTTTGCTTAATAGAGGTGGCCACTAAGACAGGTTTGACTGTACTTCCAATACATACACAGTTTATTTTGTACAGGATTGATGGATGGAGAGATTGCACAATATCAGACTGTTCATCCATGCAGTCTGATCAATATGCACTTTCCGTATACTTGTAGCTGAGTATTTAAAAATCAGAATTCTTACACTGCATCATTATTAGGGCCCTGCACTGAAAGTGTGGGTGCCCTATAGTAATCACTCTGTCCGTCCGTCTGTCTGTCTGTCTGTCTGTCTGTCTGTCCGTCCACAAATTTTTTTACTACTCCTCTGATAGCGCTGCCGGGGCCCTAGTCAGTTTCACTGACAGCTCTAGTTTAATTTAAGGATATAAAAAAGAGAAATTAGATTCTTAAGCACCGCCACATTTGGCACTTTGTTCTTAAAGTCTGTGCATCAACGTTTCTGAACAAAAAAATGTTTTCTGTCAAATTGTCGTTCCACAAAAATACATTCAGCTGATCACCAAAATCACCTGGGCCCAGTTGTTCAAAGCATCGTTAGCTTAACGAGCTCGTTAGTGGTCATATTGTTAACTCTTCTAGCCAGTTTATTATTTAAATTTTTGGTATTTTTGCTGAAAAAATGTGAGCAGCTTTTGCGGAAGCAAAAGCTGCTCACATTTTTTCAGCAAAAATATTAGCATATTTGCCATAACAAATGATCAAAGTTTTAACGATACGTTAACTAACGACATCGTTAGTTTTGAACAACTGGCCCCAGGACGCTTGGTTGACTGATAGCACTATTCATAGCTGTCATGTAATGCTACATATGAATGCCATGGCACTGGGTGTCGTTTGACCTGCCACACTAGTACTGTCTGCAGTCTTTCATGGTAATTTTGCTCCATATTGGTAAAAAACTCATGATGCTTTGGATTGCAGTATAAACTAAATTAGTGTCTTTGCTTCCATCTTTAATTGCACGCCGGTGGGTCAGGCCTCAGATTCTATGACGGTTCCAACGTAAAGACTTACGTTGGTCAGTACCTGATGCTCTGTCTCTGGTCAGGCCCATTGGAGTCTAACAGTTGGTTTTCTTTTGCTCCAGCATTTCTGTTGTTTCTTGCTGTCTAGTTCTCACCGTTGTTTCATCTCTGTGGTTGTTTGATTTTTGTGTTCACGGAGATGTTGCACTGATGAGTTAGGAGGCCTTCATGCGGACTGAACAAATCATTTGTCTTAATCTCGACGGAAGTAAGGCGGAGGATTGTGGCCACGGAAAATCGATTTGAGCCTCCCAGTGGAATTCTTTTCCGCTGACCGTTCCAAGGCGGTTCTTCTGTCGCGGTTTATTTTTGTTATGGTTTGTCTTTGGGTGTTTGTGTCGCTTTTATTATTTTATTTTGGATAGCCTATTGGACATTTTGTGGGAAAGTAACTGTCCTTTTGGCTTTCCGCTGTTGGTGCTTCCAATGGGGTCTGTTGCTTCATGTTTGTGTTTCTTTCCCTTTGGTGTCTCTGATGGGAGCTGTGGGTTAATTGTATCGATTCCTGATCATTGACTCTACTTCTATTTAGTAGTAAAATATAATTGGTTCCTTGCGTCAATACACTAACCATGCATTTACTATATGGCATGCACCTGTTTACAGCAGATTAACAGAATTCCTGATATTAGGAGGAAAAACAAGAATTAAATAGAGGGATAGCTTTCCTTCCTTTTTTCTGCACCTGCCTTAAGCCCGTTCAATAATGTGTGCCACCCCAGCCCATGGGGGCTTGGAGAAAATGATTGGGCTGCAGACCTGAAACCGACCGCACATGAGTGTTGTCAAACCGCTTAGAAGGACACTGTATTCACCCTAATTACCACACATGCTCCTATAAGCGCACACCAAAGCTATTTTTGAAAAGGAAATACATAAGCTTACACTTTACAGTGACCTCCCCCTGGACACTCTCACAGTAAATCTATGAAAAAACCTAACGTTATTTCTTCAACAGTGAAGGCAATGCTTTAGTATCCTTTTCCATCCCATTAAATATCAGTATGCATCATCTCGAAAGCTAGTGTTTTTGCATCGAGTGTGCGCTAATTAGGTAGATTTTTCACCATGATTTGTTTACACGATTTTGAAAATACTAAGCGCACGGTGCGGTAATTAGGGCGAATACGGTATGTCTGCCAAGGCAGAATGTTGGAAGTCGGACCACCCATGCACATAAACCCTATTGGTTTCACTGAGCGGCAGGGCTTGAGATGTCATTTCATCTCAATGTCTGGTAAAAGTCCCACAAAATTGGAAGCAACATCTTCAAAATAACCTATCTAGTGATGACGGGGATGTTAACCCTTATCCTGTTGCTCACAACAACCCCTACCTTTGCAAATAGTGTAGATCCAGATCAGATGGCTTCTAAAAAAGCCAATTTTTTCTGAGCAGGATTTGAACAGTGTAGATCCAGATCATATGGCTTTAGTCTGATCAGGATCTAGCTACACTGTTTGGGGAAATTGCCGTTCAGTTTGTGAATTGAACAAATATATATATGAAGTAATTTGATTGGTTGATAATCAGTAGTAGGAGTGGCTTAATTTATGAAGCGGGATAAGAGTTAAACTTCAAATCAAAGAAATCGACAATGCAGGCACCCGCCTAGCACTCACTTTGTTGCCTATGTTCTGTAGGCAACTAAGTGAGTGTTTGGCATGCACCCGCATTGTTTAACACACCTTGGATATGACATTACTGGGTAGGATCTAATTTTCTGTCTCCATCTTTCTGTCAACAATTTCTTTTAACCTTTCACACTGACCTCATACACTGTAATTGATACAACAATCAAATCTGTGCAGAAAGTTTCTTCCTATTCTGCTAGCTTGGTAGGTACCTTGACCTGGTGACCTTGACCAATATTTCACATTCCAGTGACCTTGTCAGTTGATCAGCATGATCTGATCTATTTTAACAGATACAAAACCCCTGCATAATAATTCTTTCACCTAGTGTATAGAAGCCTCTGTGGTGTAGTGGTTATGCTACTTGCCTTGTAAACCAGGGTCGTAGGATCGATCCCGGGCTTCTCTAGACTTTCAGATGAGTCTTTTAAACCGAAGTCCCATCTCCGTATGACCTTAGGTTTGGTGAGACATAAAAAATCAAACACTCACTCACTCTTTCACCTAGTGACCTTAACCATTTTGTCTTGC
Organism: Lucinisca nassula; assembly: GCA_963580285.1. Lineage (NCBI taxonomy): Eukaryota > Metazoa > Mollusca > Bivalvia > Lucinida > Lucinidae > Lucinisca > Lucinisca nassula. Next base: position 14,548,989 of record OY757017.1, read on the forward strand.
TTCAGTGACTTTGCCAGATTTTATAACAACAGATACAATAAATAGTTCTCCTTAAGCTCATTCAGCTTGCATCCAGCCCTTTTTTTATCACTGCACTGCCTATGTCAGAGGTTGACCAGCTATACTGTGTATAGCATCTTGATTCGGCACATACCATCACTTGGTGACCTTAATTTGTATTTCATACTCGAGTAAATCTAAGATTTTACAACGACCCGCACTATCTCATAAGTTGACACAGATAAACAGTTGGCTGGAAATACCTGAAATAATCTTGAAAGGGCCATAAAGCCAAATCCAAAAAAAAAATAAAAAAATATATGTACATGTATGTATTATATCACAGACAAAGCCAAAGCAGTTGAGGTGTGCTGTTCTGTGACTGCTCTTGTTCATGTTTATATTTTCCCTTTTTCAGCAGACCCAAATCCTGATACCACACAGATGAAGGTAAGTACATATATGAGTTGTTTTAATACCGTAATGATCCTAAGTATTGGGGCAGACAGGCCTAAGCAAACAGTGCAGACCCAGATCAGACATGCTGAGTCAAGAAGGGCAGTTGTCAGTTTCTGGCGAAAGAATGTGCACTGTACTGGTTAACTGCTTACGTATAAGCCTGCCCAGGAAAAGTGTGGATAGGTAAACTGACCGGCTCAAAAATGACCTAAAATAGTGTTGACTGGGCAGTTAAACTCCAATACAAACAAACAAATCAAGTAATTTGATTGGTTAATAATCAGAAATGGGTGTGGCAAAATTAGTATATTTCGCAGGACCAGGGTTAACCCTTGAAACCAAGGGTGATTGGGACATATCATTTTTGGTGCAGATCCTGTTTGCGTCAGGGTTGGCATAGCCTGTTTGAAGCACTATATCTCCTGAACCTATTGATGGATTCTGACCAAACTTGTATCATTGCATTACTGGGATGGGATAAACAGCTTTAGATTTTGATGGCCTTGACCTTATTTTCAAGGGTACAGGCCCCAAAAACCTGTCAATGGCTTGTCTCCGAATGTAGGACATTTCGGCCAAGGACATTTCGGCCTTGGCCATTTCGGCCAAGAATTTTTGAAAAGGTGGACGCTTCGGCCAATGTGTAATTTATTCTGATAGAATTTAATAAATTATGTAGGAAACAAACTGCCATTTGTTTCCTATGTAACTGATTAAACATATCATGGGATGGGGACATTGTTCTCCTTAAACAATCAGTTCTGATTTTCCCCGAAGTATAGGTGGTATTAAGGTAATAAATAACCAGTGCACCTTTGTCCTGTCCTACCTATGCAAACAGTGTTGATCCAGATCAGATGGCTTCTGAAGATGCCACCTGATCAGGATCTACACTGTTTGTCATTCAGTTTGTAAATTGAATGAATACATTCATCACGTGAACAAGTCTGTGAAATAAAGACCCCCCCCCCTAAACCCCACTTTATATAGAGAAAACTGGGTTTAAGGAAGTATACATTATTTTTCTTATTCCTGCTTCAAGACATAGGTTGTGGGTACTCTTTAGAACCGCCTCAATGAGGCGGTTCTAACGAGCACCCACAACAAATGTTTGTATTGTAAATAAGAAAACTGTCACAGATTTTCATAGGAAAAGTAGCCATTTCGGAGATGTGAAAAACGCACTATGTAGCACTGTGTCGCACGGGTGAGTTATCGTAATGACAGTAAAGCAAGTGCATTATTTGATAGATTGCTAGTTGGAAATAAGGTGTGGCAAAATTAATTTATTCAGCAGGACAAGGATTAATGTAAAATAAATATTTCCAACTAATATTATGGCAGGTCGGTTTGCAAAAGGGAATCCTCCATCTGACAGTTAGGGCCGATCCATATGAAATAGAAGGGGTATCAGAATATAATTTTGTTTGTCAGTGATAATTACTCAGGTAGGATAATGGTGACAAATACCCATTTATGTAAAATAGAATCTTCCAAATTACAGTTAGGAAAGGTCTGTTTGAAGTATTTGGGTTGTCGACTAGTGACCACATCTCAAGTAGGATTACAGTGACTTTGCCTGTTATAGCAAAATGGAATCATCCAGCTAACAGTTAGACAGATTGATTTGAAGTTTTAGGGGTGTCAGAATGTAATTCTGTTTACCAGGGACAATTACTCAGGCATGAATAACCTGTTATAGCAAAATGGAATCTTCCAACTAATAGTAAGGACAGATTCATTTGAAGTTTTAGGCTTGTCAGAATATAATTCTGTTTACCAGTAACAATTACTCAGGCATGAATAACCTGTTATAGCAAAATGGAATCTTCCAACTAATAGTTAGGACAGATTCATTTGAAGTTTTAGGCGTGTCAGAATGTAATTCTGTTTACCAGTAACAATTACTCAGGCATGAATAACCTGTTATAGCAAAATGGAATCTTCCAACTAATAGTTAGGACAGATTCATTTGAAGTTTTAGGCGTGTCAGAATGTAATTCTGTTTACCAGTGACAATTGCTCAGGCATGAATAACCTGTTATAGCAAAATGGAATCTTCCAACTAACAAATAGGACAGATTCATTTGAAGTTTTAGGCGTGTCAGAATATAATTCTGTTAGGCAGTGACAATTACTCAGGCATGAATAACCTGTTATAGCAAAATGGAATCTTCCAACTAATAGTTAGGACAGATTCATTTGAAGTTTTAGGCGTGTCAGAATATAATTCTGTTAGACAGTGACAATTACTCAGGCATGAATAACCTGTTATAGCAAAATGGAATCTTCCAACTAACAGTTAGGACAGATTCATTTGAAGTTTTAGGCGTGTCAGAATGTAATTCTGTTAGGCAGTGACAATTACTCAGGCATGAATAACCTAGTAATTGTTATAGCAAAATGGAATCTTCCAACTAACAGTTAGGACAGATTCTTTTGAAGTTTTAGGGAATGTCAGAATGCAATTCTCTTAGGCAGTGACATCTACTCTGGTAGAATAATAGTGACAAATAACCGGTATCCGGACATTTCCCCCCCCCCCCCCCCCTGATATTTGGCGTCTGATCAGGGTCTACACTGTTTGCAAAAAGTTCAGCCATTTTTTTCGCGCCTGCTATTAGCATGGCGCGATATAGGCGCCCGGTTTTCCGTCCGTTCGTTCGTCCGTTCGTCAAGGCGTCAACATTTGCGACCACCCTAGCGTTTACCCTAATGGTCAAGTTTATTTCTCAAGAACTATAAGAGCTTCATTAATGATACTTGGTACAAACTTGTGTCTGGGGATGACAACTTACATGCAAGCATCCATATTTGACCTTGACCTAGATTTCATGGTTCAATGACTTTGTAAAATATTGCGACCACCCTAGCGTTCACCCTAATGGTCAAGTTTATTTCTCAAGAACTATTAGAGCTTCATTAATGATACTTCATACAAACTTGTGTCTGGGGATGGCAACTTACATGCAAGCATCCATATTTCACCTTGACCTACATTTCATGGTTCACTGACTTTGTAAAATATTGCGACCACCCTAGCGTTCACCCTAATGGTCAAGTTTATTTCTCAAGAACTATAAGAGCTTCTTTAATGATATTTGGTACAAACCTGAATCTGTGGATGGCAACTTCAATGCAATCATCCATATTTGACCTTGACCTAAATTTCATGGTTCACTGACTTTGTAAAATATTGCGACCACCCTAGCATTCACCCTACTGGTCAAGTTAATTTCTCAGAACCATAAGAGCTTCATTAATGATACTTGGTACAAACTTATATCTCGGGATGGCAACTTAAATGCAAGCATCCATATTTGACCTTGACCTACTTTTCATGGTTCACTGACTTTGTAAAATATTGCCACCACCCTAGCGTTCACCCTATTGGTTAAGTTCATTTCTCAAGAATTATTTGAACTTCATTAATGATACTTAGTAAAAGCCTTTTATGCAAGCATCTATGTTTGATCTTGGCCTACATGTCATGGTTCGGTGACTTTGTGCCCCCACAGGCGCGACATAGCCTTCGGCGGAATTCTTGTTCTAAAAAATTTTGAAGAAAACAAAACTCGACACCCCTAAATTTTGAAATGGACTCCTGCTATATATAAGGAGGAAGATTCCACTTGGTACAAAAAGGGTTAATACATGTACTTGCTATGTAGCATCAGTGACAAATTTGTCCATAGTAAAAACATACATAGTGGGTGATTGTTAGAATTGTCTCATCGAAACAAGGAAAATTATCCCTCAGTTATCCTTATCTGGGAGACTAGCGCCTTTATGCTAGTGAAACTTTACACACACTGGTCATGACATACCCTCCTTAGTGACAGTTATCAGTGATCATGACCTACTTTTCGCATTCCACTGAACAATGGCATCACATTAACAAGTCTATGAAATGAACACCCCCCTGAACCCACTTTATACTGAGAAACTGGGGTTTATGGGGGTATACATCATTAGGGCCCCGCACTGAAAGTGTGGGTGCCCTATAGTAATCACTCTGTCTGTCCGTCTACAAATTTCTGATAGCGCTACCGGCGCCCTAGTCAGTTTCACTGACAGCTCTAGTTTTCCTCATTTCTGCCCCAAGACATAGGTTGTGGGTAATCATTAGAACCACCTCAATGAGGTGGAGAACCACCTCAATGAGGTGGTTCTAATGAGCACCCAAAACCTATGTTCGCAGTATAAATAAGACAAATATCACAGATTTTCATCAGAAAAGTAGCTACTTTGGAGCTCTGAAAAATGCACTATGTCGCACAGGTGTGTTATCATAATGTTTATTCAGTGCATTTATGCCTGTTCCTTGAATACTGAGGCCTCTGCCTTAATGAAACTTCATGCACACATTCACTATGGTCTAGTCCCTGCCCATTGCCACTCACCATTACTTATGTTGACATACTTTTCATGCTAGGTTGACCAATGTTTAGTCTGTACATTTAGCTTTATTTCTTGAACGCTAATGAAACTTCATATACACACCCAAATAGGTGACCTTGACCTATATTTCACAGGGAAATTAACCACACACTGAATTTGCTTGGCAGTAGTGATATACCACCTTTCACAGAATTCTTGTGTTTATTTTAAGAAAAATGATCAGTGTATAGAAATGGATAAGGTGTGTATTTGTTAAAAATAATTGTAGGATAGGTTTCATTGTTTCTCTATATATACCCATGTTGGGGGTATTCATTAGAACTGCCTCACCAAGGCAGTTCTAATGAATACCAACAAAATAGGTTTGTATGGATTACAGACTAAAATTATCCTGCAGTTATCACAAAATGCAGTATGTGTAATACTGCTTGAATTTGATTTGAGCCCTGTTCAGGATCGCGTTCAGTATAAATCAGAATGAGAGGGTGGTTCGGTGCGGGGAAGGTGTCTTTATAGCCCTGCTTTGAAAAAGTGGGGGCTATATTGGATTTGGCTTGTCCGGAATTCCGTCTTTCTGTCTGTCTGTCTGTCTGTCTGTAATATTTGATAGAGGGTACCTTGTGACCGCAACTCCTCTTACAGTTCTAGGTCAATCCTTTTGAAACTTTACAGGTGTTTTCATATAGGTCTGAAGATGTGCATATTCTTTTTTCATTATCTTTAAATAATTTTTTTCACTTATTTCACCGTTTTTAACTTGGACAATTTTTGAGATCTACTAATGTTAAAATGTATAGGGAGTAGCTACCTTGTGACCGCAACTCCTCTTACAGTTCTAGGTCAATCCCTTTGAAACTTTACAGGTGTTTTCATATAGGTCTGAAGATGTGCATATTCTTTTTTCATTATCCTTAAATAATTTTTTTCACTTATTTCATCTTTTTTAACTTAGACAATTTTTGAGATCTACTAATGTTAAAATGTATAGGGAGTAGCTACCTTGTGACCGCAACTCCTCTTACAGTTCTAGGTCAATCCTTTTGAAACTTTACAGGTGTTTTCATATAGGTCTGAAGATGTGCATATTCTTTTTTCATTATCCTTAAATAATTTTTTTCACTTATTTCACCTTTTTTAACTTAGACAATTTTTGAGATCTACTAATGTTAAAATGTATAGGGAGTAGCTACCTTGTGACCGCAACTCCTCTTACAGTTCTAGGTCAATCCTTTTGAAACTTTACAGGTGTTTTCATATAGGTCTGAAGATGTGCATATTCTTTTTTCATTATCCTTAAATAATTTTTTTCACTTATTTCACCTTTTTTAACTTAGACAATTTTTGAGATCTACTAATGTTAAAATGTATAGGGAGTAGCTACCTTGTGACCGCAACTCCTCTTACAGTTCTAGGTCAATCCTTTTGAAACTTTACAGGTGTTTTCATATAGGTCTGAAGATGTGCATGTGCTTTTTTCATTATCCTAAAATTATTTTTTTCCACTTATAGACTTAGACATAAATAATGTGAATTCTATGAAGCACAATGGGGTCCTTACCTCTAGGCACACCCTGACAGCCCAGTCACCGAGTATAGCTGGAGGAAAAACCAGTATTGTGTCTGCAAAGGATCACATCGACATGTCGCCATTAGTTCTCGTAGTAGTCTTTTTAACTAAGACAATTTTTGAGATCTTCTAATGTTAAAATGTATAGGGAGTAGCTACCTTGTGAACGCAACTCCTCTTACAGTTCTAGGTCGATCCTTTGAAACTTTTCAGGTGTTTTCAAAGAGGTCTTAAGATGTGCATGTGGTTTTTTCATTATCCAAAACTTATTTTTAGCTCACCTGTCACGTAGTGACAAGGTGAGCTTTTGTGATCACTTTTTGTCCGTCGTGCGTCCGTCCATGCGTGCGTCCGTGCGTCTGTAAACAATTTCAAATAAGTATATCTCTAATACCCCATGGTCAATCTTGATCAAATTTCATGAGAAGTATCATCAGGTAGGGGGAAAGGCTGCATAAGGTTTTTGGGCTGATCAGATTGGAATTCTGGTTGCCATGGCAACATATAGCTCCCATAGACTTACAATGGGAAAAAATTAAAATATCTTCTTCTCTGAAACCACAGGGCCCAGAGCTTAGATATTTAGCATGTATTAATGGCCAGTGGCCACCTACATAATTCCTGCCATTCATGCCCCTGGGGTCCAAATTGGCCATGCCCCGGGGCCCCTTTGCTCCCATAGACTCATAATGGCACAAAAAGCTTCAAAAATCTTCTTCTCGGAAACCACAGGGTCCAGAGCTTAGATATTTAGCATGTAGCAATGGCAAGTGGTCACCTACATAATTCCTGCCAATCATGCCCCTGGGGTCCAAACGGGCCACACCCCGGGTCCTTTTAGCTGCTATAGACTCATAATGGAAAAAAGCTTCAAAAATCTTCTTCTCTGAAACCACAGGGCCCAGAGCTGAGATATTTGGCATGTAGCAACGGAAAGTAGTCACCTACATAATTCCTGCCAATCATGCCCCTGGGGTCCAAATTGGCCACACCCCGGGGCCCCTTAGCTCCCAAAGACTCATAATGAAAAAAAAGCTTCAAAAATCTTCTTCTCAGAAACCACAGGGCCCAGAACTTAGATATTTAGCAGGTAGCAACGGCAAGTGGTCACCTATATAATTCCTGCCAATCATGCCCCTGGGGTCCAAACGGGCCACGCCCCGGGGCCCTTTAGCTCCTATAGACTCATAATGGGAAAAAGCTTCAAAAATCTTCTTCTCTGAAACCACAGGGTCCAGAGCTGAGGTATTTGGCATGTAGCAACGGCAAGTGGTCACCTACATTAATCCTGCCAATCATGCCCCTAGGGTCCAAATGGGCCATGCCCCGGGGCCCCTTAGCTCACATAGACTCATAATGGAAAAAAAAAAAGCTTAAGAAAATCTTCTTCTCAGAAACCACAGGGCCCAAAGCTTAGATATTTAGCATGTAGCAACGGCAAGTGGTCATCTACATAATTCCTGCCAATCATGCCCCTGGGGTCCAAACGGGCCACGCCCCGGGGCCCTTTAGCTCCCATAGACTCATAATGGAAAAAAGCTTCAAAAATCTTCTTCTCTGAAACCATGGGGCCCAGAGCTGACATATTTGGCATGTAGCAACGGCAAGTGGTCACCTTCATAATTCCTGCCAATCATGCCCCTGGGGTCCAAACTGGCCTCCCCCGGGGCCCTTTAGCTCCTATAGACTCATACTGGAAAAAGCTTCAAAAATCTTCTTCTCTGAAACCACAGGGCCCAGAGCTGAGGTATTTGGCATGTAGCAACAGCAAGTGGTCACCTACATAAATCCTGCCAATCATGCCCCTAGGGTCCAAATGGGCCACGCCCCGGGGCCCCTTAGCTCACATAGACTGATAATTGAAAAAAAAAAAGCTTCAAAAATCTTCTCTGAAACCACAGGGCCCAGAGTTTAGAAATTTAGCATGCAGCAACAGCAAGTGGTCACCTACATAATTCCTGCCAATCATGCCCCTGGGGTCCAAATGGGCCACGCGCCTGGGCCCCTTTGCTCCCATAGACTCATATTTAAAAAAAGCTTAAAAAAATCTTCTTCTCTGAAACCACAGCACCCAGAGCTTAGATATTTAGCAGGTAGCAACGGCAAGTGGTCACCTACATAATTCCTGCCAATCATGCCCCTGGGGTCCAAAAGGGCCACGCCCCGGGGCCTCTTAGCTCCCAAAGACTCATAATGAAAAAAAGCTTCAAAAATCTTCTTCTCTGAAACCACAGGGCCCAGAGCTTAGATATTTACCATGTAGCAATGACAAGTGGTCACCTACATAAATCAAGCCAATCATGCCCCTGGGATCCAAATGGGCCACACCCTGGGACCCCCTTAGCCTCCATAGACTCATAATGGAAAAATAAAAAAACTTCAAAAATCTTCTTCTCTGAAACGACAGGGCCAAGAGCTTAGATATTTAGCATGTAGCAATGGCAAAAGGTCACCTACATATTTCCTGCCAATCATGCCCCTGGGGTCCAAATGGGCCACGCCCGGGGGCCCCTTAGCTCCCATAGACTCATAATGGAAAAAAGCTTCAAAAATCTTCTTCTCAGAAACTGTGAAGCACAGAACTTTAGTATCTAGCAACATAAAATAGCCATCTACGTAAATCCTGCTAACCCTGCCCCTGGGGTCAAAATTGGCCACGCCCAAGCTCATCACCTCCAATAGACTTATAATGGAAAAAAAACTTAAAAAATCTTCTTCTATGAAACCATAAGGCCCAGAGCTTAGATTTTTAGTATGTAGCAACGTCAAGTGGCCACCTACATAAATCCTGCCAGTTATGCCCCTGGGATCCAAATTGGCCCCACCCCAGGGTTGTTTAGCTTCCATAGACTTACAATTGGAGAAACTTCAAAAATCTTCTTCTCTGAAACCACAGGGCCCTTATAATGAAAAAAAAAAAAAAAAGGAAAATGGGGAAAAAAATCTTAAAAAGTCTTCTTCTCTGAAACCATAAGTCCCAGAGCTTAGGTATTTAGCATGTAGCAATGTCGAGTGGTCGCCTACATGAATCCTGCCAATCATGCCCCTGGGGTCCAAATCCTGTGGCCCCTTAACTCCAACAAACTTATAATGGAAAAAGCTTCTAACATCTTCTTTGAAACCATGAAGTACCGACCTTAGATATTTAGTATATAGCAACACAAAATGGTCGCCTACATAAATCCTGCCAACCGTGCCCTTTGAGTCAAAATTGGCCAAGCCCCAGGGCTCATTAGCTTCTATAGCCTTATACTGGAAAAAACTTAAAAAAATCTTTTTCTCCAAAACCATAAGGCAAAGATTTTGCTTGATTTGAGGTTTTACATCCCCGACAACACTGTATAGGTAATTTTGGAGATGTCTCTTCCAATTTTGTGGGACTTTTACGTGACATTGAGATGAAATTACATCTCAAGCCCTGTCGCCCAATGAAACCAGTAGGGTTTATAAGCATGGACACCGCTTTGCCTGAGCTTAGATATTTAGTATGTAGCAATGTCAAGTGGTGTCCTACACTAATGATTTTCTTGTACACAGGTGAGCGATATAGGGCCATTGGGCCCTCTTGTTTAACTTAGACTGTTTTTCAGATCTAATAACGCGAAAAGTCTATAAGGCGTAGGTACCTTGTTAGGGATTTAACCCTCTCACAAGTCTTTACCTTTAATTCATGAGTCTTTCTCCTCTGACAGGGTTATAGCGGGGCTATAGTCAGATCCTCTGACAGTTCTAGTTTATCTTGCGTCACTGGGGTGTCCAACTAATACTGGCATACAGTGTGGTAAGGCCTCCTGTCCTTGCCGAAGGTAAGGTTAGAGGGGGAATGTTGTTATTTCTTCAATTTCTACACTTCCATTCGTTCCTTTACAGTCTCTTCTATCTGTTTTCTCCATTTCTCTGGGAAATGAATCAAAATGATGCACAGGGGTTGACATGTCATTAAAACCCAACACAATCAATCAGGGCCGGACAGATCAAACTTTCAACCACTTGCCCGGCATTCCTCAGCATCTTGAAAATAGCTTAGAATTACCATATTCCTTATATGTTCTATACATTTTTCTGGGCAAGTGAAATAAAAATCACTTGCCCAGCCAAAATTTAGACTTGTTCCGGGCAGCCGGGCAGTGGATTTGTCAGGCCCTGATAAATCAATCAATCTAATCGGAATGAACATTGTTGTACAGGACAGAGCATAACACATTTTATTTATTTGTAGAAAAATGATCTACATGAAGAAATAATGCTGAAATCTGGGCGGAGCCATGTACAGGATAAATCGCAGCCAACAGTCACTCACATGTTATACAAGGTAAGTGTCAGATTGGTGATCGGGAGTCGTAGGTTTGATCCCTGACTTATTTGGTTTTGGTTTTATGGCCCTTTCAAGATTATTCCACTCATATTGAGCTGATCATTAAACAGAGGTGGGCAAAAACAGGTATAGCCGGAGAAAACCCACCTGACCTTCTGCTGCAGAACTTGGTGTCTCATGTGACCCGAGCCAGGCTCAAACTACAGTGGTGGGAGACCTAATGATTTAGAGTCAGAGATCTTATCCACTATGACAAATTCTTCGATAGAGATTGTGAAATATATCTTTCACACTGATTCAAGAAGGGCAGTTGTCATATTCTGAATTGTTCTGGTTAACCCTTATCCTGCTGTTCACGACAACCCCTACCTCTGCAAACAGTGTAGATCCAGATCAGATGGCTTCTAAGCCATCTGTTCAGGATCTACACTGTTTGTCATGTAGTTTGTGTGAATTGAATGAATATAGTATATCAAGTAATCTGATTGGCTGATAGCTGGTAATGGGTGTGGCATAATTAATATATTCAGCAGGATAAGGGTTAATGGCTTTATGTTAATGTTTAAGCCTGCATAGAAACAAATTTCAGTTGCTCAGATGGGTGTCTGACTGGTGAAGGGAGGTCACAGGTTCTATCCCTGCCAGTTCCTGCAACATTTTTTTAGATTGATCATGAAATATTTCTACTATCATACTCTTCATTCCCCTGATGCAAGAATTGCTGTTGCCAGTTCTGTCAAAAGGATAATTATGCATGCATTATACTGGTTATTCTTGCACACCAGACAAGGAAATCCGTGATTTTACCCTGGGATAGAAATTTATGTTCTGACCCTGGTGTTCCGACCCCAAATCGAATATAATCGCGTGTTTGATAAATGCACTGATTAATTACGACCTCATGCGCGGCCTCGTCATGAGTGACGTCACTAAACATTCCTGTTGTGTCATCACAAAATGGCGGATGTCGGTAACCGAAGTGACAGCAGCATTAAAAATTTGCAATAGAAATGGAATGTATGCAAGAAAAAGAATCCTATACCGGTGTGAGGGGTGGATAGAAAAATCCATCCATCGGGATCACTGTCCGGCATCACTCGGCAAGCCTCGTGATGCCGGACAGTGACCCTCGGGACGGATTTTTCCATCCACCCCTCACACCCATATAAGATTCTTATAATCTCATATGTATTAGGAGTCCAGTCCAGATGAACATTACACATGACCCTCTATACACAACACTGTCACAACCATAAGAATAGCTTGGATATAAATAACCATTATTTAGATTTCACAAATCAGTGATAGTCACATGAACATCAGCAAGGTAAAGCTACTGTGCATAGTAACTATGGCTTACCCATAAGATGCCAATCTCAACAATTGTCATCTGCTTTGTCACCTGCCAGCTCCTTTAAAAGTCATGTTTGGAAACAGTGTGGACCCAGATCAGACTGCTCCTGCAAAAGTATTTTTCAAAAGTTTGCAAGAAAAATTCAGCAGACGACATAAGCAGACGACATTTTCAGGATTAGTTTTTGTTGACATCTTAACCCTTATCTTGCTGAATATTCATTTAAGCCACACCCATTTCTGTCTATCAACCAATCAAATTACTTGATGTAATTTATTGCTACAAATTCATAAACTGAATGCCAAACAGTGTAGATCCTGATCAGATGGCTTCTTCAGAAGCCATCTGATCTGGATCTACACTGTTTCCAAAGATAAGGGATGCCCTGAACAGCAAGATAAGGGTTAAGGGTTAACTGACAATTAACCAACCCCAAAACTCAATTGTGGTGAACTTTAATACATGGCAAAAAATCAGCAGACAGTTCACCTAAGATAGTACAGTCCAACCTGTATTTAGCAAGCACCTGTGGGATATTCAAAAGGTGCTTGCTTAAGACAGGTGCTTGCTTAACACCGGTGAATTTTAATGCATTTTCCTTTTTCGGGAACTGAATGTCGCTTGCTTAAGACAGGTTGCTTGCTTAATTGAGGTGGCCACTAAGGCAGGTTTTACTGTAATCCTTATTTTCTCATAAATATGAAAAAAATATTTGAAAGTATTATGCAAGGGATGTGATGTGATTGGTGCTTTAAAAATTAAAGGGTGTCCACTACACTTCATTGGCTCTATTTTCAGAGGCAGGTTGGCATGCAGAAACGAGTAAATTTCTCACCGGCCCATCAAAGAGTGATGTGTACACCGTATGTATTTGAATTTATTTCTCTTTATTTTTGTCGTGCCTCCTTTAAGCATCGCACGACATAGGAGCTGAACTTTCCTTCAAGCCGTCAACATTTGCGACCACCCTAACTTTCACCCCACTGTAAGAGTCCCCCACAGGCGCGACATAGCCTACGGTGGAATTCTTGTTGTTATTTTCCTGGAGCCTAATCTTAACCGTTGTCTGACTGAACAGGACAGCCTCCGCCTTTGCAAATAGTGAAAATCCTGATCAGATGGCTTCTGCAGAAGCCATCTGATCAGGATCTTCACTGTTTGCCATTCAGTTTGTAAATTTGATGAATACTTTATATCGAGTAATTTGATTGGTTGATATTCAAAATGGGAGTGGTTAAATGACCTATATAGTGTTGGCTGGTAACAAACAAACAACATTATTACCAAATAACCATCGTCATAGTTTCTGTGATATCTCTTCTCCCTTTCTCTTGGAAACAACACAAAATTACCCAAAAGGGTTGGCATGAAGTTAAACCCAAATACAATTAATCAAGATCGTGGAATATTTTCTAATCATTCTCTCCATTCCACTGGTTCAAGAAGGGCAGTTGTCAGTTTCTTGTGAAAGAATGTGCACCTTACTGGTCAACCGCTTATGTATAAGCCTGCCCAGGATAATGTGTGGTAAAGTAAACTGACTGGCTCAATATGAGTTAAATAGTTGAAAGGGGCCATTAAACTCAAACAAACAAACAAACATTATTTACACCACAACCTCTTTTATAGCACTATTAATGGGGTGCAAAGCAAAAACCGTTTTGGTTAAACAACCTTGTTATAGCCAAACAAAAATGTATCAGGGTTCGCACAGACCTTGAAAAGTCCTGGAATTTGACCTTGGTCCTGGAAAACTCCTGGAATTCTAAAAAAGTGCAATTTGTCCTGGAATTGTCCTGGAATTTTGAAAAAATGTCCTTGAAAATGACAAAAGGTGCTTGAATTTTGGGAAATATTCCTTGAAAACTACGATAGGTCCTTGAAAAAGATTCTCAACGATGTGGCGCACAAAAAAATGAAAGAAAATCGCTAAATTAGTAAAAAAACCCGCTGTATTCAGATTCAGTCAGCGGTAGTCCCGGCATTTATCACTATCTCACACAATATCCCGGTACTACGAATCAAGTGTAACCGGAAGTGGACCTCTTGCGCAGCGGAAAATACAAAAAAAAAGCAAAAATTATCAAAACCAAAAATAAAAAAAACCCTAAACCCTGAAAGTAGAGTGGAGATTTGAGAACAGTCAGAATGAGCTTTAAGGGGAAATGTGCCTACAAAAACGAATGGGAAAGGAATCCTGCATATAGTGAATGGATTCAGCCTTTTAAGGGTGACAAGCTGAAAGCACTCTGTTCAGTCTGTGATCGGATAATAGACATTGCTAACATGGGGGAATCGGCCTTGAAGTCACATGCAAAAGGGAATAAACACCTTTCCAATGCATCCCGAAAAGAGAAGGCTGAGTCTTCCCATAAAATAACAGCCTTCTTTGGCTCACCAAAGTTGAAATCGGAACCGAAAAATGAAACAGACTTACAAGCTGACTCACTAACTGTGCCCCTGCCCCCTGCTCAAGCCTCAACTTCACAAGTTCAGCCATCCATTTCAGCTTTTGTTGGAAAAAATGATGTTTTGAAATCAGAAATACTCTGGACTTTACACACTGTTACATGTCACCAGTCTTACTCTTCAAATGAGAATGTGACATTGCTTTTCAAAGCTATGTTTCCGGACAGTCAGATTGCAGCTAAGTTCACTTGTGGTGAAAGAAAAACATCATATCTCTGTGTGTTTGGGATTGCAGAGTATTTTAAATCAGTGCTTGTCTCTGAAGTGACAGGACCATATACAATATTGTTTGATGAAAGCCTAAATAAAAAGATGCAGCAAAAACAAATGGATATACATGTGCGTCACTGGAATGCCAGCAGAGTCAGCACTCGGTACATTGGATCCAAATTTCTTGGTCATGGCACAGCTGCTGACATGCTTCAACACTTCCATGAAGGTGTCCTGGAGAGTGGACTTGACATCAGCAACATGGTACAAGTCAGTATGGATGGCCCAAGTGTAAATTGGAAGTTCTTTGATAATCTGAAGACAAAGCTGTTTCAAGAATTTGATACAAAGCTTATCAATATTGGATCATGTGGGCTGCACATTGTGCATAATAGTTTCAAAGCTGGTACAAGTGCATCAGAATGGGCTGTATCTGAAGTACTCTCCAGTCTCTACTATCTATTCAAGGATGCACCAGCTAGAAGGGAGGACTTTCAGAATACTGCACAAACTACTGTTATGCCTCTGAAATTTGTAGGTCATAGGTGGCTGGAAAATGTTGCTGTTTGTGAAAGGGCCATAGCTGTGTGGGGAACTGTAGAGTCATATGTTAAAGCTGTAAAGGAGAAGAAGATTACCAAGCCTGATAACAAGTCGTTCACCACAGTAAAAGAAGCTGTTGAAGATCCCTTGATAATAGCCAAGTTGCAATTCTTCAAGTGTGTTGCTAGTCAACTGAAGACATTCCTGGAGACATATCAGACTGACAAACCTATGGTGGTATTCTTGTATCCAGATCTCTGTGACATAATAAGAAGTTTGATGAGAAGGGTTGTGAAACAATCTGTATTGAGCGATGCTACATCTGGTGAGAAACTTGTGAGTATAGACATATCTGACAAGAAAAACCTGGTCTTGTACAAAGATGTGGACATCGGATTCAGTGCTGAAAAGGCTGTGAAAGATGCTGTAAAAAAGGGTGAAAAGGGTAGCAAGAATGTTAGTGACAGGATGGTATTGCAGTTCAGAGAGGAGTGTAAAGCATTCATATTAGCAGTTCTTAAGAAATTATTACAAAAATGTCCAGTGACCTATCCACTAGTAAGATACATGACTGCTTTGAATCCCAAGGAAATGCAGGCAAATCCTCAACACTGTAGAAAACTATTCAGACAAATACTCACAGTGTTAGTCAGTGCAAACAGGGTGAAAGAATCTGATTGTGATTTAATTTTAGATCAGTATTCCAACTTTCTGGATCATATTCCTGCCATGGGATCTCAGATGTTTGCAGGTTTCAATGTTAATACAGAAAGAATTGATGAGTTCTTCTCTTCACACATGCCTGTCACAGAATATGGCAAGCTTCTTGCTGTTGTTCAGTTACTTTTGGTTCTTTCACATGGACAGGCCTCTGTAGAGAGGGGCTTTTCTGTTAATAAGGAAGTGGAAGTAGAAAACCTTAAATGTCAATCTTTGGTAGCTCAAAGAATTGTATGTGACTATGTGAAAAGTGTAGGAGGGGTCTTGAATGTGAACATTAATCAAAAACTTCTGCAATCAGCATCTGCTGCTAGACAGAAATATGAAACATACCTTTCAAATGAGAGAGAAAAAAAGAAGACACAGCAAGAGCAGATGAAGAGAAAAGCCACTCTGGATTCTATTGAGGAGCTGAAGGACAAGAAGAAAAAGATAAAGTTGGACATTGACACTCTTCTCAAGTCTGCAGATCAACTAAGTGAAAAGGCTGAAAGCACAGGGAAAATGACATTTGTAACTCAATCAAATTCATTCAGAAGGACAGCTAAGGAAAAGCGAGAATCTTTGGTAGAACTGGATAAGGAACTTGCAGAACAACAGGAAATTTTAAAGAAGCAGTGTTAGGTGAGTAAACGGTCGATGAAATTGCATCCTGGAAGAATGAAGAAAATCCTGGAAAAGTCCTGGAAAAGTCCTGGAATTCTGTTTTCCCAGTTCTGTATGAACCCTGTGTATAGATTATATAGAAAAATGACCATATAATAATAATCTTTATTATATACCTACTATAGGAAAATTACATTAGAATCTTTCAATACAGGCTCATTTTTTCGCTATTTTGATGGCACAGTCACGTGACGGGGCCAAAAATCCATATAATATGGATTTTTGGCACTGCCTTTCCATATTGGCACTGCTCCACTCTGTTACTATAGCAATAGAACGTTAATGCTGTACTCCATAAGCTTCAAAATGGCCGCAGAAAAATCACTTGAAGCAATGTCAACCCGACTTCTGGACCTAGACAGAGCGAAAGAAGACAGTGATAATAATAGATTTTGAGAAAAGTCTGATATTTCGTGGCAAGCATGAAAAATTAAAATACTTTTTAAAAGAAGTTCACTCACGATTGGGAAGCATTGTGAAGGACATTGCTTTCAAGCGCAGCAGGGATGTCCCAACATTTGAAACAATAAGGTCTTGCCAACAACCTTAAACGAACAGATCCCTTCACTTATAAGGAGCTGGAAATTGTGCGGAAGAAATCTGGGGGAGGGAAAAATGTCCCCAAAAATATTGTCATGTATTTTAAAGTAAACAACCACCGCGACCGACTGCTACACACGGAATCGATTATGCAGTAGCTTGATGAATGGCACTAAGAGCCTTTAAAATGAAAATGGTTTTCAAATAACCACAAATCATTCTGTAAAATACCTTAAAAAGCATTCTTTGAACTGCAGACATTCTGTATTTAAAATGGCGATTTGTTTTTGTTTTGTAACTTACAGTTGCGACGTCACTTGTGACGTAATTTGCTGCGCACTACTATGTTACTGTATTACCGTGAGCATGGTTAGTGTAGGCCTACTAATAAGTTATATAATTTTAAAGGAATTTCGTTTTTTCGGTGGATACCGAAAATATTTGATCTCGCGGGTATCCTCAACAACGTTTAAAAAGTAAATATTCTCTTCGTCTTCATTTATTCACGTTGCAATATATCTATGCTATATAAATGATGTAATAAAGAGGTTATGATATGGTGAAGGTGAGCCTCTAAGTCTAGGCACACCTTTACCATATAATAACCTCTATATATAATCTATGCATTTTTGGGATCCATCTTCCAACCAAGTTATACCCAAAATCGTGTTATAAACCACCATGTTATAATGAGGATGTGGTGCATTACCAAATAACCACCTTTACTGTTTCTATGATTGATATTCCACTGAATGGCGTCTATCATTTCAGATACTTGCCAAACAACTTAGAGTTGATGGCCTGCTACAGACAGAAGGCGTTCTGTGGAACCTACTCTGTTGACGGCAATATATTCCTTACTGCTGCTCAAGGTAATACCATTACTCATGTTTACCTGTAGCTACAGTTGGCTTGCAATGGCTCGAAAACATTTGTGACCATGAAAATTTGTTCGAGTTGTAAGTACAGTCACCTCGAAAATCTGTTCGAGACGGGTAGTTCGAGCCACTGAGGGTTATTGTCAGGAGGCATAACGTGATACTTTTAGACATCTTTTCTGTGTTCTATAATGAAAATGTATGCTGTGTGTACTCATTAGAATTGCCTCATCAAGGCAATTCTAATGAGTACACACAGCATACATTTGCAAGATAAAAGACTAAAATCTCCTTAATCATCCCTCACTACTTCTTATGTAGAGGATTTCGCTAGGGGCTCAAGAATGGGTTCGACACATACATGGTAAACGAGTGAGTGACTTTTAGTTTTACGTCCCACCAACAGCTAAGGTCATACGGAGACAGGACCTCGGTTTAAAGACTCATCCGAAAGTCTGGAGAAGCCCGGGATCGATCCTGTGATCCCTGGTTTACAAGGCGAGTAGCGTAACCACTGCACCACGGAGGCTTCTACATGGTAAACGAGCCATTGGAGTCTGAGCCATCAAAGTTTTACTGTAGTTTGAGTCTTTGAGGGTGAATCCTTGTGCCATGTCCGTGGTTTAGTGGTTATGCTACTTGCCTCATAAAGCATGGGTCTGGGGTTCAATACCAGGCTTCTCCAGACTTACGGATAAGTCTTTAAACTTTTGGATAAGTCTTTAAACTGAGGTCCTGTCTCTGTATGACCTCAGCTGTTGGTGGGACATAAAACAAACACACACACACAATTTCAGGAGGCATAACAGGGATATCTTTTAAGTTCTCGTTAAAGTAAAGGTAGGTTGTGTGTACTCATTAAAATCGCCTCGATGAGGCAATTCTAATGAGTACATAAAACATACTGTAAAATCCTAAAAATTAAAACAAATTTATTAACGATCCAGCAAGAAGTCCAAAAGGTGCTGACAGAATTGCAAACATTGTAGGCCCTGATCAGACTGCTCCTTCAGGAGCAGTCTGATCTGGGTCTGCACTGTTTGCTTAGGCTTGTCTTTCCCAATACTTAGGATCATTTTGGTACAAGAATTGCCTCAGTGAGGTGATTCTAATGAGTACACACAACATATATTTTCAAGATAAAGTAAGAAATAAATCCCTTAAAGGGAATGGAAAAAATCTTCAGGGGAGGCAACTCCTGCAAAAGTATTTTTGTCTCCCATCTCAAAAGGGGTCAACTCTTAAAGGAAAGAATTTGCTCCTGAGGAGCAAATTCTTTCCTTTAGGAGTAGACCACTTTTTCAGTGGGACAGGGCTTATAGAAAAGCGAACAGGAAGTCCCAAAAGTTGTCTCCCTTTGAAAAATGGAAAAAATCTGTCAGATTGTCCCATTCCCCTTAAACTTTGCTGGTGATCTGATGTTGTTCGTACTTCAGTGAGCATTAAAAGAATTACTTTCATTTTATGTTTGTTTGATTTGAAGTTTAACCTCCCGTCAACACTGTAAAAGTCATTTTGGAGACGTTGCTTCCAATTTTGTGGAACTTTTACCCGACATACAGATGAAATGACATCTCAAGCCCAATGAAACCAATAGGAGCAAATTCTTTCCTTTAAGAGTAGACCCCGTTTTCTGTGGGACAGGGATTATAGAAAAGCAAACAGGAAGTCCCAAAAGTTGTCTCCCTTAGAAAAATGGCGGAAAAATCTGCCGGTGTTCCAATTCCACTTAAACTTTGCTGGTGATCTGATGTTGTTCGTACTTCAGTGAACGTTAAAAGAATTACCTTCATTTCTTAAATACATGTATATAGGAAATACATGGTTATTGTCTTTAATAATAAAATATAATCAGTGAGCCTAAGACAGTTTTATAGGGGCGAGCTTTAGCGAGCCCCTATAAAATTGTCGTGGCGAACCGATTATATTTTATTATAAAAGACACTAATCATGTATTTAGTTTATACCGCAATTCAAAACAATCAAGGGGTTTTGCAATAATTTAGTAAAATTAAACAAAAAAGACAGCAGACAGTGTGACATGTTAGACGACATTCAGTGCCATGGCATGCACACGTAGTATAACGTGACGTCAATGAGTGCAAAGTTTTGGACGTCACCGCGCAACAAAGACGTAGGAAACAACATGGACACTCAAATAAAAGTTTCTAAGCGCTTTACATTCTGCATGAAAATCTGCAAATAAATAGTTTATTTTAGCTTTAGAAAGTATGTTCGAGGTTAAGACACAACTGCAGTAGCAGTGCACAGTTATTCCAACGGGTCATTCAAACTAGGAAAGGCTGGGAAGGTAAGAATTTAGCTGAAATTTCTGAAAATCTATTCAAATAAATATTGCAAAGTTTGTAACTTGCAGTTTCATTGTTTTCCTATGTATAAAAGGTTGCATGTTATTGTTTAGTGACCTGAAAAGTAGGTCCGGTTTATAAATGGTCACTAGACGTATTATAGGTCAGTAGAAGGTATTCTAGGTCACTACCCATTATAGCGTGCAGTTATTCGACCCCCTTTATTAGGTTACTAGAATGCCTGATTGCGGTATAAATTTCTGTTACTTGTATACTTTCAGATCAAAACATTCGCCTGTATAACACTGAAGATAACAAATTTGAGTTGATCAAAACTATCAGGGCAAAAGACGTGGGCTGGAGTGTGCTGGACACTGCCTTCAGGTAAGTGTGGCTACATTTGCATCATGTTAACAAGTCTGTGTAATGAACACCCCTCTAAACCCAACTTTACATAGAGAAAACTTGGGTTTATGGGGTAAACATTATTTGGCTTATTTCTGCTCCAAAACATAGGTTGTGGGTCAATGAGGTGGTTCTAACTTGATCAGGGCCTACACTATTTGCCATTCTTTCTGCACTTTTTGGACACCTTGCTGGATCATGAAACAAGTTTGTTTTAATTTTAGGAGAATTACAGCAAGTCCTCAAGATGTCCAAATTTTCAGGACTTTTACAGTATATAGAGAAAAGTGGGGTGGTGAGAGGTATACATTATTTTAAACATATAGACTGTGGGTATTTGTTTAGAACCACCTCAAAGAGGTGGTTCTAACAAGTGTCCACAATCTTTGAAGCAAAAATAAGCGAAATACAATATTCTTTATATCAAAAAAATTATTTTACATGCCTCTGTAGCTGTCAGATGCATGTCTGACTGGTGATCAAGAGGGCGCAAGGTTCTTTACCTGCCAGTGTCGTCAACATTCTTTTGTTTATTTGACCATTTGCTTCAATACTGGCAATTTTCCTGACAGTTATCCACTAGTTCATATTGTTATGAATATTCATAAAAACCTATGAGCCAGTACTGGCAAAACCTAAAATGAGACGTGTGAGATAGCAAATACTCCGATCAGCCTGCACATGCAACTGGTAAGGCAACAGTTTTCCCTCCTGGGATAGCACAAAGGCTTTAGTAGGCCCATGCGATCAGCAAAGAATCTGATCAGACTGCACATGAACCCTGTATGACAGCAGTTTTCACCTCCCAGGATAGCATCTCCCAATTTTCATTTCCTGGGATAGCACGAAGGTTGTAGTAGTCCCATGCAATCAGCAAAGACTGATCAGCCTGCGCAATTGCGCAGGCTGATCTAAGTCTTTGCTGGTTGCAAGAGTTAGTGTTATTATTTCATGTTTTTGTCATGTGTTGATACATTTATTTGTGTTCATTTCAGTCCTGATGGCAACTATATGATCTACTCCAGCTGGTCTGAGTGTAGTAAGTATTTTATGTTATTTTATTACATTGAGCCAGGAACTGGCCTCCATGTCCTAGTGGGTTTGAGCGCTGTCACTTAAATATCAGGTTACTCACCACTGTGGGTTCCAAAACCAGAAAACTAGAAACCAGATCAGCCTGTGCAGCCACTCAGTCTGACGGTATTCTCAGAAAGCCCAGAAATGAACACCAGTTTAAACCCCGCTTAATATTGAGAAAACTTTGGTTTACATGGTGATACATTATTTTGCTTATTTCTGCTCGACAAGTTATGGGGTCTCTTTAGAACCCCATCAATGAGGTAGTTCTGATGAGCACCCACATGCTCCAACGAGCTCCAACCTAAGTTTGGAGTATAAATAAGAGAAGTATCAAAAAGTAGACATTTTGGAGAAATGCAAAAATTGCATTTTATCACACTGGTTTGTTATAGCAATTATCTTAGATTTTAAAAGTCAAGGGAAGAGCTAGCAGATTTTTCTGCCATTTTACAAAGGGAGACAACTTTTGGGACTTACAGTTCGCTTTTCTATTAGCCCTGTCCCACAGAAAAAGGGGTCTACTCTTAAAGGAAAGAATTTGCTCCCCAGGAGCAAATTCTTTCCTTCAAAAAGTTGACCCTTATTGTCATGGGAGACAAAAATACTTGTGCAGGAGTTGCCTCCCCTTAAGTTTATGCAGCTGAGCAGGCCAGTTTGACTTATCTTGTCAGAAACCATGAACTTGAAGACTATAAGAATCTTACATGGGTGTAAGGGGTGGATAGAAAAATCTGTTCCGAGAGTCAAAGTCTGGCATTATGAGGCTTGCAGAGTGATGCTAGACTGTGATCCAAAGAGATGGGCTTTCTATCCACCCCTCACACCATGTAAGATTCTTCTTGCATAGCTTTTCATCCCCCGACCGAATAGGTTCGGGGGATATAGCAATCAGCCTGGCGTCCGTCCGTCTGTCAGTCCGTAGACGCAACCTTGTGATGGCCATAACTCCTATACCCTTTGAGATTTATTGATGGTTCTTGGCACAATTGTTCAGAAGGCTGTCATGTGTGTCACGCACAAGAACCAGAACTCTGGATGCCATACATTTTAGTTATCTTCCCTTTTAATAAAGTAGATGGCCATAACTCCAACACCCTTTGAGATATATTGAAGGAACTTGGCGCAATTGTATACAAGGTACAGAAGGGGTGTCATGTGTAAGAACCACAACTGTTGGTGCTTTGGTAGTTGAGTTATCTACCCTTCCAATATAACAGTAGGACCAGCTTGTGATCACCATATTTCCAATACCCTTTGAGACATATTGATGGTACTTTGTACAGAAATACATGAGCTTAAGCAGGCATGTCATGCACAAGAAACACAATTCTGAGTGCCCTGGTTTTGTAGTTATCTCCCCTGACAGTATAATCTTGTGATGGCCATAACTGCAATACTTTTGTGATATATTGCTGGTTTAATTCTGGTGCACTTTCTATTAGTGAACAATCTTCTGAAGGCCATATTTGCTTTTGGTCGGGGGATTTGCGATCTCTTCCGATGGCTATTTTTATGTCCCACATAGTATACCGGCCCCGATAGCTCAGTTGGTAGAGAGTCCGCTCCGGGGAACGGGAGGTCACGGGTTCGACCCCGGGCCGCGACATACCAAAGTCCTTAAAAATGGTACTAGCTGCTACTCGCTTGGCACTCAGATTTACGGGGTAGAGCTAGGACTGGTCGACCCAGTGTCAGGATAATGTGACTGGGTGTGGTATCATGTAATGTGTCTGGGACATAATTCTTCAGTGAGACAGCACTATAAAAGTGAGCATTGAGCTCCCTGTCGCAACCAGACACCGTCGTGATATGACTGAAAAATTGTTGAAAGAGACGTTAAACCCGAATTCACACACACACATGTCCCACATAGCGATAGCGGGGACATATTGTTTTTGCCTTGTCTGTTTGTTGGTTTGTTGGACAACTTTAACATTGATCATAACTTTTGAACCGCTTGAGATGGAGCCTTCATCTTTGGCCTGTAGGTTCCTTGTGTTAGGAGCTTCACATTTATACAAAAATTTTAGACCTATGATCATGACCTGTGACCTACTTTAAAGAAAAAAATAACATTTCTCATATCTTTTGAATGGATGAGATAGAACCTTCATATTTTGCATATAGGTTCCTTGTGACAAGGGCTTTAAGCCCATAAAATTTTGAAAAGGGCTTCCCACTCAAACAAATAATCTAGACCTTTGACCTTGACCTGTGACCAACTTTGAGGAAAAAATTGACCTTACCTGGGGACATAGTCGTGTTTCACAAACACATCTTGTTAATAATGCAGTCATTTCAGTTGCCATCGTCAGCCATATTGTGATGACAATGGTGCGACGTTTAGTGACATCACGTAACGTGCTGTGACATCAACCTTAACGACGGTGCACATGGGGTCGTATTCAACCAGTGCATATCAAATACATGAGGAGATTTGAGTTTTACCCTGTCCCTGGGTAAGAACACCAAGGTAAGAATAGAAGCCTCCGTAGTGGTTATGCTGCTCGCATGGTAAACCAGGGATCGCAGGATCAATCCCTGGGCTTCTCCAGACTTTAGGATGAGACTTTAAACCGAGGTCTCGTCTCCGTATGACCTTAGCTGTTGGTGAGACATAAAACTCAGACAGTCACCAGGATAAGAACAGAATTGCTATTTCAGGGTAAAACCACGGATTTCCTTATCTGGTGTGCAAGAAAGTGTTTTTCTTGTGACAGACCTTGTTTATGTTTTTCAGTTCATCTATGCAATGTGTATGGAGAGAATGAAGTCCACACTGCCTTACACCTGTTTCCTGAAGAGGGCAGTTTTTGTATATTTTCTCTCACCTTCTCATCAGATAACAGGGAAATTCTGGGTGGGTAAGTACTCTAACTGCTAGCAGCAATCTATGAACTATGTGCCCTCATTGAAGGGAAGACAGAAACATTATTGGGTTCATTGATTAAAAATCGACCCAAAGTTATTAAGGTGTTGAAACTCTTCAGTGCTAAAGCATTCGACTCCATGTGACTGTCACTGATTTGTAGAAAATAGCAGAGTTAAATTTTATCACAGTGAGGTCATCATGTTGCTTAAAAGGGTTATCTATAGAATCTGGGCTTAAATCAGGGTTGGGCTTGGCAAACAGTGTAGACCCAGATCAGATGCCACAGAATGAGACATCTGATCAGGGTCCACACTGTTTGCTTACAGTACAGGAATTTAAGGCTTAGATGCCACAAAATGCAGTGTCTGATCAGGGGTTTACACTTTTTGCTTAAAAACTGGAATTTAAGTGGAATGGGAACGCCTGGCACATTTTTCCCCCGCCATTTTTCAAAGGGAGACAACTTTCGGGACTTGCTGTTCACTTTTCTGTAGGCTAAGTCCCGTCGAAAAAGGGGTCTACTCTTAAAGGAAAGAATTTGCTCCTTGGGGAGCAAATTCTTTCCTTTAAGAATTGAACCCTTT
Organism: Lucinisca nassula; assembly: GCA_963580285.1. Taxonomy (NCBI): domain Eukaryota; kingdom Metazoa; phylum Mollusca; class Bivalvia; order Lucinida; family Lucinidae; genus Lucinisca; species Lucinisca nassula. The sequence continues at coordinate 14,574,361 of OY757017.1, forward strand.
TGATATGGGAGAGAAAAATACTTTTGCAGGAGTTGTCTCCCCTGAAGGTGTTTCCATTCCCCTTAAGGATAAAACAAAATAGTTTAAGTCTAAGCCCAGAACCATTTTCCAGCCCACACACAGAGTCAATTGATCCACCAGTACTCTCAGTGCTTTGATTTATGGTATAGATCCTTTCTGCATAAGGCTTGGTGTTGGCCTCAAGATCCTTGTAAACATCTTGGAGCACTATATCTCCTGAATTAATGGATGTTAAAAGATACGTTTTTGTCACAATACAGTTGGACTTCAATGGCTTGAACAAATTTAGGATCATGAAAATCTATTTGAGACAGGGGTAGTTCGAGCCACTGAGAGCTACGCTCAGGAGGCATAACAGGGATAATATTGGAAATTCTTTTTGACGTTCTATAGTATAAATGTATGTTATGTATACTCATTGTCAGAGACGATTTCTAATGAGTATACACAGCATACATTTGCAAAATAAAAGGCGAAAATATCTTCAGTTTTCCCTCTCTGTTTATTATGTAGAGAAATTCTTTAGGGACTTCAGAACAGGTTCGATTCATCCATTGTAAATGAGTCATCAGAGTTCGAGCCATGAGAGTTCTACTGTAAAAGCTCTGCAGATCTTATGTTGCCAGGTAATAATGAGCAACATCAAATGGGCCCCATCAAGCGATTTTGGTACTTATCGCCTATGCGTGCAGCGAAGGTTCAGGCGAGCCTGCGCATCCGCGCAGTCTCGCCAGAATCTTCGCTGCTCGCTCATACAAGCAGTGAATCAAGAAGAACCTTCAGACAGAAAGCCATATCCCTGGCCGCTCTGAATGGCTGGGCATGCGCAGTTAAAATTTGTCCTGACGGAATGCTCGAAGACACAAATTCGCTTGGCGTGGCTCAAATAAAAGCTTGATTATCTGTTTAACTTTACGTCATGTTATGTTCTTCAATCAATAACCAGTAGACATGTTTTTGTTTTCAGTGCTAATGATGGTAATCTGTATGTATATGATAGAGATAGTAACCAACGAACATTAAAAGTAAGTCTGATAGACCACAGCAAAAGATATAGAGGATCTTCCATGAGTGCTCATGCATTATTGAATTTATTAAACGAGTTGAGGAAAAGGGATAAAATGCGAGGCTTTGCCTCGCATTTTATCCCTTTTCCTCAACGAGTTTAATAAATTCAACAATACATGAGCATAAATGCAAGATTCTATTTATCATATGACATTTAAAACGCATTTTATTCACGATTGTTTACAAAAATGTCAATATTCCGCCATTAGTAAACGCGACGTCTTTAAGGACGTCGTACATGAAACGTTACGGGACGTATCTAGCTAATTTGCATATTTAATCCACTAGTGGATTATCGAAAATATTACATGGCGTTATTACACTCTCAGACGCGGCGTCATATGATAAAACTTTTCTATTTCATTCCAATTTAATATCTTAACATTACCATAACACACTTGTGTGACATAGTGCATTCTTTCATTAGGGCCCCGCACTGAAAGTGTGGGTGCCCTATAGTAATCACTCTGTCTGTCCGTCTGTCCATCCACAAATTTTTACTCCTCTGATAGCTCTGCCGGGGCCCTAGTCAGTTTCACTGACAGCTCTAGTTTCTCAAACATTACGAAAACACGCCTATACAAATACATTGCCAATTTTTTGCCAAAATTTAGAAATTTTAAGATGAAAAATTGTGATATTTTTGCTCAAAACATAGATTGCGGGGACTCGGTTCTATCGAGTACCCACAATCTACGTTTCTGAACAGGAATAAGAAAAATAATGAATACCCCCTATAACCCCAGTTTTACTGTATAAAAGTGGGGTATGAGGGGGTCAAAATTATATAGGCGTGTTCTCGTAATGAATGGTTTCTTGATGAAAATGTGTGATAGTTTTCTTGTTTATTCTCCAAAAATAGCTTGTGGGTACTCATCAGAATCATCTCATTGAGGCGGTTCTAACGAGTACGCACAGCGTATGTCTTCAAACAGAAATAAGAAAAATAATGTATACCCCTGTAAACTCCAGTTTTCTCGGAATAAAGGGGCTTTAGAGGGGTGTCCATTACATGGACTTGTTAACATACGGTAATGATCCAAAGTATTTGGACAGACAGACCTAAACAAACAGGGCAGATCCAGATCAGATTGCTCCGGACCATGGTCATCATTATCTGCCTTTCTGTCTACACTTTTAGGACTCCTTGCTGGATTGTGAAACAAATTTGTTGGAATTTTAAAAGCATTACAGCTAGACCTCAGGGTGTCTGAATTTTTACGGTAATGATAGCAGTTAACCCTTATCTTGCTGTTCACGACAACCCCTATCTTTGCAAACAGTGTAGATCCAGGTCAGATGGCTTCTGAAGAAGCCATCTGATCAGGATCTACACTGTTTGACATTCAGTTTATGAATTTGTAGCAGTAAATTACATCAAGTAATCTGATTGGTTGATAGAGAGAAATGGGTGTGGCTAAACTGAATATTCAGCAAGAGAAGGGTTAATGGAGTTTTGTGGGGAGGCAGCTCTTGCGAAAGCTTTTCTCCCATGTCAATAGAAATCTACTCTTATTTCTGATTTATATATTTCTAACAGAAAATTTTACAGAAAGATTTGCATCTGACTATTGATCATGTGATCATGTGCTTAGGTGCTCGTCACGTAAACAAGTCCGTGAAATGAGCACCCAACTAAACCACACTTTATATTGAGAAAACTGGAGTTTACAAGGGTAAACATTATTTTTCTTATTTCCGCTCCAAGATATAGGTTGTGGGTACTCGTTAGGAACACCTTATTGAGCACCCACAACCTATGTTTGCAGTATAAACAAGAAAAATATTACAGATTTTTATCAGAAAGTAGCCATTTTATAGATGTGAAAACATGCACTATATGTCACACGTGCTGGGACATTACCTTGGTACATTTATTGCTGACAGAACTTTCGGATTCAAAAACAGACATATCAGATAAATATTTCACATGCATCTAGAAACACAAAAAATAGCCACGATGTCCAGTATGCAAGGAAATAAAATCAGTTAGAAGAATTATTTTATGTTGGTTAAGTTTTGCAATGTTTAAAATAATTAGGAAAAAGCAACATCATAATATGGGGTTATTGCTCTGATGTTGTGAGTTTTGTCTCAAGCTTGCTCGTGTCCTTCCATGGCAACTCATTTAATAAATTCAATAATACATGAACACTCATATAAGATATAGAGGATCTTACATGAGTGTTCATGTATTATTGAATTTATTAAACGAGTTGAGGAAAAGGGATAAAATGCGAGGCTTTGCCGAGCATTTTATCCCTTTTCCTCAACGAGTTTAATAAATTCAATAATACATGAGCAAGAATGCAAGATCCTATTTATCATATGACATTTAAAACGCATTTTATTCACGATTGTTTACAAAAATGTCAATATTCCGCCGTTAGTAAAAGCGACGTCCATAAGGACATCATACATGTAACGCTACGGGACGTATCTAGCTAATTTGTATATTTAATCCACTAGTGGATTATCGAAAATAATACATGGCGTTATTACACTCTCAGACGCAAATCTGTATAATATTTGTCTCCAGATTGACGCTCATGAAGATGATGTCAATGCTGTAGCCTTCGCCGACAATACATCACAGATTCTCTTTAGTGGAGGAGATGATGGCCTTTGTAAGGTAATGTGTATTGTTGGTCACAGATCAGCATACAGTCAAACTTCGATGGCTCGAACACCTTAGGAACCCCAAAAATCTGTTCGAGACAGGGGTAGTTCGAGCCACTGAGGGTTACTGCCAGGAGGCATAATGAGATACTTTTTGACATTTTTTCAGTATTCCATAATGAAAATGTATGCTGTGTATACTCATTAGAATCGCCTCATTGAGGCGATTCTAATGAGTACACACAGCAAACATTTGTAATATATAAATCGGAAATCTCTTAAATTATCCCCACTTTTTTTAGCTCACCTGAGCCGAAGGCTCATGTGAGGTATTAGTATACCACGAGCCGGCGTCCGTCGTCGTCGTCCGTCGTCGTCGTCCGTCGTCCACACTTTCAAAGAAGTATATCTCCGGAACCAGTGGGCCAATCTTGATCAAATTTCATGTGAAGCATTATCAGGTAGGGGGAAAGGCTGCATACTGTTTTCGGGCAGATCGGATTGGAACTCTGGTTGCCATGGCAACAAATAGCTCCCATAGACTTAACATAGGAAAAAGTTTGTCATCACTCTAGCTCCGTCAATTTTTTAGCTCACCTGAGCCGAAGGCTCATGTGAGGTATTAGCATACCACGAGCCGGCGTCCGGCGTCCGTCGTCGTCCACACTTTCAAAGAAGTATATCTCCGGAACCAGTGGGCCAATCTTGATCAAATTTCATGTGAAGCATTATCAGGTAGGGGGAAAGGCTGCATACTGTTTTCGGGCAGATCGGATTGGAACTCTGGTTGCCACGGCAACAAATAGCTCCCATAGACTTAACATAGGAAAAAGTTTGTCATCACTCTAGCTCCATCAATTTTTTTCTGATCGACTTCATTCTTGCAGATAACGAGGACAGGCATGAAATCTCGATCAAGTTCGATTTTGGGCTGAATCGGATTATTCACTCAGGAGTTACGTGCCCTTGAGCGTTCTTAACATAGGAAAAAGCTTGTCATCACTCTAGCTCCGTTAATTTTTTTCTGATCGACTTCATTCTTGCAGATAACGAGGACAGGCATGAAATCTCGATCAAGTTCGATTTTGGGCTGAATCGGATTATTCACTCAGGAGTTACGTGCCCTTGAGCGTTGAAAAAATTGCCTTTTGACTTAACATGGGGAGAATGTTGTCATCACCGTAGCTGCTTCAATTATTTTCAGATTGGCTTTATTCTTGCAGATAACCAGCACAGCCATGAAATCTCGGTCAAGTTCGATAACTGGCAGAATCGGATCATTCACTTAGGAGTTACCTGCCCTTGTGTGTTTTTGCATTAGGGTTAATGGGAATTTAAAAAATGTATATCTTAAAGACTACTTGGCCAACTTTGATCAAATTTCATGTGACGCATTATTGGGCAAGTGGAAAGGCTTCATTAGGTTTTCAGGCAGATCTGAGTGGAACTCTGGTTGTCATGGCAACATCTAGCTCCCATAGACTTCACATAGGAAAAAGCTTGTCATCACTCTAGCTCCGTCAATTTTTTTCTGATCGACTTCATTCTTGCAGATAACCAGTACAGGCATAAAATCTCGGTCAAGTTCGATTTTGGGCCGAATCGGATTATTTGCCTTGGAGTTACCTGCCCTTGAGCATAAAAAAATACGTTGTGACCACGATAGCAACTTATTTTTATTCAGATCAGCTTCAAACTTGTCGGCTTCATTCTTGCAGATAATAAGGACAGGCATGAAATCTCGGTTAAGTTCGATTTTGGGCAGAATCGGAATATTGACCTCGGAGTTACATGACCTTGAGCGACAAAAAATTTGCCCATAGACTTAACATAGGGAAAATGTTGTGACTACGATAGCGACTTGAATTTTTAGCTCACCAGAGCCGAAGGCTCCGGGGGAGCTTATAGGATAGGCAGTTGTCCGGCGTCGTCGTCGTCGTCGTTGTCGTCGTTGTCGTTGTCGTCGTCGTCTGACGTCAACACTTTCAAACATCTTCTTCTCTGAAGCCACTGGACCGATTCAGCCCAAATTTTATCTGTAGCATCCTTGGGCTGGGGGATTGAAAGTTTGTGTTTTTTATGAAAATCGGCCCATTAGTTTGGTTGCTATGGCAACTTAGAGTTTCCATAGACTTATAATGGGGAAAATTGAAAAATGGCATTTACTGCCAAGTCATTGCAGATATTTGGACAAAACTTTTATAGAAATGTTTCTTGAGTAAAATTCTTTCAGCCATACGCTTTTATGCCAACCTGAGGGTCCCCCAGGTTGTGCCGGGGCCATGCCCCACCCCCTCCACTTCATAAAAGGCCATATATCTCAGAAACCATTCAGATCCCGACCCCTAAACCATATATATTCTTGTTCCTATTGATAAGACGCATTTAGTCACACCAACCTTGGGGTCCTCAGGGATGCGCCGAGGTCATGCCCCACCCCCTCCACTTAATAAAAGGCCCCATATCTCGGAAACCATTCAGATCCCCACCCCTAAACCATATATATTCTTGTTCCTTATGATAAGACCCATTCAGTGACATCAACCTGGGAGTCCCCTGGATGCGCCGGGGCCATGCCCCACCCCCTCCATTTCATAAAAGGCCCAATATCTCGTAAACCTTACAGATCCCCACCCCTAAACCATATATATGCGTGCTTCTTATGATAAGACACATTCATTGACACCAACCTGGGGGTCCTCAGAGATGCGCTGGGGCCTTGCCCCATCCCTCCACTTCACAAAAGGCCATATATCTCAGAAACTGTTCAGATCCCCACCCCTAAACCATATATATTCTTGTTCCTATTGATAAGACGCATTCAGTAACACCAACCTGGGGGTCGTCAGGGATGCGCACAGGTCAGGCCCCACCCCCTCAACTTTATAAAAGGCGAAATATCTCGGAAACCATTCAGATTCCCACCCCTAAACCATATATATTCTTGTTCCTTTTGATAAGACCCATTCAGTGATATCAACCTGGGAGTCCCCTGGATGCACCGGGGCCATGCCCCACCCCCTCCATTTGATAAAAGGCCCAATATCTCGGAAACCTTACAGATCCCCGCCCATAAACCATATATATGCTTGCTTCTTATGATAAGACACATTCATTGACACCAACCTGGGGGTCCTCAGAGACGCGCTGGGGCCTTGCCCCACCCCTCCACTTCAAAAAAGGCCATATATTTCAGAAACTGTTCAGATCCTCACCTCTAAACCATATATATTCTTGTTCATTATGATAAGACGCATTCAGTAACACCAACCTGGGGGTTCCCAGAGATATGCTGGGCCCATGCCCCACCCCCTCCATTTCATAATATCACAATATCTCGGAAACCCTACAGATGGCCACCCCTTAACCATATATAGTCTTGTTCCTTATGATAAGACACATTCATTGACACCAACCTGGGAGTCTCCCTGGGCCTTGCCCCACCCCTCCACTTCACATAAGGCCTTATATCTCAGAGAATGTTCTTAGCCCCACCCTAAACCATATATATTCATCTTTCTTATGATAAGACGCATTCATTGACACCAGCTTGGGAGTCCCCGGGGCACGCCCAGGCCATGCCACACCGCTTTACTTCATTAAAAGCCATATATATCAGAAATAGTTCAGATCCCCACCCCTAAACCATATACTTGTTCCTTATGATAAGACTCGTTCAATCACACCAACCTGGAGGTCTCTTTGTGCTGAGGCAATGTGCCCCGCCCTTCCATTTCATAAAAGGCTTTATATTTCAGAAACCATTCAAATCCCCACCCCATAATCATATATGTTCTTGTTCCTTATTGTAAGCACACCTACTGTAGCGGGGTCCGCAGGGGCCATTCCTATTTCATAAAAGGGCCTCAAATCTCTGAAACCGGTCAGATTCCCAGCACTGAACCATATATATACTTGGTCCTTATGATAAGACACATTTAGGGACAACAGTTTGGGCTTTCCTGGGATCAACAGGGCATGCCCCAACCCCTCAACTGTTAAAGAGGCCTTACAGATCCCCACTGCTAAACCATATATATTTTTGTTTCTTATGATAAGACGCATTTAGTGATACCAACCAGGGCTCCATTGGGTCCATGCCCCACCCCCTCTACTTCATAAAAGGCCTAACTTTTCAGATGCTGAGTCCACATGGGTGCTCATTTGGACATGGGGGTTCATTTGGTGGATTAAAATGATATCATGTTATAATACATGGCTGCCATTGGGCAGGATGGGCAGTGCCCACCTGAGCTCTGGTGAGCATAGTGGCCCATGGGCCTCTTGTTTTCAGATCAGCTTCAAACTTGCAGGTAACGAGGACAGACATAAAATCACGGTTAAGTTCGCTTTTGGGCCGAATCAGATTATTTGCCTTGGAGTTACCTGCCCTTGAGCATGAAAAAATACGTTGTGACCACGATAGCAACTTTATTTTTATTCAGATCAGCTTCAAACTTGCAGGTAACGTGGACAGGCATTAAATCCCGGTTAAGTTCGATTTTGGGCCGAATTGGAATATTGACCTCGGAGTTACGTGACCTTGAGCGACAAAAAATTTGCCCATAGACTTAACATAGGGAAAATGTTGTGACTACGATAGCGACTTGAATTTTTTTCAGATCAGCTTCAAACTTGCAGGTAACGAGGACAGACATAAAATCTCGGTAAAATTAGATTTTGGGCCGAATCGGATTATTTGCCTTGGAGTTACCTGCCCTTGAGCATAAAAAAATACGTTGTGACCACGATAGCAACTTTATTTTTATTCAGATCAGCTTCAAACTTGCAGGTAACGTGGACAGGCATAAAATCTCAGTTAAGTTCGAATCGGAATATTGACCTCGGAGTTACATGACCTTGAGCGACAAAAAATTTGCCCATAGACTTAACATAGGGAAAATGTTGTGACTACGATAGCGACTTGAATTTTTTTCAGATCAGCTTCAAACTTGCAGGTAACGAGGACAGACATAAAATCTCGGTTAAGTTCGATTTTGGGCCGAATCGGATTATTTGCCTTGGAGTTACCTGCCCTTGAGCATAAAAAAATACGTTGTGACCACGATAGCAACTTTATTTTTATTCATATCAGCTTCAAACTTGCAGGTAACAAGGACAGGCATAAAATCTCGGTTAAGTTCGATTTTGGGCCGAATCGGAATATTGACCTCGGAGTTACGTGACCTTGAGCGACAAAAAATTTGCCCATAGACTTAACGTAGGGAAAATGTTGTGACAGAAATAGCGACTTGAATTTTTAGCTCACCTGAGCCAAAGGCTCCAGTGAGCTGATAGTATACCAAGGCTCCTGAGTCCGTCGTCTGTCGTCCGTCCATCCGTCGTCCACACTTTCAATGCAGCATATCTCAGAAGGCAGTCAACCAATCTTGTTTAAATTTTATGTGTAGCACCATTGGGCAAGGGGAAAGGCTGCATTAGGTTTTGGAGCTAGTCTGGTTCATTTGTTCCTTCATTCTTCTTTCTCTCCATATAGAGATAATAGACCAATGTTAAATTTTTAATCAAAGATTTCTCAGGAACTATAAAAGCTAGAAGCATCAAATTTGGTATTCAATAGAATAATGATGACTTATTTTGTGTAAGAGACATTGGGCTTTCTCAGCTTATTTGTTCATTTGTTCTTTCATTCTTCTTTCTATCCATTTTGACCAATGTTAAATTTTCGTCAAAGATTTCTCAGGAACTATAGAAGCTAGAAGTCTCAAACTTGGAATGCAATGCAATAATGATGACTTATATCCTGTAAGGGTCAATGGGCTGGATTCTATTAGCAGATTTAGTAGTCAAGTCTGTGAATTGTTAAAACTTAAGTTCCTCAGGTGAGCGGTTTAGGCTCATTGAGCCTCTTGTTTCTGATTGTCTTCATTCTTGCAGATAACGAGGACAGGCATGAAATCTCGATCAAGTTCGATTTTGGGCTGAATCGGATTATTCACTCAGGAGTTGCGTGCCCTTGAGTGTTGAAAAAATTGCCTATTGACTTAACATGGGGAGAATGTTGTCATCACCGTAGCTGCTTCAATTATTTTCAGATTGGCTTTATTCTTGCAGATAACCAGCACAGCCATGAAATCTCGGTCAAGTTCGATAACTGGCAGAATCGGATCATTCACTTAGGAGTTACCTGCCCTTGTGTGTTTTTGCATTAGGGTTAATGGGAATTTCAAAAATGTATATCTTAAAGACTACTTGGCCAACTTTGATCAAATTTCATGTGTCGCATTATTGGGCAAGTGGAAAGGCTTCATTAGGTTTTCAGGCAGATCTGAGTGGAACTCTGGTTGCCATGGCAACATCTAGCTCCCATAGACTTCACATAGGAAAAAGCTTGTCATCACTCTAGCTCAGTCAATTTTTTTCTGATCGACTTCATTCTTGCAGATAACCAGTACAGGCATAAAATCTCGGTCAAGTTCGATTTTGGGCCGAATCAGATAATTCACTCAAGAGTTACGTCCCCTTGAGCACCCAAAAAATTGCCTATGACGACTTAACATGGGGAAAATGTTGTCATCACTGTAGCTGCTTCAATTTTGTTCGGATTGGCTTCATTCTTACAGATAACCAGCACAGCCATGAAATCTCAGTCAAGTTCGATAATTGGCAGAATCGGATCATACACTTAGGAGTTACCTGCCCTTGTGCATTTTTGCATAAGGGTTAATGTGAATTTCAAAAATGTATATCTTGAAGACTACTTGGCCGACTTTGATCAAATTTCATGTGTAACATTATTGGGCAAGTGGAAAGACTGTATAAGGTTTTCATGCAGATCTGAGTGGAACTCTGGTTACCATGGCAACATATAGCTCCCATAGACTTAACAGAGGAAAAAGCTTGTCATCACTCTAGCTCCGTCAATTTTTTTCTGATCGACTTCATTCTTGCAGATAATAAGGACAGGCATAAAATCTCGGTAAAGTTCAATTTTGGGCAGAATCGGAATATTGACCTCGGAGTTACGTGACCTTGAGGGACAAAAAATTTGCCCATAGACTTAACATAGGGAAAATGTTGTGACTACGATAGCGACTTGAATTTTTTTCAGATCAGCTTCAAACTTGCAGGTAACGAGGACAGACATAAAATCACGGTTAAGTTTGATTTTGGGCCGAATCGGATTATATGCCTTGGAGTTACCTGCCCTTGAGCATGAAAAAATACGTTGTGACCACGATAGCAACTTTATTTTTATTCAGATCAGCTTGAAACTTGCAGGTAACGAGGACAGGCATAAAATCCCGGATAAGTTCGATTTTGGGCCCAATTGGTATATTGACCTCGGAGTTACGTGACCTTGAGCGACAAAAAATTTGCCCATAGACTTAACATAGGGAAAATGTTGTGACTACGATAGCGACTTGAATTTTTTTCAGATCAGCTTCAAACTTGCAGGTAACGAGGACAGACATAAAATCTCAGTTAAGTTAGATTTTGGGCTGAATCGGAATATTTGCCTTGGAGTTACCTGCCCTTGAGCATAAAAAAATACGTTGTGACCACGATAGCAACTTTATTAGGGCCCCGCACTGAAAGTGTGGGTGCCCTATAGTAATCACTCTGTCCGTCCGTCTGTCTGTCTGTCTGTCCGTCCGTCTGTCCGTCCACAAATTTTTTTATTCTCCATAACTTTTTATTATTCCTGGATGGATTTAAATATTACTTGGCATCACTCTGTCCGTCCGTCTGTCTGTCTGTCCGTCTGTCCGTCCACAAATTTTTTTATCCTCCATAACTTTCTTATTCCTGGATGGATTTAAATATTACTTGACAGAAATGTTTACCATAATGTGATGGAGTGTTGCGCGCAAGACTCAGGTCTGTACCTCAAAGGTCAAGGTCATACTTAGAGGTTAAAGGTCAAAAAAGGGTCTTTCCTGTGTCCAATTAATAACTTTGTTATTATTCCTGGATGGATTTAAATATTACTTGGCAGAAATGTTAACCATAATGTGACGAAGTGTCACACGCAAGACCCACAGCCGTACCTCAAAGGTCAAGGTCATACTTAGAGATAAAAGGTCAAAAAAGCGTCTTTTTTATTGTGTCCAATCTATAACTTTCTTATACCTGGATGGATTTAAATATTACTTAGCAGAAATATTAACCATAATGTGACAGTGTGTCACGCGCAAGACCCAGGTCAGTACCTCAAAGGTCAAGGTCATACTTAGAGGTGAAAGGAAAAAAAAAACGTCTTTAATGATATTTGGTACAAACTTGAATCTGGGGATGGCAACTTAAATGCAAGCATCCATATTTAGGGCCCCGCACTGAAAGTGTGGGTGCCCTCGCACTGAAAGTGTGGGTGCCCTATAGTAATCACTCTGTCCGTCCGTCTGTCTGTCTGTCTGTCCGTCCGTCTGTCCGTCTGTCCGTCCACAAATTTTTTTATTCTCCATAACTTTTTATTATTCCTGGATGGATTTTAATATTACTTGGCATCACTCTGTCCGTCCGTCTGTCTGTCTGTCCATCTGTCCGTCTGTCCGTCCACAAATTTTTTTATCCTCCATAACTTTCTTATTCCTGGGTGGATTTAAATATTACTTGACAGAAATGTTTACCATAATGTGATGGAGTGTTGCGCGCAAGACTCAGGTCCGTACCTCAAAGGTCAAGGTCATACTTAGAGGTTAAAGGTCAAAAAAGGGTCTTTCCTGTGTCCAATTAATAACTTTGTTATTATTATAGCCCCGCTTGAAAAGTGGGGCTAAAGTGGGGCTATATTGGATTTGCCCTGTCATTCCGTAATTCTGTAATTCCGTAATTCTGTAATTCCGTAATTCCGTTATTCCGTTATTTTTTCGTCACAGTTTTCCCCGAAACTAAGAGAGCTAGAAAACTAAAACTTTGTATACACGTGGACAATGGGTGCCTCCACGGACCTTACCGAAATTATGACCAAGGGCCCATAACTCTTGGAGTTATCTCCCCTGATAGGTTTTTTTAAATGAAAATGTTTGGTCACAGTTTTCTCAGGAACGAAAGAAGCTAGAAAGCTCAAACTTTGCATAAATGTGGACAATGGGTGGATATAGGGAGCTTACCAAAATAATGGCCAAGGGCCCATAACTGTTGGAGTTATCTCTCCTGATAGGTTTTTTAAATAAATGAAAATATAGGTTTTTTTTAAATGAAAATGTTTGGTCACAGTTTTCTCAGGAACTAAAGAAGCTAGAAACCTCAAACTTTGCATAAATGTGGACAATGGATGGATATAGGGAGCTAACCAAAATAATGGCCGAGGGCCCATTACTTTTGGAGTTATCTCCCCTGATAGTATAGTTTTTTTAGCTCACCAGAGCCGAAGGCTCCGGGGGAGCTTATAGGATAGGCAGTTGTCCGGCGTCGTCGTCGTCGTCGTTGTCGTCGTTGTCGTTGTCGTCGTCGTCTGACGTCAACACTTTCAAACATCTTCTTCTCTGAAGCCACTGGACCGATTCAGCCCAAATTTTATCTGTAGCATCCTTGGGCTGGGGGATTGAAAGTTTGTGTTTTTTATGAAAATCGGCCCATTAGTTTGGTTGCTATGGCAACTTAGAGTTTCCATAGACTTATAATGGGGAAAATTGAAAAATGGCATTTACTGCCAAGTCATTGCAGATATTTGGACAAAACTTTTATAGAAATGTTTCTTGAGTAAAATTCTTTCAGCCATATGCTTTTATGCCAACCTGAGGGTCCCCCAGGTTGTGCCGGGGCCATGCCCCACCCCCTCCACTTCATAAAAGGCCATATATCTCAGAAACCATTCAGATCCCGACCCCTAAACCATATATATTCTTGTTCCTATTGATAAGACGCATTTAGTAACACCAACCTTGGGGTCCTCAGGGATGCGCCGAGGTCATGCCCCACCCCCTCCACTTAATAAAAGGCCCAATATCTCGGAAACCATTCAGATCCCCACCCCTAAACCATATATATTCTTGTTCCTTATGATAAGACCCATTCAGTGACATCAACCTGGGAGTCCCCTGGATGAGCCAGGGCCATGCCCCACCCCCTCCATTTCATAAAAGGCCCAATATCTCGTAAACCTTACAGATCCCCGCCCCTAAACCATATATATGCGTGCTTCTTATGATAAGACACATTCATTGACACCAACCTGGGGGTCCTCAGAGATGCCCTGGGGCCTTGCCCCACCCCTCCACTTCACAAAAGGCCATATATCTCAGAAACTGTTCAGATCCCCACCCCTAAACCATATATATTCTTGTTCCTATTGATAAGACGCATTCAGTAACACCAACCTGGGGGTTGTCAGGGATGCGCACAGGTCAGGCCCCACCCCCTCAACTTTATAAAAGGCCCAATATCTCGGAAACCATTCAGATTCCCACCCCTAAACCATATATATTCTTGTTCCTTTTGATAAGACCCATTCAGTGACATCAACCTGGGAGTCCCCTGGATGCACCGGGGCCATGCCCCACCCCCTCCATTTGATAAAAGGCCCAATATCTCGGAAACCTTACAGATCCCCGCCCATAAACCATATATATGCTTGCTTCTTATGATAAGACACATTCATTGACACCAACCTGGGGGTCCTCAGAGACGCGCTGGGGCCTTGCCCCACCCCTCCACTTCAAAAAAGGCCATATATTTCAGAAACTGTTCAGATCCCCACCCCTAAACCATATATATTCTTGTTCATTATGATAAGACGCATTCAGTAACACCAACCTGGGGGTTCCCAGGGATATGCTGGGGCCATGCCCCACCCCCTCCATTTAATAATATCACAATATCTCGAAAACCCTACAGATGGCCACCCCTTAACCATATATAGTCTTGTTCCTTATGATAAGACACATTCATTGACACCAACCTGGGAGTCTCCCTGGGCCTTCACCCCTCCACTTCACATAAGGCCTTATATCTCAGAGAATGTTCATTTTATCTGTAGCATCCTTGGGCTGGGGGATTGAAAGTTTGTGTTTTTTATGAAAATCGGCCCATTAGTTTGGTTGCTATGGCAACTTAGAGTTTCCATAGACTTATAATGGGGAAAATTGAAAAATGGCATTTACTGCCAAGTCATTGCAGATATTTGGACAAAACTTTTATAGAAATGTTTCTTGAGTAAAATTCTTTCAGCCATATGCTTTTATGCCAACCTGAGGGTCCCCCAGGTTGTGCCGGGGCCATGCCCCACCCCCTCCACTTCATAAAAGGCCATATATCTCAGAAACCATTCAGATCCCGACCCCTAAACCATATATATTCTTGTTCCTATTGATAAGACGCATTTAGTAACACCAACCTTGGGGTCCTCAGGGATGCGCCGAGGTCATGCCCCACCCCCTCCACTTAATAAAAGGCCCAATATCTCGGAAACCATTCAGATCCCCACCCCTAAACCATATATATTCTTGTTCCTTATGATAAGACCCATTCAGTGACATCAACCTGGGAGTCCCCTGGATGAGCCGGGGCCATGCCCCACCCCCTCCATTTCATAAAAGGCCCAATATCTCGTAAACCTTACAGATCCCCGCCCCTAAACCATATATATGCGTGCTTCTTATGATAAGACACATTCATTGACACCAACCTGGGGGTCCTCAGAGATGCCCTGGGGCCTTGCCCCACCCCTCCACTTCACAAAAGGCCATATATCTCAGAAACTGTTCAGATCCCCACCCCTAAACCATATATATTCTTGTTCCTATTGATAAGACGCATTCAGTAACACCAACCTGGGGGTTGTCAGGGATGCGCACAGGTCAGGCCCCACCCCCTCAACTTTATAAAAGGCCCAATATCTCGGAAACCATTCAGATTCCCACCCCTAAACCATATATATTCTTGTTCCTTTTGATAAGACCCATTCAGTGACATCAACCTGGGAGTCCCCTGGATGCACCGGGGCCATGCCCCACCCCCTCCATTTGATAAAAGGCCCAATATATCGGAAACCTTACAGATCCCCGCCCATAAACCATATATATGCTTGCTTCTTATGATAAGACACATTCATTGACACCAACCTGGGGGTCCTCAGAGACGCGCTGGGGCCTTGCCCCACCCCTCCACTTCAAAAAAGGCCATATATTTCAGAAACTGTTCAGATCCCCACCCCTAAACCATATATATTCTTGTTCATTATGATAAGACGCATTCAGTAACACCAACCTGGGGGTTCCCAGGGATATGCTGGGGCCATGCCCCACCCCCTCCATTTCATAATATCACAATATCTCGGAAACCCTACAGATGGCCACCCCTTAACCATATATAGTCTTGTTCCTTATGATAAGACACATTCATTGACACCAACCTGGGAGTCTCCCTGGGCCTTCACCCCTCCACTTCACATAAGGCCTTATATCTCAGAGAATGTTCTTAGCCCCACCCTAAACCATATATATTCATCTTTCTTATGATAAGACGCATTCAGTGACACCAGCTTGGGAGTCCCCGGGGCACGCCCAGGCCATGCCACATCGCTTTACTTCATTAAAAGCCATATATATCAGAAATAGTTCAGATCCCCACCCCTAAACCATATACTTGTTCCTTATGATAAGACTCGTTCAATCACACCAACCTGGAGGTCTCTTTGTGCTGAGGCAATGTGCCCCGCCCTTCCATTTCATAAAAGGCTTTATATTTCAGAAACCATTCAAATCCCCACCCCATAATCATATATGTTCTTGTTCCTTATTATTAGCACACCTACTGTAGCGGGGTCCGCAGGGGCCATTCCTATTTCATAAAAGGGCCTCAAATCTCTGAAACCGGTCAGATTCCCAGCACTGAACCATATATATACTTGGTCCTTATGATAAGACACATTTAGGGACAACAGTTTGGGCTTTCCTGGGATCAACAGGGCATGCCCCAACCCCTCAACTGTTAAAGAGGCCTTACAGATCCCCACTGCTAAACCATATATATTTTTGTTTCTTATGATAAGACGCATTTAGTGATACCAACCAGGGCTCCATTGGGTCCATGCCCCACCCTCTCTACTTCATAAAAGGCCTAACTTTTCAGATGCTGAGTCCACATGGGTGCTCATTTGGACATGGGGGTTCATTTGGTGGATTAAAATGATATCATGTTAAAATACATGGCTGCCATTGGGCAGGATGGGCAGTGCCCACCTGAGCTCTGGTGAGCATAGTGGCCCATGGGCCTCTTGTTTAATAAATGAAAAGGTTTGGTGACAGTTTTCTCAGGAACTAAGAAAGCTAGAATACTGAAACTTTGTATGAACATGAAAAGTGGGTGGATGTATGGCCCTTACCAAAATAATGGCCAAAGGCCCATAACTCTTGGAGTTATCTCCCCTGATAGGATATTTTCTGCAAGTAAAAAAATCATTTCACTTTTCTAACCATCAAACCATGAAAAATATTTTCGATACAGTTTTCTCAGGTACTAAGAAAGCTAGAAAGCTGAAACTTTGTATAAACATGAACATTAGGTGGATTGTTTTCTCTGGAACTAAGAAAGCTCCCCTGATAGGTTAAAAGCTTTTAGAGTCAATGTGTCTTACTCCTCTGATAGCGCTATAGCGGGGCTATAGTCAGATCCTCTGACAGCTCTAGTTATTCCTGGATGGATTTAAATATTACTTGGCAGAAATGTTAACCATAATGTGACGAAGTGTCACACGCAAGACCCACAGCCGTACCTCAAAGGTCAAGGTCATACTTAGAGATAAAAGGTCAAAAAAGCGTCTTTTTTATTGTGTCCAATCTATAACTTTCTTATACCTGGATGGATTTAAATATTACTTAGCAGAAATATTAACCATAATGTGACAGTGTGTCACGCGCAAGACCCAGGTCCGTACCTCAAAGGTCAAGGTCATACTTAGAGGTGAAAGGAAAAAAAACCCGTCTTTTTTAACATCAACATTTTCCTACTCCTCTGATAGCGCTGCCGGGGCCCTAGTCAGTTTCACTGACAGCTCTAGTTTTTATTCAGATCAGCTTCAAATTTGCAGGTAACATGGACAGGCATAAAATCTCAGTTAATTTCGAATCGGAATATTGACCTCGGAGTTACATGACCTTGAGCGACAAATAATTTCCCCATAGACTTTACTTAGGGAAAATGTTGTGACTACGATAGCGACTTGAATTTTTTTCAGATCAGCTTCAAACTTGCAGGTAAAGAGGACAGACATAAAATCTCGGTTAAGTTCGATTTTGGGCCGAATCGGATTATTTGCCTTGGAGTTACCTGCCCTTGAGCATAAAAAAATACGTTGTGACCACGATAGCAACTTTATTTTTATTCATATCAGCTTCAAACTTGCAGGTAACGAGGACAGACATAAAATCTCGGTTAAGTTCGATTTTGGGACGAATCGGATTATTTGCCTTGGAGTTACCTGCCCTTGACCTTAAAAAAATACGTTGTGACCACGATAGCAACTTTATTTTTATTCATATCAGCTTCAAACTTGCAGGTAATGAGGACAGGCATAAAATCTCGGTTAAGTTCAATTTTGGGCCCAATCGGAATATTGACCTCGGAGTTACGTGACCTTGAGCGACAAAAAATTTGCCCATAGACTTAATTAGGGAAAATGTTGCGACTACGATAGCGACTTGAATTTTTTTCAGATCAGCTTCAAACTTGCAGGTAACGAGGACAGACATAAAATCACGGTTAAGTTCGATTTTGGGCCGAATCGGATTATTTGCCTTGGAGTTACCTGCCCTTGAGCATGAAAAAAAACGTTGTGACCACGATAGCAACTTTATTTTTATTCAGATCAGCTTCAAACTTGCAGGTAACGAGGACAGGCATAAAATCCCGGTTAAGTTCGATTTTGGGCCCAATTGGTATATTGACCTCGGAGTTACGTGACCTTGAGCGACAAAAAATTTGCCCAGAGACTTAACATAGGGAAAATGTTGTGACTACGATAGCGACTTGAATTTTTTTCAGATCAGCTTCAAACTTGCAGGTAACGAGGACAGACATAAAATCTCAGTTAAGTTAGATTTTGGGCCGAATCGGAATATTTGCCTTGGAGTTACCTGCCCTTGAGCATAAAAAAATACGTTGTGACCACGATAGCAACTTTATTTTTATTCAGATCAGCTTCAAATTTGCAGGTAACGTGGACAGGCATAAAATCTCAGTTAATTTCGAATCGGAATATTGACCTCGGAGTTACATGACCTTGAGCGACAAATAATTTGCCCATAGACTTTACATAGGGAAAATGTTGTGACTACGATAGCGACTTGAATTTTTTTCAGATCAGCTTCAAACTTGCAGGTAAAGAGGACAGACATAAAATCTCGGTTAAGTTCGATTTTGGGCCGAATCGGATTATTTGCCTTGGAGTTACCTGCCCTTGAGCATAAAAAATACGTTGTGACCACGATAGCAACTTTATTTTTATTCATATCAGCTTCAAACTTGCAGGTAATGAGGACAGGCATAAAATCTTGGTTAAGTTCAATTTTGGGCCGAATCGGAATATTGACCTCGGAGTTACGTGACCTTGAGCGACAAAAAATTTGCCCATAGACTTAATTAGGTAAAATGTTGCGACTACGATAGCGACTTGAATTTTTTTCAGATCAGCTTCAAACTTGCAGGTAACGAGGACAGACATAAAATCTCGGTTAAGTTCGATTTTGGGCCGAATCGGAATATTTGCCTTGGAGTTACCTGCCCTTGAGCATAAAAAAATACGTTGTGACCACGATAGCAACTTTATTTTTATTCATATCAGCTTCAAACTTGCAGGTAACGAGGACAGGCATAAAATCTCGGTTAAGTTCGATTTTGGGCCAAATCGGAATATTGACCTCGGAGTTACGTGACCTTGAGAGACAAAAAAATTTGCCCATAGACTTAACGTAGGGAAAATGTTGTGACAGAAATAGCGACTTGAATTTTTAGCTCACCTCAGCCAAAGGCTCCAGAGAGCTGATAGTATACCAAGGCTCCGGAGTATGTCGTCTGTCGTCCGTCCATCCGTCGTCCACACTTTCAATGAAGCATATCTCAGAAGGCAGTCGACCAATCTTGTTTAAATTTTATGTGTAGCACCATTGGGCAAGGGGAAAGGCTGCATTAGGTTTTGGAGCTAGTCTGGTTCATTTGTTCCTTCATTCTTCTTTCTCTCCATATAGAGATAATAGACCAATGTTAAATTTTTAATCAAAGATTTCTCAGGAACTATAAAAGCTAGAAGCATCAAATTTGGTATTCAATAGAATAATGATGACTTATTTTGTGTAAGACACATTGGGCTTTCTCAGCTTATTTGTTCATCTGTTCTTTCATTCTTCTTTCTCTCCATTTTGACCAATGTTAAATTTTCGTCAAAGATTTCTCAGGAACTATAGAAGCTAGAAGTCTCAAACTTGGAATGCAATGCAATAATGATGACTTATATCCTGTAAGGGTCAATGGGCTGGATTCTATTAGCAGATTTAGTAGTCAAGTCTGTGAATTGTTAAAACTTAAGTTCCTCAGGTGAGCGGTTTAGGCTCATTGAGCCTCTTGTTTATGTAGAGGATTTCCCTAGGGCTCAAGAACGGGTTGACTCAGCCACGGTAAACGAGCCATCGAAGTTCTACTGTACTTCTTTCTTTTATATTTGTTTGTTTGATTTTGAAGTTTAACGGCCCAGCCAACACTATTTAGGTTATATCGAGCCAGTCAGCTTACCTCTTTATCAGTTTATCACTTCTTGGGTAGGCTTAAACATATGCTGTTAACCATTACAGTGCACACTCTTTTGCCAGAAACTGACAACTGCCTCTCTTGATTCAGGGGAAGGGAGAAATGACCATAGAAAATCTGTCATAATCAATCTCACTCGCGTATTGGACGCAGCTACCAAGGCCGGCTTCTTCTATATACACCTCAAATTCTTTATATCACTATTGTGGAGGTCCTATTTCATAGAACTTACAATAAATAAACAAACCAGACTCCCCTACAATTGAAAATCGACCTGAGTTGATGAGTCTGTTACCGTAATGATCGTAAGTATTGGAACAGATAAGCCTACGCAAACCATGCAGTCTTCAGGAGCAGTCTGATCAGGGTCTACACTGTTTGCCATTCGATCTGCATCTTTTAGACGCCCTGCTGGATCATGGAACAAATTTGTTGAAATCTTAGGAGAATTACAGCAAGGCCTCGAAGTGTCAGAATTTTTAGGATTTTCAGAGTACAGTAAAATTCCTATATTAAGACCACCTTTGGGGCTGTTCAAGATTGGTCTTAAAAAGACCACCTTTGGGACTGTTTAAAAGTGGTCTTTAAGACCACTTTTGAACAGTCCCGTAGGTGGTCTCTGACCAGAGGACAATGTATGCAGAAAACACAAAGAAAGAATTAACTGCAACCTACTAAGTAAGCCTTTGAAAGCAGGATTAGTCTTAATTTTAGATGGTCTTAAATGTGGACACAAAACCGTTCAAACTCCTATGAAATAACTTTAGATGAATCTCTTTGTATCAAGTTAGTTTGACAAGCAAATGTCATTCATCAGAGAATTCTAAAACTAGATCAAGCAATTGATTGGTCTCATTTTGGCAAACACTTTCTGATTGACATTTATGATGTATTTTGATTGGACAGTGCAGGAGCCAGCAATGAAATGTACACCACCTTGTGCTTTGAATTTATTTCTGTCTGGCAGTTGACTGATAGGATGTTAGGATGTATTGAATGATGTTTCAAGTCATAATGAAATGAAGCTCATCAAAGTGTGAACGGTTTGTGTCCACAGGTGTAGCGGAATTTCACTGTAGTTGTATTAGGGATAGAGGTAACCATTACTGTAACAACTCTGATTATTCTCATTTAAGGTTTGGGACAGGAGAACATTACGAGAAGAACATCCAGTCCCAGTGGGAACTCTAGCTGGACATTATGATGGCGTTACTTACATTGATCCAAAGGTAAGGTTCATGTCAGTCAATTTTCAGGAAATTCTAGAGGGATATAAAAACATTGTTTGTTTTCTATGACCTTCCCTCCCTTGCACTGATCGTTATGGTTTTCACATCATTGTGGCATTGTGCATTCTTTCATATCTCCAAAATGGTTATCTTTCTGATTAAAATTTGAAATATTTTTCTTACTTATACTGCACACATAGATTGTGGGTGCTCGTTAGAACTGCCTCATTGAGGCGGTCCTAAAGTTTACCCACAACCTATGTCTTGGAGCACAAAATTAATAAGACAAATAATGTATACCCCTGTAAACCCCAGTATGCTTTATATAAGTGGGATTTTTTTTGGTTTTGGTTTTACGGCCCTTTCAAGATTATTTCACTCATATCGAGCCGGTCGTTAATCAGAGGTGGGCAAAAACTGGAGTACCCGAAAAAAAACACCTGACCTTCCGTTGCAGAACTTGGCGTCTCACATGTGACCCGAGCAAGGCTCGAACAACAGCGTTGAGAGACCTAATAACTAAGAATCAGTGCGGAGGCCTGTACATAAGTGGGATTTACAAAGGTGTTCATTACACAGACTTGTTAACATGTTTTAGAAGGGAAAGTGATGAAATCACTTAAATTGATCCAAAGGTAAGTTTCAAAACAGCCATTTGATTTTTTCAGAAAGCCCAATAGGATAATAATATAAGAATCTTATATGGGTGTGATGGAAAAATCCGTCACAAGGGTCACCTGTCCAGCATCACGAGGCTTGCCGAGTGATGCCTGACAGTGATCCTGAGGGACGGATTTTTCTATCCACCCCTCACACCCATATAGGATTCTTTTTATTGCATACATTTCATTTCTATTGCAAATTTTTATTGCTCACTTAGGTTACCGACGTCCGCCATTTTGTGATGACACAACAGGAATGTTTAGTGACATCACACATGACGATGCCGCACATGAGGTTGTAATCAACCAGTGCATTTATCAAACACGCGATTATATTCGATTTGGGGTCGGAACACCAGGGTCAGAACATAAATTTCTATCCCAGGGTAAAATCACGGATTTCCTTGTCTGGTGTGAAAGAAATTGATGGTTAGTAACAGAGTTCCCACTCACGCAAAATTGGCCGATTCGCTCAAATAGATCTATGACAACCCACAGACTTGAATCCGGCGCATAGAACTTCCGCCCATCCGAAATTGACTGGGGCGAATCGGCCGATTTTTTCCAAGCGTCCAAAATTGACGGGCGCGAATTAATGAGATGAAACCACCGCTACAGTTTTTTCTGCATGCGATAGGTAAATGACGTCATCGGACCCCAGCAACCCCACTCGTGTCTATTGTTTTATCTTAATGGGTCGTATCTCTTTCATAAAAAAATTGTTTGGAAACGGAAAAAATATCTCGATAGCAAAACGGTTGTGGAAAACAGCGCTTTCTGTAAGCTCCGTGTCAATAACCAACAACAGCATACGGATGTGTTAACACAAATTAAAGTGTTCAACTTTTCTCGCCAAGCGTCTGCTATTTGGCGCCAAAACATAATCATTCACGAGATAGTAGAATAGTCGTAGCAACTCATCTTAGGAGCAATTAAATAATTTTCACATTGATTGCGGATTAAATTTTATGATCGGGGAATAAACGCAAATTAGAGTCATAAGTTGACCATATTTTCACACCTTATCGACATGCACCGCAGGGTGGCAATTATATGACAGGGATTAACAATAGTGTCATAATTGAAACGTTATAAATCATCAAACAGTGTAAATCCAAATCAGATGTGTGCAGCGTCTTTCTGAGGTGTCTGATCTGGGACTGCACTGTTTGCCGATGTCCCAAAAAAGGCCGCGGGCATATGTGTGTTAATAAAATAAATAACAATGGTGAACAGGTAAAGTCTTTTCAACATTTTAATGTAAAATACATGCTTTCTGGTGATACTCGCACGCACATGCATTTTCCCGCCTTTTGAAGACGATCGCTTGTTCCGTTGTGTGTTACAAAAACTGGCCAAATTTTTACTTTTTCTCACTTACGCATCCACCAAAATTTCAGCAAATGTTCCATGCGGGTAATACAACAGAATAACAGTTTTCCCCCAGATTTTGGAAAAAAAGGGGGTGCGGGTAGTATGCAAATGCGGGTAATACACACCCGAATACGGTAACAATTATGGACAAGTATACAGGTTTTCTCACACATTTCTTTTTGTTGCAAAATTTCATACCCCCTGAATTTGATTCTTACCCCCAGTTTTTGTACCCAGGGGGTAAGTTTACCCCCAGAAATAAACTTGAGTGGGAACACTGAGTAAGCCTTGATTATTTTCTACAGTAGTTCTCTCCCTTCCATTGATTTTTAGAAGGACAGTTGTGAAACAGAATAAAGTTAATAAGTGTTAAACATTAAGAATTTGAACCAAATTTTAATAGCATCATAAATTATTAATTATAGATTTTGCCACAAAGATTTTTGCTAAGTAGCAAACAGTGTAGACCCGGAGCAGTCTGATCAGGGTCCACACTCTTGGTCTATGCTTATTTCTATGATCTTTTGGTTTCCAGATATTTATGGTAAATACTGTATGCATGAGGTTTACGGGGAATGGGAACACCTTCAGGGGAGGCAACTCTTCCAAAAAATTTTTTGTCTCCCATGTCAATTGGGGTCAACTCTTAAAGGAAATAATTTGCTCCTGAGGAGCAAATTTTTTCCTTTAAGAGTAGACCCCTTTTTCCGTGGGACAGGGCTTATAGAAAGGCAAACAGTAAGTCCTCAAAGTGGTCTCCCTTCGAAAAATGGCAGAAAAATGTGCCAGGTATTCCCATTCCCCTCAATACTCGATCTCTATGTAGATTTCGTTTTAAATTTTAACCCACTGTACTTACAGTATGTATTCTGTCAGACGGGCCTGAGCAAAAAGTGTAGTCCAAGATGATATGCTGCGAGAATGCGGCAACTCATCAGGGTCTATACTGTTTGCCACTCATATAGAGAAGGCTCTGCTGGTATGGACATGTGGAACGCTCCAACGGAGCAGTCAAGACTGGTAGGTGGAAAGCGGGGCCCTGGAAGACCCAAGAAAACCTGGAAGCAGATGACAGAGAGATTGCAGAGAATGGAAGCTCTCTGCTATCAATCCTCATGATAGACAAGCCTGGAGATTTGGTGTAAGATCTGCCATGCATGCAGCAAGCCAGCTACCTGGAAGGGGGCCACTTTTGTGGATGTTGCCTCTGTACTTGCACGTTAATCAAAAATCCATTGATGATGATAATGATGATGATGATGACTCATCCTGCTGTTTTTACACACAACTTGATGTAGTGAATTGTACTTGTTAACCCTTGTCCTGCTAATCCCGGATATGCCTTATCTTTGAAACAATGTAGATCCAGATCAGATGGCTTCTGACGAAGCCATCTGATCGGGATCTACATTGTTTGCCATTCAGGTTGTGAATGTGTTGCAATAATTTGTATCAAGCAATCTGATTGGTTGATAATCGGTAGTGGGTGTGGCATATATGAATATTCAGCAGAACAAGGGTTAAAATTTTAAAACAAGTATGGTGAGGCTTTTAGGTGTCCGAATATTTTTAATAAACATCACGAAAACATGCCTATATAATTTTGACCCCCTTGAACCCCACTTTTATATAGTAAAACTGGGGTTTAGAGGGGTAAACATTATTTTTCTTATTTGTGCTATAAAAACATAGATTATGGGTACTTGTTAGAACCGCCTCGATGAGGCGGTTCTATCGAGTACCCACAATCTATATTTTGAGCAGAAATAAGAAAAATATCACATATTTTCATCTTAAAATTTTCATTTTTTTCGGCGATAAAGGATGCAGTGTACTTGTATAGCCGTGTTTTTGTAATGATACTCCATTTTCTGTCCGATTTAGGGAGATGCTCGCTACTTCTTGTCCAACTCAAAGGATCAGTCGATGAAATTATGGGATATACGACTAATGTCTTCCAGTTCAGCAGTAGAGGTAAGGCATCCTTCCATTCTACCAGAAATTGTCAACCTGACAGGCTACTGTTCCAAGGGAAATTACTCTATATTAAATTCTGTGCATCCCGTTTTACAGGGGGATGATTTGAAAGGAAAGAATGTGCTTCCATAAATTTGAATTTTTGCCTATAAAGAAAAATTACCAATTCATGCATCAAGTGAGGGGTTTAGCTCTATTGATTGATTGCTCATGCACATTTTAAGAACTTCAATCAGACAATGCTTTGGGCACTTTTTGTCGCACCTGCTTTTAGCATGGCCCAATGAAGGAGTACTGATTTTGTTGCATCCATAACCCTAGATAAGAGGGGGTATCCACATGTTATTTTTCTTTTTTCTGCACGAAAACATGTTCTGGGTACACATTAGAAGCGCCTCAGTTCTGCACGAACACCTATGTTATGGGTAGACATTAGAAGCACCTCACCGAGGTGCTTCTAATGTGTACCCACAACATATATTTTCGTGCAGGAATAAGAAAATATTAATATCAATACTTTTTCAGATGAAAAAAACCACCTTATCTGGAGCTATGTACATCTGCTTTAAGGTTGGCATGCTACGCGTGTCAAGGTATTTTGTTGCATCATGTGATTTCTGTCCATTCGTTTGTCCATCCATTTGTCAATCTGTTGACATTCGGGTTAATCCCAGTATCAACACAAATGTTCAAGTTCATGATTAGAACAATAAGAGATAAAACGACAATACATTTATACATTTGCATCAGCACACCCCCCCCCCCACCCACACACACACTCACACTCATCAGAGCTAGGAGAAATAGATTGTGGGCTGCTTGGTGCTTCCATGCAGAGCTGAAACTGACAAAACTTGAGTACTGTTAAACTGCTTAGAAGCTTTAAGCCTTCCCAGGAAAAGTGGTGCGAGTCAGACCGCCCCTTAAACCCTAGCAGTTTCTTGGGCATTTGGGCTTCAGATGTCAATACATCTCAGTGTTGGGTAAAAGTCCCACAAAATTGGAAGCAACATGTCCAAAATAATGCTGACGGGGACATACACAAACACGTGCATCTTGGAATATGTACCTGAACACAGATTTTGCGACATAGCCTCAGGGATTCTGCTGACCCAAAATGCAGCCTGAACAAATTGTCCAGACAGCTCCATCATTTATCGGACATACTGCATTCCGTTTGTACAAGACTCTGTGTGTAAAGATGAAATTTTCTTGTATGAAAATAGTCAATGTTACTATTTACGGGATAACTGTATTCAAAATTGTGATTTGGGGAGGTAAATTGTCGGTTTTACGGTCGGAAATTTCGTTTTACGGCGACGCGTTAGTGGAGCCGTAAAACGTAATTTGCGACCGTAAAACCGACGATTTACCTCCCCAAATCACAATTTTGCAATACAGTTATCCCCATTCTAATGCACTTTTACAGTTGTTTTGTTAAAATTTGTACTATTTTGCAAAAGGCGGCAAACGCGGTGAGCTGCGTAAAACCAAATGCCAGCCAATGAAAAGCGACGTTACTTGATGACGTCGGGTTTCCGACAGTATATCGCAGAATATACTGTCGCAAATTTTTGACGTTATCCAATCAGACGTCGCATTACATACGCAAGTGCATTAGAATTAATTAACAATTTATTGGCTCCAAGAACAATATTGATGTAAAGAAGAGTCCAAAAACTATTTCAGGACATTTTGTCCTGACTGGCCTGAAATTTTTCAGACATGCAGGCCTCCTAGCAAAACCTATAAAACCTATAATAACCTATAATTTTGTGCCAAACCTATAAAACCTTTATGTTCATAAAACCTATAAAAAACCTGTATTTTCATGAAAAACCTATATTTTTCACTTTTTGAACCTTCTTGCGACTCAACCCTAACTTTTCTTCAAAATGCACTACTATTTTTTACTTTTTTAGTCCCATAAAAAGTGATGAAAACTGTCAAAAAATTGTATTTTTTCCTCGCCTGTTCACTCGCTCGGACTTTGTAAAATTTAGATCAACTTTATCTGAGTAATTGTGGCACAAAAATTCATCAAATATTTTTTCTTCAGTTTTAAATCTTTATGTAAGTTTGGAAGACTCTTTTTTTAACCAGTATTTTTATTGAAAAACCTGTAAATAACCTATATTTTGAGTTAGAAGAACCTATATTTTCAAAGTGGGCCACTAGGAGGCCTGGATATGTCCATCCCCAAACAAAATCCCAGGTGGCCTTTGGTGGAATTCTTGTCTTATGTCTTAGGTAGTATAATCAGTCTTCTTGTCTGTTATTCAGCGTACCAAGAAAGCTGTTGCTAAACAGAGGTGGGATTACAGATGGCAACAAGTGCCTAAAAACTGTAAGTGCTTTGTAAGTGCCAAGAATGAAAATAACTTACAATATACAGTAAAATTCCTATATTAAGACCACCTTTGGGACTGTTCAAACGTGGTCTTTAAGACCACTTTTGAACAGTTCCAAAGGTGGTCCCTGGTCAGAGGATACTGTTTTCAGAAAACACAAAGAAAAAATAACTGCATCCCCCTAAATAAACTTTTTAAACCAGAATAATTCTTAATTTTAGGTCTTCGTAATAGCGGAATTCCACTGTATATAACATACATCCTTTGCCTCACCTTTATTCGGCCCCCGCACATAGGGGCTGGAAGAAATAGATGGGCTGCATGATGCTTCCATGCAGAGCTGAAACCGGCTGCCCATGTGTACTGGTAAACCGCTCAGGCAAAGCGTTGCGAGTCGGACCGTCCATGCTTATAAACCATATTGGTTTCATTGGGTGACAGGGCTTGAGATGTCATTTCATCTCAGTGTCGGGTAAAAGTCCCACAAAATTGGAAGCAACCTCTCCAAAATGACTGTACAGTGTTGACAGGAACGTTAAACCTCAAATCAAACAAATTGCCTCACCTTTAAACAAACACTCTCTTATTTACTTGTTAACATATTATAGAAACAGTATTTTAATTTTTTTTCGGCCCCCACCCTTCGGGGCTTGAAGAAATATATGGGCTGCATGATGCTTCCACGCAGAGCTGAAACCAACCCGCACACGAGTACTGGTAAACCGCTCAATGTCGGGTAAAAGTCCCACAAAATTGGAAGCAACGTCTCCAAAATGACCTTTACAGTGTTGACGGGGACATTAAACCTCAAATCAAACATACAAAACTTTCATTTTTTCTGGGACTAGGTCTGGACTAGGTCTGGAAAGACCTATTTCCATACTCGCAGCATTCTTTGTGATTTTGTGTTTACCGGCAAGCTCTCATTCCTGAAATAACTATACACAAACTCAAAGTATATCACGTGAACAAGTCCGTGAAATGAACACCCCCCTAAACCGCACTTTATAGAGAAAACTGGGGTTTAAGGGGGTCTACATTATTTTCCTTATTTCTGTTCCTAGACATAGGTTGTGGGTACTCGTTAGAACCGCCTCAATGAGGCGGTTCTAACGAACACCCACAACCTATGTTTGCTTTATGAATAAGGAAAGTATCATAGATTTTCGTCACAAAAGTAGCCATTTTGGAGATGTGAAAAAATGCACTATGTCGCACGGGTGTGGTATCGTAATGAGACTTTCAGTATCTTGCTTTTACTTGTAATGGATATGTCCACACAAGTGAAATGTGATGTTTAGAATGCATATGACAAAAATTTTAGAGGAAAGGCTGTGATAATTTATATTGAATGTAACAGTAGCATATAGATTTCAACTAAAAGTATACCATTTTGTGAAAATTTCCTTTATTTTTTTCCGCAGTGTGTAGAAAAGGCAAACTAGACGGTGATACATCTGTGATGACTTACAAAGGACACTCTTTATTACACACGTTGATACGATGCCACTTTTCTCCGGAGTTTACTACGGGACAGAGATATGTATATACTGGCTGTTCCACTGGAAGTCTTGTCAGTAAGTACACAAAACTCCTTGGTTAGGTAGCCTGATATGACCTAAATAGTGTTGAATGGGCTGTTAAACTACAAAACAAACAAACAAAAAATCTTATGCTGTGGAATTCCTGAAAGAACATGTTAACAAGTCTGTGTAATGAACCCATGTAACCCCACTATATATAGAGAAAACTGGTGTTTATAGGATATGCATTATTTTGCTTATTTCTGCTCCAAGACATAGGTTGTGGTACTGGTTAGAATCGCCTCATTGAGGCAGTTCTAACCAGCTTTCACAACCTATGTTTGGAGTATAATTAAGAAGGATATCACAGATTTATATCAGAAGTTTAACCAATTTGAACATCTGAAAGAAAGCATTTTGTCACATGGATGTGTTATCGTAATGACAAGTTCTAATCTGTAATTGACCGGCCCCGATAGCTCAGTTGGTAGAGTGTCCGCTCTGGGGAACGGGAGGTCTCGGGTTCGATCCCGGGCCGCGACATACCAAAGTCGTTAAAAATGGTACTAGCTGCTCCTCGTTTGGCACTCAGATTTACGGGGTAGAGCTAGGACTGGTTGATCCAGTGTCAGGATAATGTGACTGGGTGTGGTATGTAATGTGTCTGGGACATGATACTTCAGTGAGGCAGCACTATAAACGTGGGCATTGAGCTCACTGTCGCAACCAGACACCGTCGTGATATGACTGAAAAATTGTTGAAAGTGACGTTAAACCCGAATTCACACACACACACACACACACACACACACACACACACACACACACACACACACACACACACACACACACACTAATCTGTAATTGAGCTATCAGAGTCATTAACTCATAACATACCAATCACAGCAATTGTCGTCTGCTTTATTGTCTGCCAGTAACTTTGAAAGTCATTTTTGCAAACAGTGTGGACCCCAATCAGACTGCTCCTCTAGGAGCAGTCTGATTGGGGTCCACACTGTTTCCCTGAATGCAAAAAAATTTGCTTGAAAACTTTGCTAAAAGATGCAGCAGACGGCATAAACAGACGGCATTTTCAGATACAGTTTACATGGCATCTTGAGGGTTAAGTTTCTCTCTATGTACGTTTCAGTATATGATACTTTGAGTGGTAACATTGTTCGGCGACTAGAGGGACATAGATCCTGTGTCAGAGATGTTTCATGGCACCCATACGAGAACAACATAATGACTGCATCAGTAAGTTCTTGTTTGTTTCTTGGTTTAAACAATATTTATTCATTTCATTTGACAAGTCAGTTCGAACAGTACATGTACAATTTACAATGACAGGATTTGAAAACAAGCGAAACGCTTATACTAATCATGTCCTGATCATCTCCATCTTCTTTGTTTCTTAACCTATATTGCACTGAATGGACACAGTTGGGCGGTGGAAAAAGAAATTTGAGACTGGTGTTGAGTCCATCAAAAATGCACCGAAATCAGGAAGGTCAAAATCTGCATCTCGTGAAGAAATCGTTTCCAAAATAAAAGAAATCATTGAAGGAGATGCCAGATTTACAGTTCGTGATATTGCATATATCACTGTCAATGGTTCACCTTATTTTGAAGAAGCATTTGAAAGTCTACTAGATAGGTGCCACATCTGTTGACTGATGAGCAAAGGAGGCAACAGGCTAAAGTGACCAAAAAGCTGCTTCAAATGTTTCCAAACTATCACAAAAAGCAGTTTGCCAATGTCATCACAGGTGATGAAACCTCGGTCCATTACTATGAGCCCGTCAGAAAGGTTAGCAATAAGATCTGGGTCCACTAAACACAGCCAATGCGCAATAATTGCCAAACGTTCTTTGAGTACAAAGAAGGTTAAGCCCCCCAGTGGAAATCTTTCCACTGACCGTTCCAAGGCGGTTCTTCTTTGGCGGTTTATTTATGTTGTTGTTTGTTACCTACTGTGTGCATCACTTGTGTCTTTTTATTTTGGATGGCCATTTGGCCATTTTGTGGGAAAGTAGCGGTCCTTATGGCCTTCCTTTGTTTAGGTTTCCATTATGGTCTGGTCGCTTCATGTTTGTGTTTCTTTCCCTTTGGTGTCTTTGATGGGTGGAGTAAGTTAATTGTTTTGATTCCTGATCTTTGTTTTACTTCTACTTTGTATGCAATCTTCTTCTCTGGTGAAGGAGTCACAATAAAAGTGCCAGTGAAAAGAGGCAAAAGCATCACTGGAAAGTACTACAAAGACGTAGTACTGAAGAAACTTAAAAAGTATTCTCAGAAACGACGCTCTGCCACTGGTTTTAAACATGCCCGTCTTCTACATGACAATGTCCTTGCTCATACCTCAGCAATAGTTACGGCATTTTTGAAGAAAGAAAAATTAACTGTTTTGCCTACCCATACCTTGCCCCATGTGATTTCTTTTTGTTTCCGAAGTTGAAATCATTCCCTGCTGGGTGGAAATACCAGTCCCAACAGGCACTTGGATCTGCCATTCATTAGTACCTTATTATTTTGCCCAAATCAGTGTACCGTGACACCTTCAAGAAGTGGATACATCGATTGAAACTTTGCACTTCTAGCCACGGGGAGTACTTCGAGGGCATGAAATGAGCACTTTTGGGCCAACTTGAAATTTGAAGTCTCCAGATAGAAATATTCAATTCCTTTTGAACATCCCTAGTAAGAGCTTTAGTGATAATATTTGGTACAAACATACATCTAGTGATGGCAACTTTAACTCTCAGCGGTTAAGATGCATTCCTTTTTCTTCTTCTTCAACTCTCAGTTGCTAAGATGCATTTCAGTTTCTTCTTCTTCTTCTTCTTCTTCTTCTTCTTCTTCTTCTTCTTCCCATACATTAAACAGCCCACTCTGGAGCATTGTAATAATTCATCTCCCAGCTTCTTCAGTGACCGACATCTTCAGTCATCTTTGAGAATTTCTGCCACTTTCTGTCATTGTGGCAAAAATATTGTAGACAGGGCAGATAATATGAATGTTCATACTGGAAAACTTGAAAATGGAATGGTAGATTCGAGAGAGATTGTAGGACCAGATGTATAAAAGAAGCCATACACATAAGGTTGCACACCTCAGTCATGAATCTGGACAAGAAGGCCTACAATCTGACTCAAATCTACAATCTAAGTTTTGGTACAATGACAGAAAGTGGAGGAAATTCCTTCAGACAGTTGAAAATGCCAGTGGCAGAAAAGTTCAGAAGAAGGTCACAGTTCATTACGAAAACATGCCTATACAAATACATTGTAAACTTTATCGCCGAACAATCAAAAGTTTTAAGATGAAATTTTTTTTATATTTTTCTTATTTCTGCTCAAAATCTAGATCGTGGGTACCCACAATCTATATTTTTGAACAGAAATAAGAAACATGGTTTACCCCTGTAAATCCCAGTTTTACTATATAAAAGTGGGGTAAAAGTGGGGTTCAAGGGGGTCAGAATTATGCAGTCATGTTTTCATGATGTGATGGCAGAAACTGTCGTTGCAAATAAACTTTTAGGGTTACGATTTGAAGAAACTTGAAAACATGTCAGAGAATATTTTTTTTCCAGTGGGATGGCTGTATTGGAAGATGGGAATATAAGACGCCAGCTTTGTATGAGGAGAATAGCATAGAGACTAGTTCTGATGATTCGGAGGATGATAGTTTCTTCACTCGGCGAAGTGCGCGGCTGCGGAAAAAGAAGAAATCGCTGAAGCGACAACGACAAGCCAGTTTTTGTGATGCAGTTCCTAAGCGTGGCTTATTTGATTGATCTTTTAACCAATAGAATTTGAAAATGAGCAGACGACTTTTTGTTCAGCAGACGTCATTTTGAAATGTTTCCCATTGCTTTCTTATTCAAAACAGAGCTTTATATTTCATTCAGACTGTCTCGAGACAGTGTGAATGAAATGTTGAGCCCTGTGATGAACAAGAATTAATATGCTTTGAACAAAAATTATTTAGAAAAGACAAGGCAAGATTTACGTTTGTAACATAAAGTTGTCTTTGTTGATGTTGACAGCAGTGTGGGTCAGAGGTTAATAGCTGAACTTAAATTCTATAAATAGGTTAACCTTGACCTTGTTCATATTATGGAAGCCAGCATGTATGTATGGCAATAATCAGGTTTAAAAATAATCTTCATAGATTTTCATATTTATATTATGGATTAAGTGTTAAGGAGTGTTATGTGTCAAGCTTTTTTGAGGAATCAGGAAAGTAAATGCGCTTATATAGAGCTAGATTTCTAATATACCGGTAAACCACGTTTCATAAACCAGACTCATTTTCAGCTTGAAACCCATCGATTTAGAGGTGAATAAAAAAGGATTTTTTTTTGTGATACATTGTGATAGTTTTGTGCCATGTGACAAAAAAGTACTTTCTGACTTTGGAGAATGTCTGTCCAGAGCTTTGCTTGGTAATGCAAGTAGACCAAAGCTGGACTGGGTCTATGAATTTCTTCTTATGTTTGCTTATCTCATGATTACAAGCAGTTTGTGGACTGGTTGATCCAGACTTTGGTTTGAGATTAATGGATTCACTTCAAACTTGGTTTGAGATTTATGGTTACTCTTCCAAGGGAGATTATCCAACTTTGGTTTGAGGTTAATGAATATGCTTCCAAGGGAGATTATCAAGCTTTGGTTGTAGATTAATGGATACACTTTCAAGAGAAATGGTCAATTATACCTGAATTTTGGGAGAAAAGTGGCTACACTTAAAAAATCTCATCCCACAAGGACTATCCACTGATTCTTTTAGGAATAGAGGAATATCCACCGCAATCATGAATATAATGAAAGGGTTTCTACTGTGTCCTGCTGAATCAGACCATCCACTACCTTTCCAAATAGTGTAGATACAGATCAGATGGCTTTTTCAGAAGCCATCTGATCTGTATCTACACTGTTTGACATTTAGTTTGTGAATTTGTAGGAATAGACTATATCAAGTTGTTTGATAGGTTGAAAATTAGAAATGGCTGTGGCAAAGTTAATTTATTCAGCAGAACAAGTTTAACCATTACGAGAACACGCCTATATAACTTTTATATAGTAAAACTGGGGTTTAAGGGAGTATACATTATTTTTCTTATTTCTGCTCAAAAACATAGATTGTGGGTATTTGATAGAACCGCCTCATCGAGGCGGTTCTATCGAGTCCCCGCAATCTATGTTTTGAGCAGAAATAAGAAAAATATCACAATTTTTCATCTTAACATTTCTAATTTTTGACCAAAAAATTGGCAATGTATGTGTATAGGCGTGTTTACGTAATGCAACTAATTCTCATGTGCAAAAGTGTCTTCCTTGGAATAATAATGGCAGAAACTATTCATCTGAACCCTTAGAATGTCAATCACAACAATTGTTGTCTGCTTTGTTGTCTGCCGATTACTTTAAAAAGTCGCCAGCCTTGGTAGCTCAGTCGGATGCGCTTCTGACTGGTGATCAGGAGGACGAGGATTCAATACCTGCCGGGGTCGGCAACATTCTTTCCTTGAGGTTGATCATAAAATCTTTTCTACTTTTATTCTCTCCCTTCCGCTGATTCAAGAAGGGCAGTTGTCAGTTTTTGGTGAAAGAATGTGCACTGTACTGGTTAACTGCTTACGTATAAGCCCAACCAGGAAAATTGTGGATAGGTAAACTGACCAGCTAAAAAATGACCTAAAATAGTGTTGACTGGGCCGTTAAAGTCCAATACAAAAAAAAAAAAACAAAATACTTTAAAAGTCATTGTTGCAAACAATATTGACCCAGATCAGACTGCTTTTAGCAGTCTGATCAGAATCCACACTGTTTGCCTGGAAAAATATTTTTAGGAAGTTTGCAAGAAGATTCAGCAGGGGACATAAACAGACGACATTTTCATTTGAAATGCAGTTGTCATTGACATCATAAGGGTTAAAGAATTAATTATCTGTGATAGTATAGGAAATAAATAGTCATTGGTTTGTTGAATGAAGTGTTGACTCTTTACATCACAAAGGAGGGAAAGGACAAGGTGATGTGACATTTGTTGAAGTCTAACTTGACCTTTAATAGCTCTCCAAGTGCTTTGCTAGAGCAAATGACAATATTTTTTTTCCATAGAAAAAAGGCTTGACATTTCATGTGAATTGTCTGCTGGAGCAGACAATTCACATGAAATGACAAGCTTTATTTTCTCAGAAAAAAAAAAAAAAAAAATTGGATTGAAATTCTAGTGCAGATGAAAATCTGTATTTTTCTTGTTTTCCAGAGAAAAACCGGCTTGACATTTCATGTGAATCGTCTGCTTGAGCAGACAATTCACATGAAATGACAAGCCTTATTTTCTCAGAAATGACTAGCCTTATTTTCTCAGAAAAATAAGAAAATCAGTGTATTGAAAACCCGATCTGCTTGTCATATTTAGCACTTGAAGGTCTAAACAAGCAAAGACGGGAAGATTAGGCATATTATAGAGCTGTAAGGTTTTTGATTTTGGTACATACAAAGCAGAAATCTTTGAAGGAATTTTCAAGCTTGAAAGTTGGTGCTAAGTTGATTTGCAGATTGTTTCTGAATGTGGCATTTGCCATGATTTGGAGTCTGCAGAATGAGTGGAGATGGAAAGGATACAAGGTCATATTCTGTGTGTTGGTGTATCATAGGACTTGGAGGGCATTAGATGTTACAGGAGGGACAGCAGGGACTGTGTTACAGAAGATATATAAAGCAGTATAATAGAGGAAGGATGTTTTTGACGAAGAAATGTACAGAGCCGGAAAGGCTACAATGTCATACACTGTGTGTTGGCATATCATAAGACTTGGAGAGCATTTTTAGAGTATCATAAGTGGGGGGGGGGCATTAAATGCGACAGGAGAGACACAGGGACAGTGTTACAGAAGATATATAAAGCAGTGTAATAGAGGAAAGACAGTTTTGAAGAATAGATAAGAAATATTATAGTTGTAAAGGATTCAATGCCATACTCGGTGTGATGGAGTATCATAAGACTTGGACGACATTAAATGTTACAGGAGGGACATAGAGACAGTGTTACTTGAGGTATCTAAAGCAGTATAATAGAGGAAGAATGTTTTTGAAGAAATAAAATTGTTCAGAGCTGGAAAGGATACAATGTCAAACTCAGTGTGTTGGAATATCATAAGACTTGGAGGGGCATTAAATGTGACAGAAGGGACACAGGGATGGTGTTACAGGAGATATATAAAACTGTATAATAGAGGAAGAATGTTTTTGAAGAAGAAATAAGAAATTTTACATATGGAACTTTACTGTGCACTCAGATAAAAAATGGTATTTCATGAGGTTACAACAGTGTTACAGGAGGTATATAAAGGATTGCAAGAAATGTACGTAGATTGTGTCAGAAGTGATGGAAATGGTATAGGGTTGTGACAGGAGTGATAAAAATGCTATATGATTGTGATAGGAGTGGCAGAAATGCTATAGGATTGTGACAGGGGTGAGAAATGCTTTAGGATTATGACAGGAGTGACATAAATGCTATTGTACTGTGACAGGACTGACAGAAATGCTATAGGAGTTCATAACATAGCAGGAGAGACAGTCAGTAAGTGGTATTATTGACAGATGACAGGAAAGATAATAGGAGAGAAAATAGTTGAGAAGAGACAGATGATACAGGGGATTTGCAAATATTGTACAGACCACCTTTAGCCTTGGACTGCTAATAATTACTAGCAGATGACATTGTCAGATTGTTTTCATGTATCATTTACAGAAAAGGCTTGACATTTCACATATGTGAATCATTCACATATATGTAATGTCAAGCCTTATTTTCTATGAGAAATAATTAAAAAACTGATTGTCATCTGCTTCAGGGTTTTGTGTAGCATTTGAAGGTTATCACTCTGCATGCTGGGTATTTTTTCAGCAGATGGCATTTTGAGATATTTTCCTTGTTTTATCCAGAAAACAGGATTTGACATTGCAGGCAAATTGCCTCCATAGGAGTGGCAAACTTAAGGTTAAATTATCACATAGTTGGAAAATGTTACAGTAAAGACTTGTGACAGCAGAGACAGCATTAGAGGAATTATGGACATTACAGAAAAACTAGAAATGGCTAAAATTGTTTGGGGACTGTTACAGGAGAGAAGGTTGTTAAGATCTGAGAAGTAAAATGTTCAGTGGTCTTGGGCCAGTTGTTCAAAAATAACATTTTTCGTTAGGTAATTATATCGTTAAAACTGTGATCATTTTATATGGCGAATATATTAATATTTTTGAGGAAAAAAAATTGTGCAGCTTTTACAAATGCAAAAGCTGCTCACATTTTTCAGCAAAATTGCCTTTGTATAGATACTGTACTCACTAGTATAGTTAAGGGGAATGGGAACACCTGGCAGATTTTCCCGCCATTTTTCAAAGGGAGACAACTTTCAGAACTTCGTGTTCGCTTTACTATAAGCTATGTCCCACGAAAAAGGGGTCAACTCTTAAAGGAAAGAATTTGCTTCTGAGGAGCAAATTCTTTCCTTTAAGAGTTGACCCCTATTGACATGGGAGACAAGAATACTTTTGCAGGAGGTGCTCCCATTCCCCTTAAGTTGTTAAGCAAATAATGATTTGAAGAAATGAACTTAGATTTATAAGAAAATTTTTGCTTTAATATCGAGAATGTGATAAGTGATATTAGGAGAGTTGGAATTGATGAATCTGAGAGGAATACGGTATGTAGTCACATAGCTGTTGGAGGGTACAGGAGAGATTTCATCCAAAACTTGCCTGAAAATGTTCATATGTATGTGTACACGGGTAGTTCTAGTTGTTGTTTTTTTAACCCATTGCATGCGTGGTACATTGGCAAACAGTTCAGGCCCAGATCGGGGTCTGCACTATTTGCTAAACAGAATTTTCCATCAAAAATGGAAAAAAAATGAAAAAATAGGGCTGCCACCCCTTGTATAACCAATGGACTTGTCCTACATATAGCAATGGAAGCGTCTACCAGCATACACTGGGTTAATGTGGGAAGAGTGTTATATCTGTATCTCTTGTATTTGCTTTGTGTGTGTTCAAGATTTGTATTTAAGACGGGCCTCCGTGGCCTAGTGGATAAGAGCGCTGACTCTTAGTCATTAGGTCTCTCACCGCCGTAGGTTCGAGCCTCTCTCGGGCCACGTGTGAGACGCCAAGTTCTGCAACGGAAGGTCAGGTGGTTTTTCTCCGGGTACTCCGGTTTTCGCCCACCTCTGATTAACGATCGGCTCGATATGAGTGAAATAATCTTGAAAGGGCCGTAAAACCCAAACCAAAAAAAAAAAATTTGTATTTATATGTGATCAGAGTCAATTTGGTCAAATCTAATGATGCCAAGTTTGTTTCAATGGTTGACCTTTCTTCTTTCACAAATTTATGATGGTTTCATGGATATCCTCAACCAAAAAATACTTTCGACATTGTAAATTATGCAAGAAAAGGGTTGTGGGTTTGCGGCTTGCTCGGACCACATGAAACTGGAGTGTATGTAATGTACACCTGCATGTAATCCTAGTGAGGGGCTGTTGCAATATATGAGAAAAAAGTTTTGCAACAATAGGTCAAGTGTTTTTTCTGCGGGTAACTCCAGTTTCTGCCCATGTCTGATTTACCCTTGATCTGCTGAATATTTAAATATGCCACACCCACCACTGATTATCAACCAATCAGATGTCTTGATGCAAATCATTAAACAAATTCATAAACTGAATGACAAACAATGACGATCCTGATCAGATGGCTTCTTCAAAACCCATCTGATCTGGATCTGCATTGTTTGAAAGATCAGACATATTCGGGCTCAGGAGGACAAGGGTTATTAACAAATGGCTCAAAATAAGTGAAATAATTTTGAAAGGGCTATTAAGCCAACCCCACCCCCAATATCACCAAAAAAAAATAAAAATAAATAATAATAAAAGTGATCTTTATTATTTATTTCAATGCATTTACATTTGCTGTCAAAAAAAAAACAACAACAAAAAACATGAATTAACCTTGTATTTTTCCATGTTAAGTAGGGTTTACATGGGTATTCATAACACAGACTTACCAACATTACGAAAACATGCCTGTTCAAGGGGTCAGAATTATATCGAATGAGTATGTTACTGCTACTAAAACATAACAATTGGAAGTCGGTAATGCAAAAGGATTTTCAATAATAGTCAAGTACTGAGATGACATGTCCAGTGCTATTCCTCTATTAAGACCACCTTTGGG
Organism: Lucinisca nassula; assembly: GCA_963580285.1. NCBI lineage: Eukaryota > Metazoa > Mollusca > Bivalvia > Lucinida > Lucinidae > Lucinisca > Lucinisca nassula. The sequence goes on from OY757017.1 coordinate 14,614,145, forward strand.
ACTGCTCAGTTGTCTTAAAGGGACCACCTTATGGACTGCTCAAAACATAGTTCATAAGGTAGTCTCTTTCTAGAAGGCAATAGGTGTTGAAACACAACGAAAGAAAAACAGAAAGATATTAAATAAATATATATGCTTTTCACATTCTGTGAACAAGTCCGTGAAATGAAACCCCCCCCCCCAAACTCCACTTTATATAGAGAAAACTGGTGTTTGTGGGGGTATACCTTATTTTTCTTATTTCTGCTCCAAGACATAGGTTGTGGGTACTCGTTAGAACCTCCTCAATCAGGTGGTTTTAACGAGCACCCACAACCTATGTTTGCAGTATAAATTGGAAACATATCAAGGATTTTCTTCAGAAAACTAGCCATTTTGGAGATGTGGAAAATGCACTATGTTACACAGGTGTGTTATCGTAATGAACACCTTTTGGAACACGAAAATTGGTTTGAGATGGGGATAGTTTGAGCTTCTGAAGTAGGCATAATGGGGTTAATTTTGGGACATCGTTTCGGTGTTATATAATAAAAATGTATGCTGTGTGTACTCATTAGAATCTCCTCATGGAGGCAATTCTAATGAGTACACACAGCGTATATTTGATAGATAAATGTGGAAAGTCTCCATTATTATCCCCCACTACTTCTTATTTAGAGGAATTCCCTAGGGACTCAAAAACGTGTTTGACTCAGCCATGGTAAACAAGCCATCGGTGTTTGAGCTGTCTAAGTTCTACTGTATATTAGTTATTGGAAACTTATTGAAAGTCATGTAACAAGGAAAGCAAGAAAAATTAGCTGTCATAAACTCAACATCATTATGGCTCCTTAAGGAGAATGGGAACACCTGGCAGATTTTTCCTCCATTTTTCAAAGGAAGACAACTTTTGGGACTTCCTGTTCACTATACTATAGGCTCAGTCCCACTGAATAGGGTTTTTTCCTTTAAAGGAAAGAATTTGCTCCTGAGGAGCAAATTCTTTCATTTAAGAGTTTACCCCAATTGACATGGCAGGACGGGCCTCCGTGGCCTAGTGGTTAAGAGTGCTGACTCTTGATCATTGGGTCTCTCACCGCTGTGGTTCGAGCCTCGCTCGGGTCACATGTGAGACACCAAGTTCTGCAACGGAAAGTCAGGTGGTTTTTCTCCGGGAACTCCAGTTTTCGCCCACCTCTGAATAACAATCGGCTCGATATGAGTGAAATAATCTTGAAAGGGCCATAAAACCAAAACCAAAAAAAGAAAAAAATTGACTTGACAGACAAAAAATACTTTTGCGGGAGTTGCCTCCCCTGAAGGTGTTCCCATTCCCCTTATGTTGTTTTCCATTTTCTGACAATTTTTTATGTATCAGTTAAACTTGACTTTTCTTTGTGCCATAAACACACATTTTAAGGTTCTTTCAACTCTGTAGATTAGTACCTTCGCAGACGGTGTAAGGAGCCATCTTATAGGGATCTACACCAATCATTCTCTAATTAGAGCCCCGCTTTGAAAAAGTGGGGGCTATATTGGATTTGCCTTGTCCTTCTGTGATTCCGTAATTATTCCCTTATTCGTGTTAACTCAAAAAACGTTTGAGGTATTTTCATGAAACTTCACACAAATGTAAAGCACTATTAGATGATGTGCAGAGCGCATGAACCATAACTCTGGATTGCCTACTTTTGGAGTTATTGCCCTTTGAACATTGAAAAATGGCAACCGTTATTCATGATAACTAAAAAAACGTTTGAGGTATTTTCATGAAACTTCACACAATAGTAAAGCACTATGAGACGATGTGCAGAGCACATGAATTATAACTCTGGATTGCCTACTTTTGGAGTCATTGCCCTTTGAACATTGAGAAATGGCAATTGTAACATTGTCCGCTCTATAACTCAAAAACGGTTTGAAGTATTTTCATGAAACTTCACAAGCGCTATAAGACGATGTGCAGAGCGCATGAACCATAACTCTGGATTGCCCACTTTTGGAGTTGTCCTTTGAACATTGAAAAATGGCAATTTTAACCTTGTTCGCTCCATAACTCAAAAACGGTTTGAGGTATTTTCATGAGTGAGTTTTAGTTTTACATCCCACCAACAGCTAAGGTCATACGGAGACGGGACCTCGGTTTAAAGACTCATCCCAAAGTCTGGAGAAGCCCGGGATCAATCCTGCGATCCCTGGTTTACAAGGCGAGTAGCGCAACCACTGAACCACGGAGGCTTCTAAAGAGGTATTTTCATGAAACTTCACACAAAATTAATGTAAAGCACTATAAGACTATGTGCAGAGCGCATGAACCATAACTCTGGATTGCCTACTTTTGGAGTTATTGCCCTTTTAACATTGAAAAATGGCACTTTCTATCCTCTGACAGTTCTATTTTCTGCAGGAAAAATGCTTGTACTCGGTTATTTTTGCAGGAAAAATGTGATTAGCTTATGCAAATGCAAAAGCTACTCACAATTTTTGATCCAAAATATTAATACATTAGCCTCATTAAACAAAGTTTTAACGATACATTGTTAAGTTGTTGTTAGCTTTGAACGCTGGCCGTAGATGATAAGTGCATTACCAGGTAGAATGTGAATTGAAATGCGTCAATTTAGGAAGGTAAATTGTCAGTTTCACACCTCCAAATGCGACAATTTTCAAAGCATTTCTTCCCAATTTGAACACTTCCTGCTCAAAATGACCTCTACCTTTCAGGTTTGAGAAAGTTCAGGATTAATCCTGATTTCAGGATTGAGAGCTTTGGCATGATGCATACAAATTGTCATTTATTATTGTGCATTTGAAGTATTAACCTGTCTTAAATGGTTAGCTACAACTAAGCATGAAGCAACTAATATCCATTGATATTGGAAGGGTAAACCCATTTATTTTTTATTTCAAGACAACATTAGGGTCACTTCAGGATTCAAATAGCAGATTTTCAGGATTGAGATTTTTGGACTGTTCTCATCACCCCTGACCTTTGCAAACAATATAGATCTAGATCAGATGGCTTCTGAAGGGATCTTGTGGATTTCTAGCCATTGTTTTTTTACCTCGTTACATTCAAATGACCACCTTACATGTAATTAGAATTATGTGTGTATTCTGTGCATATGCCTATATGGCCTTCAGTTTGCTAAAAATAAAACAACAAAAACTGCCAGTTTCTAAATACAGTCGAACTTCAATGGCTTGAACACCTTTGGGACCTCGAAAATCTGTTCGAGACATGGGTAGTTCGAGCCACCGAGGGTTACTGCCAGAAGGCATAAGAGATACTTTTAACATCTTTTCGGTGTTCTATAATGAAAATGTATGCTGTGTGTACTCTTCTAATGAGTACACACAGCATACATTTGCAAGATAAAAGACTAAAATCTCCTTAATTACCCCCGCTAGTTCTTATGCAGTGGATTTCGCTAGGGGCTCAAGAATGGGTTCGACACATCCATGGTAAACGAGCCATCGGTGTTTGAGCCATCGAAGTTCTACTGTAAATGTTTAAAATTACATTTCCAGTGTTAAGTCTAATGTAAAACTATAGAAAACAGTGTAGTTCATTCTTCCGTGAACGCATCAAGTCACATGATTTTCAGTGACGTCAGTCTAAACCTTGGTTCTCTACGGGCGTTGGTGACGGCACTCTTTCTGTCTGCCTGTCCCAATACTTAGGATCATTACAGTATATGTTTAACATATATACATGTAAATAGGGTATGTCAGATTCCTGTGGTAGGGCCCATAATGGTTTTTATATTTTTTATGGGACTGTAAATAAAATGTCATTGTTTTTGTTATGCTTTGTGAAAGAATTTTTATTTATGCTAAATCTTGTTTCCTGTCAGAAACCTTGTTGACAAGTGTTATCAGTGATAATATTGAGACGATTTTTGATGTTATTCTGGAAAAAATGATGAAATTGAAGGAGATTGCAGTTTATCTTCGCACTTGCCTGTTGGGGCTTGAAGAAATAGACTGGGCTGCATGGTGCTTCCACGCAGAACTGAAACTGACTTAACTTAATTACTGGTAAACTGTTTAGGTCTACGGGCCTCCGTGGCCTAGTGGATTAGAGCGCTGACTCTTAACCGTTAGGTCTCTCAGCGCTGTGGGTTCGAGCCTGGCTCGGGTCACATGTGAGATGCCAAGTTCTGCAACAGAAGGTCAGGTGGTTTTTCTCTGGGTACTCCGGTTTTTGCCCACCTCTGATTAATAATTGGTTCAATATGAGTGAAATAATTTTGAAAGGGCCGTAAAACCCAAAAAATAAAAGAAAAAAATGCTTAGGTCTAAGCCAGCCCAGGAAAATTGATGCCTTACATCCTAGCGGTTTCTTTGGCCAGCTTAAGCTTGAGATATCATTTCATCTCAGTGTCTAGTAAAAGTCCAACAAAATTGGAATCAATGTCCCCAAAATGACCTAAATAGTATTGAAGGGGTCATAAAACCTCAAAACGAAAATACAGTTTACCTTCAATAGCTTGAAAACCTTCTGAATAATGAGAATTTGAGATACGGGTAGTACAAACTACTGAGGGTTAGTCATAGTGTCAGGTCATAAGAAATAATTTTAACCCTTGTCCTGCTGAATATTTTATTATGCCCAACCCACTACTGATTATCAACCAATCAGATTACTTGATGTAAATTATTGTGACAAATTCATAATCTGAATGACAAACAATGCAGATCCTGATCAGATGGCTTCTTCAGAAGCAATCTGACCTTGATCTATATTGTTCGAAAGGTAAGGCATATCCGGGCTCAGCAGGACAAGGGTTAATGCCTAAAAGATATCTTTTTGTATCTTCTGTAAAATAAAGAAATGTTGTGTGTACTCATTAGAATCGCCTCATTGAGGCGATTCTAATGAGTACACACAACATATCTTTACAAGATAAAAAACCTGTAAACTTAATTCTGGAGCTATGGGAGGAATTCTATAGGGACTCTAGATTTAGCCATTCGTGTTCCGATTATCCAGATTTCAGTGTAACTACATCTGACATTAACAGCCAAGGGAAATAACTTACATAAGGTAGACAACTAACATGATTTCTTGTTACTTTCCCATGTGTTGAGCGCCTCCAAAAGCGGGAATACTCTTAAAAGAAAACAATTGCTCCTGTTAGGAGCAATTGTTTTCTTTTAAGGGTACCCCCTGTATTTTAAGAGGACAAAATACATTTGAAAGGGTTGCTGCCCATTAAAGTGTACCCTTCCCCCCACCCTCCCGCCCTAAAAAATGTATCTCATGAGCAGTGGCTGATAGACTTTTCCATTCAGATAACAGTTTTTTTTTTAGAGAAAGTCAAGAAAAAAATTGCGCCGCCCCCTCCCCCCAACCCTGAGCTTGGAGAAAATAGTAGATTGGGCTGCATGTTTCTTCTGTGCAGAGCTGAAACCACCTGAACTTGAGTAGTGATAAACCACTTAGGTCTAAGACTGCCAGGAGAAGTGGTGTGAGTTGGACTGGTCCTTAAATCTTAACAGATTCTGTGGACGATAGAGCTTGAGATGTCAATTCATCTCAGTGTCAGGTAAAAGTCCCACCAAAATTGGAAGCAATGTCTCCAAATGACCTAAACATTGTTGATAGGGATTTAAAACCTCAACATAAACACATAAATATGTTCTAGAAAGGGTTATCCTTTGGAAGCAAGGAATACACCACAGAACTGTTTCTGGGCCAGACTAGCTAGTTTCGGCCAATTAGGCCTCATCAGTGACCCTCAAATATTCTCAGAACCTATTTCAACCACTAGCAACATATTACTTGTACAGTTTATATGGAGATAAAAGGGAAAAAACTTAAGATTATCATCTGACACACATGTTAACTGGGCTTTTGTGGCAGTACATCTGATTGTATAGATAATTTATAAAATATGTATTAAAAGACTAAGTTTTATCCATTGGCTTGTTGTTGTTCCTTTACCATTTATATTTTTGGCCCTCGCCAGTCGGGGCTTGGAGAAATAGATTTGGCTGCATAGTGCTTCAGCACAGCGCTGAAAACAACTGAACTTGTGAACTGTTAAGCTATTGTATGAGGGAAACCCCTAAAGGAGTACCTTGGCAAACGGTGCAGGCCGTGATCAGATGCTGCGGAACGCGGCATCTGATCAGGGCCTGCACTATTTGTTAGCATAATTTTCCGTCAAAAATAGAATAAGAAACGGAAAAAATAGGCACGCACTATTTGCTTGCATAATTTTCTGTCAAAAATAGAATAAGAAACGGAAAAAATAGGCCTGACACCCCTTATATGACAAATAGTCTTGTCCAACATATAGCAATGGAAGAGTCCACCAGTATACAATGGGTTAAACCACTAAGAAGATTGTCTGCCCAGGAAAATTGGCGGGACTCGGGCTGTTCCTAAATCCCTATGTGTAACTTTGGCAGTAGGGCTTGAGATGTCATTTCATCTGTGTCGGCTAAAAGTCCCACACAATGTGAAGCAGCATTGCCAAAATGACCTAAATAGTGTTTACAGAGATGTAAAACCTCAATTCAAACAAAACAACACATATATTTATTTCAGGAGAGGTTAAAGAGTTCATAGCATCATGTTACTAAGTCAACAAATTATGTAATTAATGCCCCTGTACACCCCACATTTAAAATGAGAAAGGAAGTGGCTAGCCGTCCGGTACCGTACGACCAGCCTACGAGTCTGCTCGTCCGGTACCGGACGACCAGCCAGCGAGTCTGCTCGTCCGGTACCGGACGGCTAGCCAACCCACGTAGGAATGGCTAGCCGTCCGGTAGAAAAGTTAACTCGCTTATTTTATACAGGTATGTGCGGGCCAAATAATATTACCCACTCAATGATGTAATAATAATACTGCTAATTTACTATAACTGTATTCTTATCACCTGTTTGTCGCCATTTTTTTTTTCACTAAATTTCTGCAAGGGAAATACTTGTAATTAACGCTGATGCAATAGAAAGTTGTACTCAAAGCTTTGTCCAGACACTGTGACGGTTATTATTATTATTATTATTATTATTATTATTATTATTATTATTATTATGTCAATGTTATTATTTCTATCTTTACATAATTATTGTTATTATTAAAATCTGCAAATGTGTCCGATGTTGGGCTTGTTATTTATCGTGATAGATTAACATTAAATTTGGGTGCATTTTTATTTAACCTACCAGACCAACATGGTAGGTACAAAGAAATATAAATTGGGTGTAATTATCTTGTAAACAGGGCATACATAAAGGCAACGATCCGAAACACCATAAGTAGAGCAATTACCGTAATGATCCTATGTATTGGGACAGATAGGCTTCAGCAAATAATGTGACCCAGATCAGACTGCTCCGGAAGCAGGGTCTACACAGTTTTCCATTCCATCTGCACCTTTGTGACTCTTTGCTGGATCGTGAAACAAATTTGTTAGAACAATAGGGGAATAACTGCAAGTCATCAAGTTCTTTTTTTTTAGGATTTTTAAGGTACTGTTGTATTGCTATTAGTTGTTTTTCGCGATGCTTGGATCAAACGTTTTAGTACCTTCAAGTCGCATTTACATAAAGAAAGGAAAGGTCAAATATATAAACTAATAAAAATATTAAGATATATTACCGATTGGTAAATACTTATAAATATATATAATTGATAGTAATAATATTAGAAATAAATGAAACGACGACAGCTTTTATTATCACAGGCATAATTGTTACGACAATCATGTATTACCGATACGGCTGTGTTTATTTTCCGTATTTTTAAAATGACAGACGAGGAAAATCTCAATGGTTATTTACATAGTCTCAAAGTATGAACTATTTATCATCCAGTCCTCCAGAAAATGATACAAGTGATATTCAGCTTTCATACCCTATATGAAATGAGAGACTAAAAATTACTACCGGACGGCTAGCCATTCCTAGGTGGGTTGGCTAGCCGTCCGGTACCGGACGAGCAGACTCGTTGGCTGGTCGTCCGGTACCGGACGGCTAGCCACTGCCAATGAGAAAACTGAGGTTTACAGGGGTAATTAGTTTGATTCTTATTTATGTTCCAATCTCATCGCTGTGGGTTCGAGCCTGGCTTGGTTCACATGTGAGATGTCATGTTCTGCAGCGGAAGCTCAGGTGGTTTTTGTTCGATTTCTCCAGTACTTCACCTATCTCTGATTATTGATTGTCTAGAAATCAGTGAAATAATCTTGATTTGTTTTTTTTTTGTATTGGAATTTAATTTTGTTTGTTTGTTTGATTTGAGGTTAAACGTCCCCGTCAACACAGTATAGTTCATTTTGGAGACATTGCTTCCAATTTTGTGGGACTTTTACCCGACATTGAGATGAAATGACATCTCAAGCCCTGTCGCCCAATGAAACCAATAGGGTTTATAAGCATGGACGGTCCTACTGTGGAAGCATCATGCAGCCCATCTATTTCTTCAAGCCCATTGGAGTTTAACAGCCCAGTCAACACTGCTTAGGTCATTTTCGAGCCGATCAGTTTACCTCGCCACACTTTTCATGGGCAAGCTTGTACAAAAGCGGTTAACACGTACGGTGAACATTCCATCGCCAGAAACTGACAACTGCCCTTCATGAATCAGCGGAAGAGAGAAAATAGCCGTAGAACAGATTTCATGATCAATCTCCACGAAATAATGTTGCCGACCCCGGCAGGTATCGAGCCTGCGTCCTCCTGATCACCAGTCAGACGTGCATCCGACTGAGCTACCAAGGTCGGCGAAATAATCTTGAAAGGATAAAAAAAGAAACTGCTCCAAATCATAGATTGTGCGTACTTGTTAGAACCGCCTAAATGAGGCAATTCTAACGAGTACCCACAATGTATGTTTGGAGCAGACATAATGTGGGTGTGTGTGAATTCGGGTTTAACGTCGCTTTCAACAATTTTTCAGTCATATCACGACGGTGTCTGGTTGCGACAGGGAGCTCAATGCTCAAGTTTATAGTGCTGCCTCACTGAAGTATCATGTCCCAGACACATTACATGATACCACACCCAGTCACATTATCCTGACACTGGATCGACCAGTCCTAGCTCTACCCCTTAAATCTTAGTGCCAAGCGAGGAGCAGCTAGTACCATTTTTAACGCATTTGGTATGTCGCGGCCCGGGATCGAACCCGTGACCTCCCATTCCCCGGAGCAGACACTCTACCAACTGAGCTATCGGGACCGGTGGAGCAGATATAAGACAAATATAAAACTTTGCTTCCACCCGCAGAGCTGAAACTGACCCCACATGAGTACTGGTAAACCACTTCAAAGGACTAAGCCTGCCCTGGCAAAGTTGTGTGAGTGTCTAGTGCATATAAGCCTTTTGGTTTCATTGGGTGGTAGGGCTTGAGATGTCATTTTATCTCAATGTCAGGTAAAAGTCCCACAAAATTGGAAGCAACGTCTCAGAAATGACCTGAATAATGTTGACGGGAACATTAAATCTCATCTCAAACAAACAGACAAACAAACATTGTAGCAGTAGACCATGGGTTTTACTGTTTGTTTGAACTGACATTTTACGTCCCTGTCAACACTATTTATGTAATTTTGGAGACGTTGCATCCAATTTTGTTTGACTTTTACCAGACTCTGAGGTAAAATGACATATCAAGCCCTACCGCCCGAACAAACAGGATTTATATGCATGGACGGTCCAACTCACAACACTTTTTCTGGGCAAGCTTAGACCTAAGCCGTATACCAGTACTCCTGTTCATTCGGTTTCAGCTCTGCATGGAACATCATGCTGCCCAAGCTATTTCTCAAAGCCCCGATGGCGGGGGCCTACTGTTTTGAATGCAGTCTCCATACAGTGAGCCCACATTTCATTCTGACCTAGTATACCTTCAAGAGCACGGTAGCTCAGTGGTTAGTTTGTTTGATTTGAGGTTTCACGTCCCCGTCAACTCTGTAAAGGTCATTTAGGAGACGTTGCTTCCAATTTTGTGGGACTTTTACCCGACATTGAGATGATATGACATCTCAAGCCAGTGGTTAGTGCACTTGCCTCTGATGCTAGAGGCCCCCAAATCAATTCCCGACAGCGAAAATAAAATTTGGTGTCCAATCATGTTCCATTTGCATCATTTGCAGGGATGGATGCCACAAAGTGCACTTTCCTGTCGTATTCATAGAGGATCTTGCATGAGTGTTCATTTATTATTGAATTTATTCAACGAATTGAGGAAAATGCTCGCATTTTATCCCTTTTCCCCAACGAGTGTAATAAATTCAATAATATATGAGCACGAATGTAAGATTCTATTTATCATATGATATTTAAAACGCATTTCATCTACGACTGTTTTACAAAAATTCAATATCAGTCCGCCATTAGTAAACTCGACCTCGTCTAAAACGCCGTACATGGGGAAAGTATAAAACCCGGGAGTAACGGCCGGGAGCCGGGAGTAAAATCCGGGAGTAAATTTTGACAATCGAATAAAGGTACTAAACATTCACATATCTGGATGAAATTTGAATCATAAGTAGAATATAGACGTTTCTTTAAAATGCACATAAGTGTTGACATTATTACCATGTACTTTTCAAGATATGAACCGAAATATACGACCACGTCGCAAAATTTTCGCCCGGGAGTAACTTTTGCGGTTTTGACGATGTCAAGCATTTTGCAAAATATGTTCAGTCTGGGGGTTCTACAAGAATTACTTTATGTGTTATTAATTAAAAACATGTCAGAGATTAGACAAATGCAAAATTAAAGTTATTTCATAGCTCTGCCTGGTAAATAATTGACCCGGGAGTGGGCCGGGAGTAATTTCTGGGTTGAAATCGGCGTTTATTTGCCTTATTCTCGGCCTTATTGCTTCTATCACATACATTGTATTTCTTAAACGTTTGTCAGAAGAAAAGCTAAGATTCAGCATGGAGTACATGAATTTATTTACTTGTCATATCGGGACTCGACACACATCCAAACCCCCAACCCAACTCACGCCCTGCTCCTGCGCCTATGATTATATGTGACCGGGACATTTATATTTGGCGCTATTTTTTTATGGCCGTATAATATAGAAACGATGACACAGTTACCTCCGCAGTCTGATCAGTGCCTTTGCTATTAGCTGTCAGGGTAGTAAGACTACGTTTAATAAATACATTGTATGTGACAAAGGCAATAACGCCAATAAACGCCGATTTCAACCCTGAAATTACTCCCGGCCTACTCCCGGGTCAATTACTTACGTCACGGAGCGATGAAATAACTTTGTTTTTGTGTTTTCCTAATCTTTGATATGTTTTTGGCTTGCAGCGACGGCTGCAAGCCAGTTAGATTGGAAAAGTGGTTCCGGTTTTAGACTTCTCTTTCTATGTTATTTTGGATCCTCAGGTGTGTTTTTAAAAACAAAAATCAGAAATACAGTCAGCTTTTTCCGGTGTTCTGGTTCCCTCACCCTATAGCGCAATAGCTGTCGCATATTTTAATAGAATACAGGGTACCAGTTTAGTGAGAGATGGTCTAGTGACAGAGCTATCGTTTCTGTGCGAAAGTTTAACTAAACACCGAAGCGAGTTTATCCACTAGGCCACGGTCTACCCAGCACTACCGTCAATGCAGTTTACCTGACCACATTCATAATAAGTCATCTGTGTAGCAGTCCAAAATTCACTCGAAGGTCAAAACTCGATGGGTTTTGTTGAAATTTTATAGGGTAGATTCCTGACGTCAGAAGTGTTAACTAGAGTAGGTCAACTGAACTGCTGCACTATGATTTTTTCGAGTGTGTGACCCGATTCATACTGGTTCCCCGCATTCTGTACACAATTGAATGCTTCTCCAGACTTTCGGATGAGTCTTTAAACAGAGGACCCGTCTCCATATGACCTTAGCTGTTGGTGGGACGTTAAACTAAAACTCACTCACTCACTCCATGTTTCAAATATTTTCAAACAGATGAATGCATTCTAAAAATGGATTAATTGTGGACACACAGAGTTCGGAAATATTTGAACTATGGAAACCTTCAATAACATTTGCGAGTACATATTGGACATAAAGGTGAATATTATACTTTCCACATTTTCAATTACCTGCACGAATGAAACTGAATTATTTCATGTGAGAAATTAGAATAATAGCATTTACTGAAAATTATGATTTACCTGCCTGAAACCTCCATTGAATCATAATGTATAAGTACAAACTTATTAGGGCCCCGCACTGAAAGAGTGGGTGCTCTATAGTAATCACTCTGTCCGTTCGTCTGTCTGTCCGTCCACATTTTTTTTTATCCTCCATAACTTTCTTATTCCTGGATGGATTTAAATATATACTTGGCAGAAATGTTAACCATTATGTGATGGAGTGTTGCGCGCAAGACTCAGGTCCGTACCTCAAAGGTCAAGGTCATACTCAGAGGTTAAAGGTCAAAAAAACCTAGCAAAACAAACAGTATGTATGATGTGTTCTACCACATTATTGTCTCTCATAAATCTGTTAGGGACATTTATTTTGTTTTGTTTGTTCATTTCTACTTGCCAAATCGCATATCGTCCGTGCTCCATAAGTCCATTATTCCTCCTGTCTGTCTGTTAACAATGTCTTCTTCCAACTACTATTCAGATTCTGCTGAGCAAATTTGTCAATGCCTCAGTTACCTTAACAATGAAATCACACTAGTACTGGTAAACCGCTTAGAGGATCTAAGCCTGTCCAGGAACCGCGGTGCGAGGCGGACCGTCCATGCTAATAAACCCTATTGGTTTCATTGGGCGACAGGGCTTGAGATGTCATTTCATCTCAGTGTCGGGTAAAAGTCCCACAAAATTGGAAGCAACGTCTCCAAAATGACCTTTACAGTGTTGACGGGGACGTTAAACCTCAAATCAAACAAACAAACAATTAACAATGAAATATGTCTTCCAATAAATGTCAGGGTAGTGCCACATAGAAAATTGACACCTCCTGGGTTTGTCCATTCCAATGTGTAGATAAACCATATATTGCCTTTGAGTACACTGCATCAAAACTCTATGTCCCATTAACAAGAACAGTGTAACTTGCTTCCTCACCAGTACTTTCATCTACATCAACTCATACATCAATGTGGCGGCAATATGGCTACATTTACACCAGGAACAGTACCCTTAAAACCAGGCAAGCCTTTCCTTTTAAAAGGAACCTTTATTAATTGATAATACACAAACTTATTCTTGTAGCAATCCCAGACTGACCATATTTTCCAAAATGCTTGACATCGTCAATACCGCAAAAAGCTACTCCCGGGCGAATTTTTTGCGACATGGTCATATATTTCGTTTCATATCTTGAAAAGTCCTCAATTATTAATATAAAACTTATATGCATTTTAAAGAGGAGTCTATATTCTACTTTTGATCCAAATTTCATCTAGATATGTTAATGTTTAATACCTTTATTCGATTGCCAAAATTTACTCCCGGATTTTACTCACGGCTTCCGGCTGTTACTCCCGGGTTTTATACTTTCCCGGTAAAGGTAACGTTACAGGACGTATCTAACTAATTTGCATATTTAATCCATTAGTGGATCATCGAATTCATTACATGGCGTTATTACATTCTTAGACGCGGCGTCATTTGATAAAGCAGGATAAGGGTTAGATCCTTATTGACAAGGGAGGTTAAATACCTTTCAACGAGCTGTTTCCCCTGAAGAAGCATCCATTCGTAGACTCTTATTGATAAGGGAGGTAAAATACTTTTCACTGAATTGTTTCTCCTGAAGAAGCATCCATTCCCCTTTAGTTTTCTTAGACCCATATTGACAAGTACGGGTGTGTGTGTGTGTGTGGGGGGGGGGGGGGGGGGTAAATACTTTTCAATGAATTGTATCCCCTTAAGGGGCACCCGATAGCTCAGTTGGTAGAGTGTCCGCTCCGGGGAACGGGAGGTCTCGGGTTCGATCCCGGGCCGCGACATACCAAAGTCGTTAAAAATGGTACTAGCTGCTCCTCGCTTGGCACTCAGATTTACGGGGTAGAGCTAGGACTGGTCGATCCAGTGTCAGGATAATGTGACTGGGTGTGGTATCATGTAATGTGTCTGGGACATGATACTTCAGTGAGGCAGCACTATAAACGTGAGCATTGAGCTCCCTGTCGCAACCAGACACCGTCGTGATATGACTGAAAAATTGTTGAAAGCGACGTTAAACCCGAATTCACACACACATTAAGGGGCATCCATTTCCCTTAACTTTTTCTCAGCCCCTTATTGACAAGGGCGGTATGTCAAGGCCTTTCAATGAGTTGTTTCCCATGCAGGGGCATCCATAACCCTTAACTGGGGAAGAAATTATGTAATTTTCCACCCTTGAAAAAAAAAAAGAAGAAAATTTGTGTTCATGGGTCGTAATATAAATAACCGTGTTAGATAACGGAAGATTTTCAAATTTTCACTGCTATCCGATATCCAGTCCAAACATTGTTATCTTTACTGACCTTGTTCGTCACATGGTCTTCTTATCAGCTGTGATACGCCCCCTGAATCGAATTTTAACTGTTTTCTAATTTTGGATTTGGAATTTGGACCCTAGGATTTCCTATGAGCTGGTGTTCCCCCGAGCCAGGGGCCAAAGTCCGGGAATGAGCAAGAGGTCTTCATCATCTAATACTGAAGGTACGGACTGTTATCATGTTCAAAAGTTTAGACGAAATATACAATCATTTGACATTCGAAATCACTATATAGTCCTTGAGATACTTTTTGATAACAGATACCTTTGTGTCGCAGAGGCGCTGGTAATGTTTGCATAAGATGAAAAAAAAATAAAAAGGGGGATGGGGTGGGGGTGGGGGCAACACACCACGTAAACAAGTCCGTGAAATGAAGACCCCCTTACATCCCACTTTATACAGAGAAAACTGGGGGTTTCGGGGGTAAACAATATTTTTCTTATTTTTACTCCAAGATATAGGTTGTGGGTACTCGTTAGAACCGCCTCGGTGAGGCGGTTCTAACGAGCACACAAAACCTTTGTTTGCAGTATAAATAAGAAAAATATCATGGAATTTCATCCGAAAATTAGCCATTTTGGAGATGTGAAAAATGCACTATGTCGCACGTTTGTGTTAGCGTAATGAACAAAACAGAAAAGGCCTGTATCTCCTTCCTTAAAAGAAGTACTATGTTCCCCAAAGCAAATCCCGTTTTGGTCACCCTTAAAATAAAGAATTTGCTCCCTTTGGGAGCAAATTCTTCATTTTAAAGGTGATCCCCATTGCCCCGGAACTTCTCCTGGAGGAGCGAATTCTTTGTTTTAATATGGGAAACAACATATGTTACGTAATTTGCCTGCCTTTAGCTCGTATAGTTTGTCTTAAGCACATGTGCGTCGTATATAAAGAACGTCTACTTATGATAAAATACTTCCGTATCTATTACCTTTGGAACGGGCCTCCGTGGCCTAGTTACGGCCCCCGCCCATCGGGGCTTGAAGAAATAGATGGGCTGCATGATGCTTCCGCGCAGAGCTGAAACCGGACCGCAACCGAGTTCTGGTAAAACGCTTTGGGGATCTAAGCCTGCCCAGGCAAAGCGGTGCGAGTGTCGGACCGCCCATGCTTATAAAACCTATTGGTTTCATTGGGCGGCAGGGCTTGAGATGTCATTTCATCTCAATGTCCGGTAAAAGTCCCATAAAATCGGAAGCAACGTATCCAAAATGACCTTTACAGTGTTGACGGGGACGTTAAACCCCAAATAAAACAAAATCCTTGGCCTAGTGGGTAAGAGCACGGTCTCTAAATAAAAAAGGTCTTTCACCGCTGTAGGTTCGAGCATCGCTCGGGTCAAATGTTAGATGCAAAGTTTTACAACGGAAGATCAGGTGGTTTTTCTCCAGGTACTCCGGTGTTCACCCAGCGGCTCGAAATGAAAGAAACAATCTTGAAAGGGTCGTAAAATCAAAGGAAAAAACAACAACTCCAACTTGGATATTGCCATAAATATATAAATAAATAAATAAATAAATAAACGACTTTGGATATGGCTATAAATAAATAAATAAATAAATAAATAAATAAAACAAAAATATAACAAATATCAATAAATAAAAACCTAAACTAATGCGGAAAATTAAAGGTTTTACTGATGATTTTTTTTTTCATGAAAAACCGGACAATAAATGACCTCTGGACGGTAATTAATCTCACAAAATCCAGTTACTAATTAGCCAACAATCGTATCAATATCTTCCTCAGTAAAAGTATGACATTCAGTCTTCATTACAGGGTCACTGATGAGGCTTTATTAGCCGAAACTACGTAGTATGACCCATCTTCTTTCTTATGAATGTTTTCATTGCTCTTAAAGGAACTCATTTTTTTATTTTTATTCAAAGTAAACGATCTCATATTCGTGCTAGTTATTCCGTCGATCGTTTACAATCCGGGTTTAACGACCCAGCCAACACAGTTAAAGATCGTGTCCAGCTTGTCAATAAACCTAATCACACTTTCCGTAGTAGTTGGCCATCCAAACCACAAAAAAAAATTTCTGATGGCAAAATTGAGTAGAGTATGGCATCCATGCTAATTGTGTTCTTTAGTGTGTTGCAAAAGTGATAGGGGTGGATGCCACTTCTGAAAATGCCCCTGAGCCTCAAAAGTAGGTCAAAGGTCAAATGAGTGCTAAAATGCAATAAAATGTGTACATATTGGTATTTGTACCCTCTCTCTATCTAAACAGAACAAATAAAGTTAATTAAAACACCAGCAATTTACTTAGGACATATTAGTGATGCATCATATGTGAGAAAAAAAGTTGTACCATAGATTTGGCCAAGGTCAAAGGTCATTTAAGTACATATTTCCTTTAAATATGCACCAATATTTATTGTAAAAGGGTTATCTAGTATGTCAACTGAAACAAAGTCAAATGAGTTGCCATTTCCTTATCTAGGAAGCATAAAATCCACACATTATACTAACAGCATAATTGCCAACCTAATCAGCCTTAGGTCAAAGGTCATTTAAGTACATATTTGGCAAAATATGTTTATTTTGCAAAATACATTGATTATTATGACATGCCATCCATTATTATAAGTAACATTCCAAAGTGTCTTCCTTACTAAACCTCGCAATGATATATCAAGGATATTGTATTATGATGAAGACATATCTAATGATAACACAAGTGGGTCATCATCAAATGTCATGTGCAGCTACTGTAAAACACTTATATTAGGCGGTCATTTTATTTTGGTGCTATTTGCAGTCAAGAAAAAAAACTAAAAAATAAAAATCCGCCAATAAAGCTCAAAGAGTGCGAGAGAATAAACTTTATTCTACACACCACAATTATGATGTGTCAATTCGTCGTAGGCATCATCGATGACAAAAGAAAACGTGTATTTACTTCTTTAGAAGTCGCAATAAAGAAAGACAATAGTCTAGCCATAAGACAGCTCAAAACGTCTGAATGAAAACAAACATACCTTGAGAGTTATTGTCAAAATTGTGGATATAATTGATAGTTGGTTGATGGCTTCAACTGTGAGCTCAATAGCATGGGTAAACCATTCAGATAAGAGGAAAGTGACACACTTCCAGACAGACATTTGGATAATCAAGGTAGCACATTGGGTTAATCATGCAGTGAACACAAGACCTTTAACTAATAACTACAGTTTCCGCTTGACGCTGCCGATGATCAACTCTGATGAAATCTATGTCATATTACACGGCTTTGAGATTCAACCGATTTCTTTTCTTCGGAAATCGAGAATCCGCGAAAATGACCGCCAAATTTGCTGCCGCTACATTTAAGTGTTTAACAGTATTCAAAGTTTGTATTGTAAAGATGCTATGTCATTTTAAGAGCCGTTCAGATCACTAAAATGTACAGGGTAACAGCTAATTGCGACAATGCATATCGATATGTATTCGCAATTGCGCCCATACGGTTAATGTTTTTACTTCAACATTGACAAGTCAATGTAATGCAAACCAAATAGGGGTTTCTCCGATATCACTGATACGAGCTTTCTACCCCATGATCTGAAATGATAGACATAGTCATATATAAATAACAAGCCATTTTAACTCAGTTTTGTGCACAAGCTGTCAGTGACTACTGGATGCATTTAATAGTACAAAAAGCGGGTAACTCTAGTTGCTAGTCAGATGAATTGCTAAAATGCTTGAACATTTAATAATCTGGCAGCCATCTTGGATGTCATCTTCAACAGTTTGCATAAAACACACATATTGTATCTCAATATATATTGTAGGTAAGCACAAGTTAGCAATTTGTCAAAATATGTTTATTTTGCAAACTGTTGAAGATATATCTGATTTTACAGTCAGGTCATTTGTCATTCAGCCACCAAGTTTGCTGTATGTGTTACAGAAGGCCAAGACAGGCTTCCTACGTTATACTGGTTACCTAAACTTCATAAAAGACCATTTAAAGCACGGTTTATTGCAAATTCAAGCTCTTGTACCACCACGGAACTTTCCAATTTTTAAGTTCATGTTTTACTGCCATTAAAAAACATGTGATTAAATATTCTTTGAAAGATCAGGGAGACACCTGTTTTGGTCTATACAAATTCTAATGAAGTTTTAAATAAATTGAAATCCAGACGTTTTCATGCTTCAAGTTTGTCTACTCATGATTTTCCACCCTTTACACTACATTTCCTCATAATGTTATAAAAGAGAATCTTAATGATTTAATTGAATGGACATTTAATAGGGAAGACCCCCTCTATCTTGCAAGTAATGTAAGAAATGCCTTTTTCACTTCTGTAGAGCATAAAAATTATACTTTATGGTCAGGTTAGAAAGTGTGTGAAGCTCTCACCTTTCTACTTGACAATATTTACATAATATTTGGTACTAAGTTAGACAAGCTGTGGGTATTCCGATGGGTAACCGCACCCCTTGTGGCTGATCTGTTCTTGTTTTGTTATGAAAGAGACTTCATGATGTCCCTTTCCGTTGAAAACCAATCTGAAATTATTTAAGCCTTTAGCTCGACTTCTAGATATTTGGATTTATTAAATATTGACAATACCTATTTCGATGATTTGATCAATCAAATTTACCCCCACCCCCAAGAACTTCAGTTGGATAAAGCAAATTCTTCTGATACCGAGGCCTTTTTATTTACATCTGTCTGTTGTAGATAGGTTTGTTTCCTGCCAAATGTATGATAAATGCGATGATTTTGAGATTATAACTTTTCCTTTCTTGGATGGAGATGCTTCTGGTGCGACATACTATGGTGTTTATATTTTGCAATTAATTCGATTTGCCAGAGTGTCTTGCCATGTGACACTTCAACATTCGTAATAAATTGTTAACTCTTAATCAGGGCTATCGTAATCATAAACTACGCAAAGCCTTTTCAAAATTTTATAGACGTCTTTCCGATTTAATTTCAAAATTCAATGTTGGACTAAAATCTCTTCTGCAACAGGGTCTATCGGAACCCGAATTTTATGGTGACTTAGTTACATAAATTCAGAAAAATATATTATTGCAATGACTTCAGCACCCAAATTTATAAAATCATTCTTCAATATAAAAAGATTGGGTAAAACATGAATGTTATAAGACAGGGTGCATGCGTGGTAGTTAACCAAATCACGGTTGACAACTTTGCTTCCCTCTTTAAATGCATGCCGATGGGTCAGGCTTTAGATTCTATGATGGTTCCAGCATAAAGGCTTAATGAGAATTAGAGAGAATTTGATTTTATGTAAAGTTGGGTGGTGCCTGATGCTCTGTCTCTTGGCGGGCCCCTCGGAGTATAACTGTTGGTTTTCTTTTGCTCCAGTATTTCAGTGGTTTCTTCCTGTCGAGTCCTCACCATTGTTTCATCTCTGTTGTTGTTTGATTTTTGTGTTCTTGGAGATGTTGCACTGATGAGTTAGGAGGTATTCATGCCGACTGAACAAATTATTTGTCTAAATCGCGATGGAAGTAAGGACAAGGATTGCATCTGCGTAAAATCGATTTAAGCCACCCAGTGGTATTCGTTTCACTGACCATTCCAAGGCTGTTCTCCTGTCGCGGTTATTTTTGTTATGGTTTGTCTTTGGGTGTGTGTATCACTTATAATATTTTGTTTTGGATAGCCAATTGGCCATTTTGTGGGAAAGTAAGTGTCCTTTTGGCTTTCCGGAATTGATGTTTCCATTAGGGTCTAGTTATTTCATGTTTGTGTTTCTTTCCTTTGATGTCACTGTTGGGAACAGAGGGTTAATTGAATCGATTTATGATCGTTGCCTTTAATTCTTTTTTAAACTAGAACTGTCAAAAGATCTGACTATAACCCCGCTATAGTGCTATCAGAAAAGAAAATTGCTTTGCAGTTGCATGAAAATATTTGCAAGTTGCAGAGTTATAGAAGGGACACGAATTATTACTGTACTAAGTTTATTCCAAGTGGCATTTGCAATGTTCAAAGGGCAATAACTCCAAAAGTAGGCAATCCAGAGTTATGGCTAATGCACTCTGCACATCCTCTTATATGTAGTGCTTTACTTTACATGTGTGTGAAGTTTCATGAAAATACCTCAAAAGGTTTTTGAGTTATGGAGTGGACAAGGTTAAAATTGCCATTTTCAATGTTCCAAAGGCTATAACTGCAAAAGTAGGCAATCCAGAGTTATGGTTCATGTGCTCTGCACATCGTCTCATAGTGCTTTAAATTTGTGTGAAGTTTCATGAAAATACCTCGAACGATTTTTGAGTTATCATGAATAACGGAATTACGGTTGACATTTTTCAATGTTCAAAGGGCAATAACTCCAAAAGTAGGCAATCCAGAGTTATGTTTCATGCGCTCTGCACATGGTCTCATAGTGCTTTACATTTGTATGAAGTTTCATCAAAATACCTCTAACGGTTTTTGAGTTATCATGAATAACAGAATTACGGTTACCATTTTTCAATGTTCAAAGGGCAAAATCTCAAAAAAGTAGGCAATCCAGAGTTATGGTTCATGCACTCTGCACATCGTCTCATAGTATTTTACATTTGTGTGAAGTTTGGTGAAAATAACTCAACCGGTTTTTGAGTTATCATGAATAACGGAATTACAGAATCACAGAAGGACAAGGCAAATCCAATATACATGTAGCCCCCACTTTTTTCAAAGCGGGGCTATAAATAGAAGTCAATAACTGTCTGACTTCTATCCTGGATGCCAATTTAAGGAATTTAATTTTGTATTTGACAATCAAATACACGTAACAAATGTATTTTCAATATTTTGATAATAAATACTGGTCATCAACACATCCTTATGCTAAATATGACAAAATTTGATTAGATAACATCCATTTTTCATGAGTTTTGTACTTAAATGACCCCTGACCTATGAGACTGACATACTTTGGGGGTACATTTAAAATAATTTTCCATTGTTCTCTGCACCCGAGTAGTTTTATGGTGATTTTAAGCAAGCAATTTCCCCAAACATGTGTTAAAAGATAGTTATGAGTAGTTTCATGCTTATTTTGCACTCATTTGACCTTTGACCTACTTCTGAGCCTCAGACGCATTTCCAGACGTGGCATCCACCCCTATGATTGTTGATACACATCAAGGATTACATTTAGCATGGGTGCCATACTCTACTCAATTTTGCCATCAAAAGTAAAAATATCAATCTTTTTGGGGATTGGATGGCCAACTATAGATAAACTTTCGTCAGTAACCATAATCATTGTCCCGCTGACGAGAACTCGCCAAAACCAATGTATTGAACATTTTACGAAAGAGAAATGCATTTTTTTCAGGTAATAATTCTGATATTTTTTCATATTTCTGCTCAAAACGTAGATTGTGGGTACTTGTTAGAACCGCCTCGATAGTGTGTCGGTAAAGTGACTTGGTTGTTGAAACTTTGCATTTAATATGTTTTAAATATTGCAAACTCAGCACAGTTCGCGTTTTTAATCTTTTTTTTTTTTCTGTTTTTTTTTTTTCTTTTTTTAATTATTTTGGTTTTGGTTTTAAGCCAGTCGTTAATCAGAGGTCCGTTACAGAACTCTCTCTTCACAGGAGCTTGGAGTTCTGTCCATAAGTAGTTCATAAGGTTCAAAATCATAAGTGACACTAAGCTATTTCGAGCCATTTCGTAAGAAATTGCATCAGAGTCTTTATATTTGGACATCTTCAATGTTTTAATGGACCAAACTTCAAGCACCTGTGCTCTTTTGTGACCCGAGCCAGGCTCGAACCACAGCGGTGAGAGACCTAATTGTTAAAAGTCGGCGCTCTTCTCCACTAGGACACCGAGGCCCGTTGTCTTTTTCATATAGCTTGACTTTTGCATTTTACATACTTTCTACGGAAAAATTATATTGCGCAGGACTACCTTGAAAAAATTTTAGCGTGTAGGACTACCTTGTAATTTGTCCTTGGGAACAGAACAGACGCATAGTGACCAGGTTTACCGCTTGTAAAATGAAATAAGAAATAAAAAAGATCGTAAATAGAAGATTTGGTATGCAAGAAAAAGAATCTTTTATTTGTAAAGATTCGATCCATGTATACATCACGTATAATTATAAGCCTGACCCCATTGGACCCATTTTTTATGTAGTAAAACTGGGGTTTACAGGGGTAAACCTTATTTTCCTTATTTCTGATCTAATATTTAGATTGTGGATACCCATTAGAACCGCCTCGAAGAGGCGGTCCTAACGTACACACAATCTATATTTTGAGCAGAAATATGAAAAAAATATCAGAATTTTTATCTGAAAATTTTCATTTTTTTTTTCGGGGTGGGGGGGGGGGGGGGGTGGGGTTGGGGCTGGAAAACTTTTCAATATATTTGAAAAGGCGTGTTTTCGTGATGTCACCAACGCCTCTAGAGGGTGTTTGGGTGAGGCGAAGTTGACGTGTATCTTACATCACTAGGGCCCTCAACTGATACTGGCTTACAGTTGGCCAAGACTTGCTGTCCTTGTAGCTGGTTAAGAATAGACGGGCGAATGTCGTTTTTTCCTCAGTTCCTCCACTTCCATTTATTTTCCTCCTCCTCCCCTGTCATTCAGTTTTTCCTCCACTACTGTCTCTTATACCTCTTTATTCCTTTTCTCCGGGAGATGACACAAAATAACCCACAAGGATTTAGATGTCGTTGAAGCCCAAACACAATCAACCAATCGCCACAGCCTCGGTTCCCAGCACTTCGACCATCTCTTGGACTGGAAACGTCTATTTATTTATTTATTTTGCTAATTCTTGCGCCCATGGTGAGTTCAGGGAGCAAACCGACCTGTCATTGTCTAAAGGGATGTTTTCGCAGATTTTCCTTCTTAACTTAAAGTTTGGAGTGGTCCATTTCCAATTATAAAGGTGCAAGTTTTGTTTTGTTTGCGGAAAGTTTTGCAAAATGTATGTATTAAGCAAACAGTGTAGACCCAGATCAGACACCGCGTCTTGATCGTGGTCTGTACCGCTTGCCAATGCCCCCACCCACCCGAAAAAGGCCGCTGTGCATATATGGGTAAACAGGATGAAAAATTAATAAAGTAGTACCGAAAAACCTAATGGTAGTATTTCAGTCATGTGAATTAAAGCATCGTAATTTAAAGAAAAAATATGGGGCTATCATGACTATAGAATTATTGCTGCACACATATCAAATGATACAAATATGAGAATTTAAGGGGAATGGGAACACCTTCAGGGTAGACAACTCCTCCAAAAGTGTTTTTGTCTCCCATGTCGATAGGGGTCAACTCACAAAGGAAAGAATTTGCTCCTGAGGAGCAAATTCTTTCCTTTAAGAGTAGACCCCTTTTTCAGTACGACAGGGCTTATAGAAAAGCGAATAGGAAGTACCGAAAGTTGTCTCCCTTTGAAAAATGGCGGAAAAATCTGCCAGATGTTCCCAGTCCCCCTAACAAGAAATGGCGTACGTTTTTTTTACCAGTGACAATGACATAATTTCATAGTGGCCACAGTTATGATGCGTGAACCGAAATACCCGAAAAGACTCGATCATGACATTAATCGTTTTGATCGACATTTTTGACATGTAGAAATAGATAATTTACTGGTATCTGTTACATACATGCAAATAATAAAAACAAAAGTTTTCCTGTGTAATATAATTTAATCAGGTATAGTCAGATATGAGCTCACGGTTTCACGGTACGCCTATACAAATACATTGTAAATTTTACCGCGAAAAAAAAATTGAAAATTTAAGATGAAAATTGTGATATTTTTCTTATTTCTGCTCAAAAACATAGATTGTGGGTACTCGTTAGAACCGCCACGACATATATTGCGGATACTCGTTAGAACCGCCTCGTCGAGGCGGTGAGTGAGTGAGTGTTTGAGTTTTACGTCCCACCAACAGCTAAGGTCATACGGAGACAGGACCTCGGTGAAAGACTCATCCGAAAGTCTGGATAAGCCCGGGATCGATCCTGCGACCCCCGGTTTACAAGGCGAGTAGCTTAACCACTACACCACGGAGGCTTCTATCGTCGAGGCGGTTCTAACGAGTATCTACAAGCTATGTTTCTGAGCAGAAATAAGAAAAATAATGTATACCCCTGCAAACCCCAGTTTCACTATATAAAAGTCGGGTTTAAAGGGGGGGGGTCAAAATTATATAGGTGTGTTTTCGTGATGGAACGACAGAAAGAGAGAAAGCGGGAAAGAAAGAAATAAAGAAAGAAAGAAAGATTCTCTGTATGTAAATACCAGTGCCTCATGCCAATATCTTTTACGACCCTTTCAAGATTATTTCACTTATTTCGAGCCGATCATTAATCAGACGTGTGCGAAAACAGGACTGCTCGGGGTTGGGGGGGGGGGGGGGGGGGGTGGGACCACGTGACCTGCATAACTTGGCGTCTCACATGTGACCCGTGCGAGGTTCAAACCCATATATCAGCTCTCTTACCCAGGCTCATCTATGCCAAGATCTGATCACAAATATGTTTATCTAGAAAATGGTGAAAGCATAATTATGAAAGAATAAAGGGGAACAAATGATTGAGAAATTTTGTTTTATGTTGTAAAATTGGCAGTTTGAAACATGTAGGTAAACAACATGCTTTATATACTTGAGCTTGTTTATTAACAGGACAAACGCAAACATTGAGCATGAAATATTTTCTGATCAAACATAAACATTATGCTCTTTGGAGTTGAGCATGAAATTATTTCTGATCCCTTGGTATGCTGATATTTATGACCAGGGGCCATTTGCTCAAAGCATCGTTAGCTTAACGAGCATGTTAGTGGTCATATTGTTAACTGTTCTAGCAAGTACAGTATCTAAAATTTTGTTATTTTTGCTGAAAAAATGTGAGCAGCTTTTGCATTTGCAAAAGCTGCTCACATTTTCAGCAAAAATATTAGCATCTTCGCCATATTAAATGATTCAAGTTTTAACAATACGTTGACTAACGACGTCATTAATTTTGAACAACTGGACCCAGGCCAGTTATTATGCTCTGTCAAAATACACACAAATCAGAAATTGTTTCATGTTCAAAAGCGGTTTTGAACATGAAATAATTTCTCATTTGTTGGTATTTTGATATTTATGAGCAAGTCAAACACAAGCATCATGCTCTGTGGTGTTGAGCATGAAATAATTTCAGATTTAGTGGTATTTTGATGTGTATGAGTAGGTCAAACACAAGCATCATTCTCTGTGGTGTTGAGCATGAAATAATTTCAGATTTAGTGGTATTTTGATGTGTATGAGTACGTCAAACACAATCATCATGCTCTGTGGTGTAGAGCATGAAATAATATCAGATTTAGTGGTATTTTGATGTTTATGAGCAGGTCAAACACAAGCATCATGCTCTGTGGTGTTGAGCATGAAATGATATCAGGTTTAGTGGTATTGTGATGTTTATGAGCAGGTCAAACACAAGCATCATGCTCTGTGGTGTTGAGCATGAAATGATATCAGCTTTAGTGGTATTTTGATGTGTATGAGTACGTCAAACACAATCATCATGCTCTGTGGTGTAGAGCATGAAATAATATCAGATTTAGTGGTATTTTGATGTTTATGAGCAGGTAAAACACAAGCATCATGCTCTGTGGTGTAGAGCATGAAATAATATCAGATTTGTTGGTATTTTGATGTTTATGAGCAGGTCAAACACAAGCATCATGCTCTGTGGTGTCGAGCATGAAATAATTTCAGATTTAGTGGTATTGTGATATTTATGAGCAGGTCAAACACAAGTATCATGCTCTGTGGTGTTGAGCATGAAACAATTTCTCATTTGTTGGTATTTTGATATTTATGAGCAGCAGGTCAAACACAAACATCATTCTCTGTGGTGTTGAGCATGAAATAATATAAGATTTAGTGATATTTTGATGTTTATGAGTAGGTCAAACACAAGCATCATGCTCTGTGGTGTTGAGCTTGAAATATTATCAGATTTAGTGGTATTTTGATGTTTATGAGTAGGTCAAACACAAGCATCATTCTCTGTGGTGTTGAGCATGATATAATATCAGATTTAGTGGTATTTTGATGTTTATGAGAAGGTCAAACACAAGCACCAGGCTCTGTGGTGTTAAACATGAAATGATTTCAAATTTGTTTTTTTTTATATATTTATGAGATTTGATGTTGATGAGTAGGTCAAACACAAGCATCATGCTCTGTGGTGTTAGGCATGAAATAATTTCTCATTTGTTGGTATTTTGATATTTATGAGTAGGTCAAACACAAGCAGCATGCTCTGTGGTGTTGAGCAAGAAATACTTTTAGATTTAGTGGTATTTGATGTTTATGAGCAGGTCAAACACAAGCATCATGCTCTGTGGTGTTGAGCATGAGATATATTTTTCTCATTTGTTGGTATTTTGATGTTTATGAGTAGGCAAAACACAAGCAGCATGCTCTGTGGTGATGAGCAAGAAATAATTTTAGATTTAGTGGTATTTTGATGTTTATGAGCAGGTCAAACACAAGCATCATGCTCTGTGGTGTAGAGCATGAAATAATATCAGATTTAGTGGTATTTTGATGTTTATGAGCAGGTCAAACACAAACATCATGCCCTGTGGTGTTGAGCATGAAATAATATCAGATTTAGTGGTATTTTGATGTGTATGAGTACGGAGTACGTCATGCACAATCATCATGCTCTGTGGTGTAGAGCATGAAATAATATCAGATTTAGTGGTATTTTGATGTTTATGAGCAGGTCAAACACAAGCATCATGCTCTGTGGTGTAGAGCATGAAATAATATCAGATTTAGTGGTATTTTGATGTTTATGAGCAGGTCAAACACAAGCATCATGCTCTGTGGTGTTGAGCATGAAATGATATCAGGTTTAGTGGTATTTTGATGTTTATGAGCAGGTCAAACACAAGCATCATGCTCTGTGGTGTTGAGCATGCAATAATTTCAGATTTCTTGGTATTGTGATATTTATGAGCAGGTCAAACACAAACATCATGCAGTGTGGTGTTGAACATGAAATAATTTCTCATTTGTTGGTATTTTGATATTTATGAGCAGGTCAAACAGAAGCATCATGCTCTGTGGTGTTGAACATGGAATAATTTCTCATTTGTTGGTATTTTGATATTTATGAGCAGGTCAAACACAAGCATCATACTCTGTGGTGTTGAATATGGAATAATTTCTCATTTGTTGGTATTTTGATATTTATGAGCAGGTCAAACACAAGCATCATGCTCTGTGGTGTTGAACATGAAATAATTTCTCATTTGTTGGTATTTTGATATTTATGAGCAGGTCAAACACAAGCATCATGCTCTGTGGTGTTGAACTTGAAATAAAATCAGATTTAGTGGTATTTTTATATTTATGAGCAGGTTAAACAAAAGCATCATGCTGTACGTAGTTAAGTATGTAACAATTTCAGAATTATTGGTATTATGATATGAGCAGGACAAACAATGAGCAGGAAAAACACAAGCCTATAAGCATCATGCTCTGTGGAGTTGAGCATGGGATAATACCTGATTTTTTTATTTTTATTTATTTTTTGATATGTATTGCACATTATCAGGCGAGTACCATATCCACTGCAGCAAAACGTAGGCCTTTCATGATGGTCGCCTTTGCAGATCAAATTTTGTGTGACCTAGACCCAATTTTCCCTGTCACTGCAGAATTAAGAAGAGTTTTTTTTGATAGAAAATTGGTGTAACTGCAGTATCTCGAAATCAAACGAATGGATTCTTAAAATATCAATAGGAGGTGGAATATTGTTGAACTTGGCCCAATTTTCGCGGTCACTGTAGAGTTTAGTAGTGTTTTCAGAAAAGGGGGGTCTAAATTCAGAATAAGGGGTCTAAATACAGTATCTCTGAAAAAAAAAATTAAGGATTCAAGACATACTATAATACAATCTGCACAAAGCATCATTAGGATGGTCGCCATTGCAGATGGATTTTTTGGTTACCTTGAACCAATTTCAATGTCACTGCAGAACTTAGATTGATCAGGAAAAAAAAAAAATAATCCTCTTCTTGGTAACCCATGTATGAATTTTTAACTCACCTCATATGTATGCCTAACGGCCCTTTTTGGGATATTGGCAAACAGTGCAGACCAAGATCAGACGCCGAAAAACCTGGCGTCTGATCTGGATATATAGTAAAATTCCGCTATTAAGACCACCAAAAAAATTGACACTAATTCTACTTTAAAAAGCTTATTTAGAAAGTTGAAGTTATTCTTTGTGTTTTCTGCACCCAGTGTCCTCTGGTCAGAGACCACCTTTGGGACTGTTCAAAAGTGGTCTTAAAGACCACTTTTGAACAGGCCCAAAGATGGTCTTAATATAGGAAGTTTACTGTACATTGTTTTGCTGAAAATACATACATTTTTGCAAAACTTACCGCAAAAAAAGCAACAACAACAACAACAAAGCCTGGCACCCCTAGAGTTCGAAATCAGCCACTCCAAACTTATAAGGCGGAAGATTCCATTGTCATATATGGGTTAAATAAACGCAGATAGTGAAACCTCATTACCTCGAATACGGATGGCACGTTATCCTCGGCCAATTCGAACTCACTCTTGAGTTCCTATACCGCATTCTTCCAAAAGCTTTAGATTTTTTTTGTTTGAACTGAGGTTTCACGTCCCCAACAACGCTATTTAGGTCATTTTGGAGACGTTGCTTCCAAATTTTGTTGGACTTTTACCGGACATTGACACGAAATGACTTCTCAAGCCCTGCCGCCCAATGATTTGTTTGATTTGTTTGATTTGAGGTTTAACGTCCCCATCAACACTTTTTAGGTCATTTAGGTCACGTTGCTTCAAGATTTTTGGGACTTTTACCCTAGCATTGAAACGATATGACTTCTCAAGCCCTGTCGCCCAATGAAACCAATAGGGTGTATACGCATGAACGGGCCGATGCCTGGGCGGTTTATCGGAACTCATGTGCAGTTGGTTTCAGCTCTGCGCGGAAGCACCATGCAGCCCAATCTATTTCTCCAAGCCCCGATGAACGGAGCTAAAAAGCTAAGATACCCATATCTATGATTTGTTATAGAGAAGTTTTTTTTCTGATTTTATCTTTAAAAGGTACACTGTGTGTACTCATTAGAATCGCCTCAATGATTACACACACAATTTCTTTATTATAGTATAATGATTTAGTCATTTTGATTAGCCCTTAATATGCCATCTAAACTAAATATGTCGTCTGTTTGTGTCGTCTGCTGCGTCTTCTTGCAAACAGATTGCAAACATATTTTTGCATACTGGCAAACAGTGTGGACCCTGGTCAGACTGCTTCTACAGGAGCAGTCTGATCTGGGCCCACACTGCTTGCAACAATGACCTTAAAGTAACTAACCGTGAAGAGACAAAAAAGCAGACGACATTTTTTGCGATTGGCATTTGGAGAGTTAATGTCATGAGTTGCTTTTGAAGGTCACAACTTGTTCACATTTAAGTAGATGCTGATTTATTTAGCTGCATCATATTATTGGTATTACTTATATATGCACTTAGTATACTTATGAAGTTACGATTGTGACTCTGAATCATAATTTATGACATTTACCCATATACGCCTAGCGTCCCAAAATGTAACATTGGCAGATAGTATGGACTCAGATCAGACGCCGCAGAACGCAGCGTCTTGTATGGTTCTACACTGTTTAAAGCGCAGGGCATTACGGAAAAACACACGCCCATTCAAATACATGATAAATTTTACCGCCGAAAAAAATGAAAATTTCCAGAAGAAAAATTATGATATCTTTTGTTCTTTCTTCTCAAAATATAGATTGTGGGTACACGTTAGAACCGCCTCATCGAGGCGGTTCTAACGACTACCCACAAACTATATTTTAGAACAGAAATAAGAAAAATAAGGTTTAACCATGTAAACCCCAGTTTTACTATATAAAAGTGGGATTCAAGGGGATCAGAATTTTATGGGCGTGTTTTCGTGATGATTTTTAAGCCCCACTGACAAAACGAACTTGACACCCATATAATTTGGAAATGGGCTGGGCCATAGCCATAGCTAGTATTTGGAAGAGTTTATTTTCAAAGGTGGGATAAAAGGGTCAAATATCATAATCTGTAATGCTACAAGATTTCAATCAAGCGCAGTCTGACTGAAGTCTTTGCGATTCGATAATTTGAAGAAAAAAAAAAAAAAAAAAAAAATGAGAGCACTGGTGGGTCGATTGTCTCCAAGTGTAGATTTGGAACGAGGACTTACACTCAGACATTTAACCCTTAAATTCTGTGCTGTAAGCAAACCATGTAGACCCTGATCAGACGCTGCGTTTTTTTTTGTTTTAGTGGCTCATCCTGTAATTCCTGTACTGTAAGCAAACAGTGTAGACCCTGATCAGACGCCGCATTCTGCGGCGTCTGATCTGAGTCTACACTCTTTGCAAAGCCCAAATCATGATTCCAGCCCAGATTTTACAGATAACCCTTTTACGCAACACGCTGAACTAACTCTGTTATTTTCTATAAATAACATTGATTTCGATAGTCACGTGGACAATAGCACGAATTCAGTTTCTGTCCTTTATAACATTGGGTCGATTGTAAACCAATCGACCCCAAATAACAAATACATCTATCTGTATAGAACCATGAAGGGTCACATGTGAGACGCCAAGTACTGCAACGGAAGGTCAGGCGGGTTTTCTCCGGCTACTCCGGTTTTCTCTCCCCCCCCCCACACACACACACACTCAAAAAAGAGCCATGAAACGTATTATGTACCAATAAGCAACTTAATATAATTTTGCAAGAGACGACTGTGTAGTTTTGTTGGGTCGATTGTTTGTCAATTGACCCAAAGTTATTTTTACGGCTACGGCTATTATTGGCCGCGCTATTCCTATCGTTATGAGGTCAGGGTGTTGTTGTGTAAAGAGGATTTTCTATAGCATCTGGACTGGTCTCATGTGGTGGGTTTTGGCAAGCAGTGTAGACCCTGATCAGACGCCGCGGAAAGGAAATTAAGGGATAAAAGAAACAATATATATAAGTCCCCGTTCGGGACTATTTTCCCAGCTTACACTGAGACAGCAGAGCCCCCGCCCATCGTGGCTTGAAGAAATAGATAGGCTGCATTGTGCTTCCACGCAGAGCTGAAACCGGCCGGACACGAGTACTGGTAAACCGCTTAGATGATCTAAGCCTGCCCAGGCAAAGCGGTGCGAGTCGGACCGTCCAAGCTTTTAAAGTATTAAACCCTATTGGTTTCATTGGGCGACAGGGCTTGAGATATCATTTCATCTCAATGTCGGGTAAAAGTCCCACAAAATTGGAAGCAACGTCTCCAAAATGTGTATACAGTGTTGACGGGGACGTTAAACCTCAAATCAAACAAACAAATAAAACACTGAAACAACCGTGTTTTCAGCGCTTTGATTTTAATAACGGTTTAAGGGCAACCACCGACAAACGTAATGACTATTTTTGACAATTCTTGCCACTTAAAGAAATTGTTTTAATCATAATTTGACCTTTTTTTCTCGGCGAATGTTCTTTGATTGCCCTCTGTTTTTTCAGTCAGTAGTACTACTGACTGAAAAAATAGAGGGCAATTATAGAACATTATCTATATATGAATTATGTCAATGACTTTTAATTGCGTGCTCCATTTCTACATAAACTGTTTGGTGTTGTTTTTAGATATTCTTTGATTTTTGCGTCGAATGTTTATCAATCGATCCAAAATTACTAAGCATAGAATCTTTTCAGTGCTTAAGTCCACGAGACTACCATTGATCGTAGGCAATCCAGGTTGTGTTTGTTTGAATTTAGCTTTAACGCCCCCGTCAACACTTTAGGTCATTTTGGAGACGTTGTTTCCAATTTTGTGGGATCCTTACCCGACACTGAGATGAATTGACACCTCAAGCCCTGTCGCCAAATGAAGCCAATAGGGTTTATGTGCACTGGATGGTGCGACTCGCACACTTTGCCTGGACAGGCTTACTCCTTCTAAGTGGTTTACCAGCACTCATGTGTGGTCAGTCTCAGCTATGCGAGCCCAATCTATTTCTCGGGCCAAGCCCCACGGAAATCCAGGTAACTAGCAGCGTTAATTTTATCGTAGTGAAGTCAGCGTGTCGGGTAATAGGGTTATCTATAGAATCTGAACAGGAATCATGGGAACCGTGTGGACCCAGATCAGACGCCACAGAACGTGGCGTCTGATCAAAGTCTATCAGGGTGCTCTATCTCTGGTAGGGCCCTTCGGAGTCTAACTGTTTCCTTTTGCTCCAGCATTTCGGTGGTTTCTTGCTGTCGAATCCTCGCCGTTGCTTTATCTGTGTTCGTTTGATTTGTTGCACTGTTGAGCTAGGAGGCCTTCATGCGAACTGAAGAAAGAAATTATTTGTCTAAATCAAGACGGAAGTAATGACGAGGATTGCGACCGTGTACAATCGATTTAAGCTTCACCCCCCACCCCCCTAAATTCGTTAAGCTCACCGTTCCAAGCTGACGGTTTATTTTGTTATGGGCGAGACGGTTCTAATGAATTCCCACAACATAGGTTTTTATGAAGAGCCTTCAATTCTCATAACATACTTACCTTATCTGTTGCTACGTGGCTAGTATGTTTGTATGTGTTGAGGTTTTACGTCCCCGTCAACACTGTGTGGGTCATTTTGGAGACGTTGCTTCCGATTTTGTGGGTTTTATTACACGGCATTATCTTGAGTTGCGATCAGGAGGTTGCGGGTTCGATATCCAGCCTGGTCGGCACCATTCTTTCATGAGTACAGTGATCTTGAAATCTCTTCTACGATAATCCTCTCAAATTCGATGATTTAAGATTTCTGGCTCAAGAATGTGTATTCTATGTATCAACTGGCTCAGGAAAAAGGATGGTTAGATAAGCTAACCGGCTGTATATGGCATAAATTGTATTGACTGGGCCTAAAACTCCAGACAAACACGTTAAAAGAACGAGCCACAAATACGATGGGCCTCCGTGGCCTAGTGGATAAGAGCGCTGACTCTTAGTCACCAGGTCTCTCACCGCTGTGGTTCGAGCCTGGCACGGGTCACATGTGAGACGCCAAGTTCAAGAAGCCTCCGTGGTGTAGTGGTTATGCTAATCGCCTTGTAAACCAGGGGTCGCAGAATCGATCATGGCCTTTCCAGACTATCGGATGTGTCTGTCAACCGAGGTCCCGTCTCCGTATGACCTTAGCTGTTGGTGAAACGCAAACACTCACTCACGCCAACTTCTGCAGCGTAAAGGCAGATGTTTTTCTCCGGGTACTCCGGTTTTCGCTCACTTCTGTTTAACGATCGGCTCGACCTAAGTGAAATAATCTTGAAAGGACCGTAAAACCGGAAAAAAACCAAAAACACAAATACACCTGTCATAAGATGGTTGATTATGCTGTTTCATGACACTTGTATCTTAAACCTTATCCTGCTGAACACCAGTACGAAAACATGCCTATTCAAATACATTGAAAATTTTATCCCCAAAATTGAAAATTTTCTGATAAAAAATTCTGACATTTTTCATAATTCTGCTCAAAATATAGATTGTGGGTACACGTTAGAACCGCCTCGGCGACGCGGTTCTAACGAGTACCCACAATCTATGTTTTGGAGCAGAAATAAGAAAAATAATGTTTACCCCTGTAAACCCCTGTTTTATTATAAAAATGTGGGGTTTGAGGGGGTCAAAATTATATAGGCGTGTTTTCGTGATAACGACATACCCTAACTTTGCAAACAGTGTAGATCCAGATCAGACGAAGAAGCTGTCTGCTCAGGATCTACATTTAATAAAGTTTGTGATTTTGAGATACTACACTTTATAATTAATTTATTCAACAGGATAAAGGTTAAGCGAAAAGAATATCTACCTTCAAATCTGAAAATGACCATCATAGTGTCAAACAGCCAGGCATTTCATGCGTTAACATAAAATCTTAAAACTGGACACATTGAGGGCCCCCGCCCATCGGGGCTTGGTGAAATAGATTGACTGCATGGTGCTTCCACGCAGAGCTAAGCCTGCATTGGCAAACTTATGTGTGTCGGACTGCCCCTACATACAAACTTCTTTGATTTGCTAGAGCGGCAATGCTTAGATGTTATTTCATCTCAATGTCGGGTTAAAGTCCCACAAAATTGGATAACAACGTCTCAAAAATGACCCCAATAGCATTGGTCGGGACGTTAAACCTCAATTTAAAGAAATTAACTCTTTAAGACCACTTTTGAACAGTCCCAAAGGTGGTCTCTTATCATGAGACACTGGGTGTTTGTTTGTTTGGATTGTGATTAATCGTCCTCGTCAACACTATTTAGGTCATTCAAAGAAATGAACTCAGTGAATTATTACAAATGAGCCAAAAAATAATAAAAAAGTAATCAATTTTATACAGTAAAATTCCTATATTAAGACCATCTTTGGGAATGTTCAAAAGTGGTCTTTCAGACCACTTTTGAACAGTCCCAAAGGTGGTCTCTTATCATGAGACACTGGGTGTTTGTTTGTTGTGATTGAGGTTTATCGTCCTCGTCAACACTATTTAGGTCATTTTGGAGACGTTTGTTCCAATTTTGTGGGACTTTTACCCGACACTGAGATGAAATGGACATCTCAAGCCTTGCCACCCAATGAAACCAAAAGGCTTATTTATATGCACTGGACGGTGTGATTTACACGACTTTCCCTGGGCAGACTTTTTCCTTCTATGCGGTTTACCAGTAGTCATGAGTGGTCAGTTTCAGCTCTGCGTGGAACCATCATGCAGCCCATCTATTTCTTCAAGTCCCGATGGGCGGGGCGGGACACTGGGTGTAGAAAGCACAAAGAAAGAATAACCGAAACCTTCTCAATAGATTAAGTCTTAATTTCCGGTGGTCTTATTTACTACACTTGACTTAACTCACGACAATCCGTATACCTTTAATTTGCAAACACTGTATAATCCTGATACGATGACTTCTGACTTCTTCAGATGACTTCTGAACAGATCAGCTGATCAGAATCTACATCGTTTATTGATTCAGTTTAGCATGATATTGTTGCCTGTTGCATAGGGGCTTGAATCATGAAAAAAAAAAGAAATTTTTTTTTTTTTTTTTTTTTTTGTGGGTACTATAATAGTCTCTAATATAGTTCCAAAAAAAAAAAAAAAAAAAATATATATATTTTTT
Source organism: Lucinisca nassula (assembly GCA_963580285.1). Lineage (NCBI taxonomy): Eukaryota > Metazoa > Mollusca > Bivalvia > Lucinida > Lucinidae > Lucinisca > Lucinisca nassula. The sequence goes on from OY757017.1 coordinate 14,649,791, forward strand.
TTTTTTTTTTTTTCATTTTTTTCATTTTAATTTTTTTTTTTTTTTTTTTCATTTTTTTCATTTTTTTTTTTTTCATTTTTTTCATGATTCAAGCCCCTATGCCTGTTGGTACAAATTTTGTCCCTACCCTACTCTTCGGGAAAAATCTGATCACATGTCTGCAGTAGAAAGGACATAACAGTTTCTTGGGTTAATTGTTTATCAAATGACACAGAGTGATTAAGCATAGAAGCTTTTCAGTGCCAATGTCAACGTGACTATCACTGATTTGTAGGAAATCCAGGTAACGGTTATTTATAGGAAACAGCAGCGCTGTGAGCATGAGGTCAGCGTGTTGCGTAAGAGGATTATTATGATAGAGTCTGGACTTATAACGCGTGTTGGGTTTGATAAACAGTGTACAATCAGAACATACGTGACGGTCGTAGAACGCGGAGTTTGATCAAGATCGACTATGTTGGCTTTCAATGCAGGGATTTTTTGGGTTCAACGAAATAGTCTCCGTGCAGGACCAATTTTTAAAACCATACACTTAAAACAATGGGCCCACAAATTCTGGAAGTGTTTTGATTTAGTTAAAACCATAGATGTATGACAATGGAATCTTCGACTTAAATAAGTTTGGAGTGGTCCATTTACAATAATAGGGATGTCAGGTTTGTTTTGTTTCATAACGTTGTACAAAAAATGTGAGTTCTTTGAGCAAACAGGGTAGACCCATTTTAGGTCGTTACAAGTCGGCAAGTTAACATTATCGCACATTTCAGATTTTTGTGCTAGAAAGTAATCTGTCAGCAACAGCGGTCTACCCTTAAAGTAAATAATTTACTCCTCCTTTTCGGAGAGAGGCACTTCATTATAGCCGATGGGCCTACCAAGGAGGACCTTATGCCTGCTCTCCGTGGTGGGTCGATCAGTATTTTTAATGACTGATTCAATCTGTCATTTCTAGCTATCCTGCATTTTTTAAAGTAAGTCGGCTTTCTGCCGGCTTTGACCGCCATAGAAATATAAGTCCGCACAAAACGTAGTCCGGTTTGGCGCAGTAATCAAAATTGTACAAGCGTATTAGTTATCCTATAAGCGCAATACAAACTTTTGGAGCAGACGACTTGACGATTTAATCTTAACTTTCAGAGAATCGATTCAGCATTTCATATGAAACAGCTACGACGGGTTTAGCAAAGACTGTATACCCAGATCAATGCGGCGTCTGCTCAGCCGTCTGCTCAGGTTTTACACTGGTTTCTAACAGTGCTGTCAATATTTAACCCTTAAATACCAGCCTGCTGTAGAACGAGGTCAGCTGCAGACAAGAATATTAATGGATTTTCTGACTTTCGAGGTCAACTCTAGGTCAGTTACAACTTAGGTCTATATTGTCTATTTCGTGGAGGAATAGGAAAGAAAGGCTGTCTCTTTCAACCCTGGAAAATGGTACAGATACTGATGCAAACAGTGTAGGTCCTGTGATATAATTCTAGGTGCCATATTCAGCAGTATGGACGAGCCAAACTTCAGTGATGGAAGAGTGCACTCCAGAAACTCAAGGCAGTTAATAAATCAAAGCACTGACAATACTCATGCCGATTGTCTCCGAATGCAGGCTGGTTATGAATGGGGACTTGGACTGATTCGTTGAAACTTAAGATGTTAGGAACAATGCCAAAAGTGTAGAAGAAGATCAGCACCGTGTTCTGCGGCGTTTGTCTGAGTCTACATTGTTTGCCGGATCCAACATTTAATTCAAGTGAAGATTTTACAGTTAACACTTACATGTACCCAACACTGACAAACGACGCGGCTATGTTTTGGTTAAATGTTTGGCATTCGACCCGAAGTTTCTAATACGAAAAGCGCTTCAGTGCTAACGTCTACGTGACTATCACTGACTTGTCAGAATAACCCTTTTTCTTGTAGAAAATAGCCGCAGTGAGATCAGGGTATTGCATAAGACTGAAGATGGTTATCCTGGAATCATAGGGTGAGCTTGGCAAACAATGTAGACCAAGATCGGACGCTGCAGAACACGGCTTCTTATCAAAATTTCACTATGTGTTTGGAATTTCAGAGTTAAATGAAACAGTTTAAATCTCAGCCCAGGACTATTACCCTAACCTACACCCCACCAACACTCTCAGTGCTTTGATTCTGAAACTAAACATTTGCATGATTACAACACGCTTAGGCACCTTGCCCTAAAGCTAAAACGGTTAAATCAATGAACATTGTCAGCCTCGATAGCGCAGTGGTTAACGCGTTCGACTCATGATCGAGAGGTTGTGCGTTCGAATCCGGCACCAGGTATCGAGATGTTTCCTTGGGCAAGACACGTAATGACACTGCCTCACTCCACCCAGATGTAAATGGGTAGCAGTGGTGTAATAGTCACTGCCTCTCTCTCGCGCGCGTGAAAACATCCGGGATGAGTGTTCAAGAGCGATGTTATTAAAGCGGATGATGCCACATGTGTGCTATCTATCGTCTGTTGGAGCAACATCTTAGTATATACAAAAGACGCTTGTGGACGTCGGCGTAGCGGAAGACCGACGTCAGTACGTCAAGATAAATTCATCCGTCAGACGCATATGCGAAACAGATTTCCGCCGGCAGCTGCTACACTGTGCCTGTAGATAAACAAGGGGTCTCAACTACCGACTAATAAGCACTGACACACTAATAAGCACTGACACTGTTCGTCGCCGTTATGCGATTCACGTTTGAGAGCTTAGACGTCCCTGTCGTGACCAAAGTTAACCGGGCCGTCGACACAGTACGGAAAACTTAAGCTGGTGCATAAAATACGTAAATTGGCGTCCAAGCGACTGAACGTGATATGCGTTTCAGTGACATCCCGCCGATTGTCGTTTCCGGGTGTTTCGATGTAAAGGTGAAAGGTATGCCGAGGCGACGCGTGCGTAATAGAACGTGACATATCGGGTGGAACAAGCGTAATTGTGTGGCGTGGTATTGCATGCAGTTAGCGAACGCAACTTAGTGACATTAAGATCATGGCTGAGACGTGAACTGAACAGCGAGACGTTACATCGATCAAGTGCTTCGGCCTCACATCGTTCCATTTATTTGTTTAGGCTCAGAATCCGAGCTATCTTATCCAGAAAGGATTACGCGCGGGCTAATAGTGCTGTTCTTTCTCATAGAGTATCTTTTGGGAGAGGTATCCACAACCGACCAGACAAAAACTGTTACTTATGGACAGTTGCATTGTTAAAATTGAATTTTAATGTTTGGTTTTGAAAACGTAAATAGCTTCTTTCAAAAATTTGAAACACCTACAAACATATAATATAATGGAATTTGGAGAACTACTTTTTCTAAATTTTAAGATCATTTTAGACAGATTTTCTGTAAGATTTCACAGCGTTATGATTTTCTCATAGAATCTGTCATTTCAGTGCCTTTGGCGCTTTGATTGTTTTTGGCAGAATACAAGTCTAACATTTGACACAGACTCACGAATCCATATTATGTTCATACGTTGTTTAATGTTGTTTGTTGTTTACATGTTTTACCCTCTTTGTAATCAGGCAAGTTTTTTTTATGACAGATTCCATCTGTCTATTCATGCTGTGTTGCACGTTTAAAGTAATTCAGGCTTTGTTCCGGCTTTGACCGCCATAGAAATATGAGTCCGCACAAAATGTAGTCCGGTTTGGCGCAGAAATCAAAATTATACAAGCGTATTAGTTATCCTGTAAGCGTAATACAAACATTTGAAGCAGACGACTTGACGATTTAGCATTTCATATGAATCAGCTGCATCATGCGACGGGTTTGGCAAAGACCTTATACCGAGATCAATGCGGCGTTTGATCAGCAGTCTGCTAAGGTTTTACACTGTTTTCTGTCAGTGCTGTCAATGTTTTTCCTTAAAGACCAGCCTGCTGTTGGACCAGGTCAGCTGCAGACAAGAATATTAATGGGTTTTCTTTCTGACTTTCGAGGTCAAGTTTAGGTCAGTTACAACTAATGTGTATATTGACTTGCGTGGAGAAATTGGAAAGAAAGGCTGTCCCTTTCAACCCTTTTAACTAGTCAAGTATTACGATATTACACCCGTGAGAGATAGTGCATTTGTCACATCAGCAAACTAACTACTTTCTTGATGAAAATCCGTGATATTTTTCTTATTTACACTCCAAACATAGGTCGTGGGTGCTTGTTGAGGCGGTTCTAACGAGTAACAGCAACCTAGAAAAAAATAATGTATACCCTTGTAAACCCCAGTTTTCTGTATATAAAGTTGTGGTTTATTGGGGTGTTAATTTCACGGACTTGTTCAAGTCAAGCGCACATTCTTTTGCCAGTTACTGACATATTTTTTCTTTTTTTAGCTCATCTTACCAAAAGTCATGGTGAGTTTTTATGTCTGTGAGATGTCCGGCGTCGTCGTTCGTCGTCCGTGTGTAAACTTTTCTTATAAATACTCTAGAGGCCATAGGTTTGGTCCGACCATCATCAAACTTGCTCAGAATGATCATCTTGACAATATCTCGGTCAGGTTAGAACATTGAACATGTTGGATAGGAAAGTAGGTCAATAGATCAAATCATAGAAAAACTATGTGAACACTCTACAGGCCACAGATTTGGTCAAATCGCCATCAAACGTGCTCAGAATTATCATCTTGACAATATCTCGGTCAGGTTCGAATATGGGTTATGTCGTATCAAACATTAGGGCAATATGTCAAATTATAAAAATTATAAAAGAAAACCCACTCAGAATGATCATCTTGACAATATCTCGGTCAGGTTCGAATATGGGTTATGTCGTATCTAACATTAGGTCAATATGTCAAATTATATATATAAAAAAAACACTCTAGAGATCACAGTTTTGGTCCGATCATCATCAGTCTTGCTAAGAATGATCAGCGTGACAATATCTCGGTCAGATTTGAATATGGGTCATGTCGGGTCAGAAGGTAGGTCAGTAGGTCAAATCATAGAAAATCCTTGTGCATAAACTTACCTTGTGAATACTCTTGAAGTCACAGTTTTAGTCCAATCGCCATCAAACTTACTCGCCATGATCATCATGAAAGTGAATATGAGTCATGCAGGGTCAGAAAGTAGGTCAGTAAGCCAAATCATAGAAAAAACATTGTGGACACTCTAGACACCGCAGTCTTGGTCTAATCAACATCAAACTTGCTCAGAATGATCATGCTGACAATATTACTGTCAAAGTTTGAATATGGATCATGTCTGGCTAGAAAGAATGTCAGTAGGTCAAATCGTAGAAACATCTTGTGAACACACTAGAGGCCATTGTTTTGGTCCAATCATCGTCAAACTTATTCAAAATGATCATCTATATTGGTCAAGTTGAAATATGGGTCAGGTCAAATAAATAAGTAGGTCAGAAGGTCAAATCATAGAAAAGCCTTGTGAACACTCTAGAGGCCAAAGTGTTGGCCCAATCATCACCAATCTTGCTCAGAATAATCATCATGACAATATCTCACTGGAGTTCGAATATGGGTCATGTCGGGACAAAAAGTAGGTCAGTGGGTCAAATCATAGAAAAACCTTATGAACAATCTAGAGGCCACAGTTTTGGTTCAATCGTCATCAAACTTACTCAGAATGATCATCTTGATAATATCTCGGTCAAGGCTGAATATGGGTCATGCAGGGTAAAAAGGTAGGTCAGTAGGTCAAATCATAGTAAAGCCTTGTGAAAACCTTGACAGCCACAGTTTTGGTCCAATCAGCGTCAGACTTGTCAGAAAAAAATCATGTTGACAATATTTCTCTCGAATATGGATCATGTCAGGCTAGAAAGTAGGTAGACAGGCCAGATCGTAGAAACACATTTTGAACACTCTAGCTATATATATAGAGGCCACAATTTTCGTCAAACTTGTTCAGAATGATCATCATGGCAATATCTCAGTCAAGTTCAAACATGGGCCAGGCTGTAACAAAAAGTAGGTCAGAAGGTCAAACCACAGAAAAGCCTTTTGAACACTCTAGAGGCCAGTTTTGGTCCAATCATCATCAAACTTACTCAAAATGATCATCCTTGCAATATCTCGGCAGAGGTGGAATATGGGTCATGCTGGGTCAAAACAAAGGTCGGTATGTCAAATCATAGGAAAACCGTTTGAACACTCTAGACGCCAAAAGTTTGGTCCAATCAACGTCAAACATGCCCAGAATGATCATGTTGACAATATTTCGGTCACGTTCGAATATGGATCATGTCGGTCTCAAAAGCAGGCCAGTAGGTCAAATCATAGAAACAACTTGTGAACACTCTAGAGGCCACAGTTGTGGTCCAATCATCGTCAAGCTTCTCCAGAATGATCATCTTGGCAATATCTCGGTCAAGTTCAGTTATGGGTCAGTTCGGATCAAAAAGCAGGTCAGTAGGTCCAATCATATAAAAGCCTTGTGAACACTCTGGAGGCCATGATTTTCGGTCCAGTTATCATCAAACATAATCAGAATGACAATATCTCGGTCGAGTTCAAATATGGATCATGCTGAGTCAAAACGTAGGTCAGTAAGTAAATTAATAGAAAAGCCTTTTAAACAATCTAGACGCCTCAGTTTTGGTCCAATCATCGTCAGACTTGCTCAGAATGTTCATGTTGACAATAGTTCGGTCATGTTTGAATAAGGGTCATGTCTGATTAGAAATACGCCAGTAGGTCAAATCATATAAAAACCTTGTGAACACTCTGGAGGCTACAGTTTTGGTCCAGTTATCGTCAAACTTGTTCAGAATGACCATCTTGACAATATCTCGTCAAGTTCAAATATGTTTCAGTTCGGGTCAAAAAGGAGGCCATTAGGTCAAATCATAGAAAAACCTTCTGAACACTCTAGAGGCCACAGTTTTGGTCCATTCATCACCAAACTTGCCTGCATTTATCAATGGACTTCGATGTAACTTCACAGAAATGTTGGTCATGATATTATCTGAAGCAAGATCAGCATTTAGGGTCTGGGCACAAGATCAAGGTCACTGTGGCTATTTTTAGAAAAAAAAACATTGTTACGGTTCTAGTCCCTACATTTATCGGTGGATGTTAATATATTACTTCACGCAAATGTTTGGTATGATAATATATTAAGCAAGTTCGACTTTCAGATTCCTGGGATGAAGGCCGAGGTCATTATGGCTATTTTGTTTTTAAAACTTTGTCATAGCTCTAGGTCTACATTTATCAGTGTATTTTTATATTACTTCAGATGCATGTTGGGTATATTATTACATGTATCTCGAGCGAGTTCAACTTTCAGATTGCTGGTCTAAGTGTCAAAGAAACTTTGGCTATTTCCAGGGAAATGTTTTGTGACCGCTCTAGCCCCTGATTTATAAATGATTTCATAGGAATGTTGTTTCGGTACCATCTGTCAGAGTTGCTCAAATTGCTCGACTTTGCTGAACAAGATGGTCGCAAGAACTTAAAATTGAAAAAACTGTTATCAGATTTTTTTCGTCAAAAAGGAAGGAATGTTCGATGGGCGACCCTCTGACAAAATTGCTCAAAAATCCTTTTGCTCCACTGAAAATGATAGCCACCAGAAACCTTAAAATGGCTTCTACTGCTAAACAGCTAGATTATTTTTGAAATAATTTCAAAGACATTTTCCTTGGGCCACTGTCAACCAAAAATTGCTCAAACCCTCAACTCCACCTTAATATATTACCTTCCATTTCATTTGTTCAATATAGATCAGGTGAGCGATCCAGGGTCATCATGGCCCTCTTGTTTTTAATCAACAATCGCAGAAATATTTAATGATCATTCTAAAAAAAAAAAAAAAAAAATGTTGCCGGAATCGGTCATCGAACCTGCGGTCTAAAAATCATCGGCTGGGCGCGCATCCATTAGAGCCCCGAGCACGGCAAATATATTAACACTACGAATTTCTGCTTACATGTATAAGACTTTTTTTCGTGTTTATGTTTATGGGCCAGCCTTCCCATCACGAAAACACGGCTATATAATTTTGACCCCCCATGAGCCCCATTTTATATAGTAAAACTGCATAGGTTTACAGGGGTAAACCTAATTATTATTATTTCTGCTCTAAAATATAGATTGTGGGTACCCGTTAGAACCATCTCGGCGAGACTGTTCTAACGAGTACCCAAAATCTAAACAGTAAAATTCCGCTATTAAGACCACCTAAAAGTAAGACTAAATCTGCTTTTAGAAGCTTACTAAGAAGGTTTCAGTCATTCTAGATCTTTCTTTGTGTTTTCTACACCAAATGTCTCATAATAAGAGACCACCTTTGAGACTGTTCAAAAGTGGTCTTATAGACCACTTCAAAAGTGGTCTTATAGACAACTTTTGAACAGTCCCAAAGGTGGTCTAAATACAGGAAGTTTACTGTATTTTGAGCAGAAATAGAAATATCACAATGTTTCATCTTAAATTTTTAGTTGTTTTTTTCGTAAGTAAAGTTTACAATGTATTTGTATAGGCGTGTTTTCGTAGCAAGATCCGCAGTGCCCGGAAAACATTCACATTCCTTCAGGGAAATGAATATACCTGGAGGATTTTCTGCCATTTTTTCAAAGGGATACCACTTTCAGGACTTCCTGATCGCTTTTCTGTAAACTCTGTCCTACGGGAAAAGGGGTCTTATTTTAAAGGAAAGAATTTGCTTCTCAGGATTGTTTGATTTGAGGTTTAACGTCCCCGTCAACACTGTATAGATAATTTTGGAGACGTTGCTTCAAATTTTGTTGGACTTTTACCCAACATTGAGACGAATGACATCGCAAGCCCTGTCGCCCAATGAAACCAATGAGGTCTAAAAGCATGGACGGTCCGACTCGCACTGCTTTACGTGGGCAGGGTAAGATCCTGTAAGCAGTTTACCAGTACTCGTGTGCGGTCGGTTTCATCTCTGCGTGGAAGCATCGTGCAGCGCATTTATTTGGGCGGGGGCCTTTACTTCTCAGGAGCAAATTCTTTCCTTTAAGAGCTGATCCCTATTGACATTGGAGACAAAAATACTCTTGACGGAGTTGCCTCCCCTGAATGTGTATCCAATCCCCTTAAGCGGAACATTTTCGGGAATTGAACCAAATCATGATATACATGTTTCCCAGAAAACCGCACTTTGTACAATGAAAAGGAGAAAATTAAAAAAAAAAATGGGTGTACATTACATTTGTAAGGTAAGTTTTGTATTTTCATCATTAAACTTCCTTGTTTTTTATTTGTTATATATTCTTAAACGATCCCGTCAACTGGAGCTTAAGTATAAGGCTGCATGGTGCGTACGCGCAGAGCTGAAACGGACCGAGATCTGGTAAATGGTAAACAGCCCAGGCTAGGTGGTGCGAGTCGTACTCTAAGCTCTTGTGATTTCTTTCGGTGGTAGGGCTTAAGATGTCACCTCATCTCAAGGTATATGAAGAAACGTCTCTAAAACGCCCCAAATGGAGTTGATGGGGACGTAAAAACTCAACACAAACAACCCCCGCCCCGCCCAGACACAAATACATACCCACACCCCGCCGGGCCAACGTCGGGCCGAAAACGATACGACATTGGCCCACTGATTCTTGCTAGCTGGGCAGTTGTCAATGCAATCGATGTACATGTGTAAATATTTATTTGCCAGTTTGTTTCGACTTAACCCGCACCCCCACTCCCCTCCCCGCTTATGATAACATTAGCAATGGTCCGACTCAAAAAAGGAAAAGTCCACTTCAGAATTTCAGGGATCACGTCTATACAAAAACATTGTAAACTTTACGGCCCAAAAAAAATGAAAATTGCTTTTCATTTCAATGTTACTTAAACGCCCTAACTGGAGCTTGGCTGCATGGTGCGCACGCGCAGAGCTGAAACGGACCGAGAACATGGTAAATGGTAAACTGCTAAGGCTGCCCAGGCTAGGTGGTGGGATTCGTACAGTCCCCAAAGCCCTTCTGGTTTCTTTGGATGGTAGGGCTTGATATGACATTTCAGCTCATAGTAAAAGTCTAACAAAATAAGAAGCCACGTCTCCAAAATGCCCCAAATAGTGTTGATGGGAACGTAAAATCTCAACACAAACGCCCCCGCACGCCCAGACACAAATACATCCACCTTATTTGCATTACCTGCTGGTTCCTAGTCGGAATGTTATCAGTGTTGGAAAAACAGGTAACCAGACCCCCCTGACCTTAAAAGGTCAGGGGGGTCTGGTTACCTGTTTTTCCAATATTGACAATATGCAAGCTGGGAGCCAGCAAATAATGCAAATATGGTGAATACACACACCCCATCACCAAAATAACCTTTTAATTATATACCCAAAATTTCAAATGTCGGCTAGAATTCAGGATTGCCTGGTATGAATTTCTGAACGTAAAATCAGAATAATTATACATCTTTAAGTGGTTTGGAATGGAAAATAATGAAGGTCGTTAAGTGTCTCCCTACACGTTGAAAAACCACGCCCAATGGCGCTAAAGTGAAGACGACGTTAACGTTGGTGGATGTGACGTCATTAAAAACATTGACGTTTCCCAACACTGGACGCAATTATTTCCGAAGCGTCGGTTATATTTCTTTCAAAATACTCATGATTTCTTAGAAGAAAGTATTGAAAATCTAAACAGATTGCAGGTAGGTTATATTTGACAGCATAAAATGCGGCTTATGCACTTTGTCAGAACCTATATTCGTTTTGTTTTACGTTCTTTCAGTCGATACGCACGACAAGATGGCTGCCGACCTTTAGTTTCGAAATGAACAAATTTGAAAGTAGTTCTATTATGAACGTGACTGCTTATCTACGGGCAATATGAACTTGACTACGGGCAATATGGAAAATTATTATATACCCAGAAAATGTCCCGTTTCCTTTCTACAGAAGTTACCGGTCAATATTTTTCCATATTGCCCGTAGTCAAGTTCATATTGCCCGTAGACAAGCAGTCACGTTCACAATAGAACTACTTTCAAATTTGTCCATTTCGATACTAAAAATCGGCAGCCATCTTGTCGTGCGTATCGAATGAAAGAACCTAAAACAAAACGAATATAGGTGCTGAAAAAGTGCATAAAGCGCATTTTATGCTGTCAAATATGACCTACCTGCAATCTGTTTAGATTTTCAACACTTTCTGCTAAGAAATCTGGAGTATTTTGAAAGAAATATAACCGACGCTTCGGAAAAAATGGCGTCCTGTGTTGGGAAGCGTCAATGTTTTTAATGACGTCACATCAACCAACGTTAACGTCGTCTTCACTTTGGCGCCGTTGGGCGTGGTTTTTCAACGTGTAGGGAGACACTTAATGACCTTCATTATTTTTCATTTCAAACCACTTGAAGATATATAATCTGATTTTACGTTCAGAATTCTATACCAGGCAATCCTGAATTCTAGTAGACAGTTGAATTTTTGGGTATATAATAAAAAGGTTATTGACTTTATATTGTGAAATATTCGGCACTCGTTCATATGGCGAAGACGCACTCGCAAGCTCGTGCGTCCTTCGCCATATGAACTCGTGCCGAATATTTCACAATATAAAGTCAATAACCTATAAATATTGACCGGTAACTTCTGTAGAAAGTAAACGGGACATTTTCTGGGTATATAATAATTGAGTTTAACGACCTAGTCAACACTATTTTTGGTCATTTTTGAGCCGGACAGTTTACCTATTCGCACTTTTCCTGGGCATGGCGTAAGCGGTTAACCAGTACTCTGCACATTCTTTCGCCAGAAACTGACAACTGTCCTTCTTGAATCAGCAGAAGGGACAGAATGTCCGTAGAAAAGATTTCATTATCAATCTTCATGAAATGTTGCCGACCCCGGCAGGTATCGAACCCGCGTCCGCTACCGAGGCCGGCCTTATTCGTGCTAGCTAGGCAGTTGCCTATGCAATCAATGGAAACAACCATTTGCAAGTTTGTTTCGACTTAATCCGCACCCCCCCCCCCCCAATCACCCCCCCCCCACGCACACACACACACATACACTTATTCTGACATTAGACACCGCTAACTCAAAGAAGGAAGAGTCCACTTCAGAATTCAGGGGTGACTGGATTACTCATTTCGAAAACACGCATATACAAATATATTGTAAACCTGTAAACTTTAACGCCCAGAAATGAAAATTTTATGATGAAAAATTGTAATGTTTTATTTCTGCTCAAAATATAGATTGTGGGTACTCGTTAGAACCGCCTCATCGAGGGGGTTCTCACGAGGATTGTGGGTACTCGTTAGAACCGCCTCATCGAGGCGGTTCTCACGAGTACCCACAATTTATATTTTAGAGCAGATATATGTGTGTGTGTGAATTCGGGTTTAACGTCGCTTTCAACAGTTTTTCAGTCATATCACGACGGTGTCTGGTTGCGACAGGGAGCTCAATGCTCACGTTTATAGTGCTGTGTTACAACGCATAATGTAGTAATGTAGTAATTACTACATTTTGATTTTTTTTACTACATTATGCGTTGGCATAGTCGACGCGAAATGAAGTAAAAAAATTATTTCATTTCGCGTTGATATGCACCATATCGACGCATAATGAAGTAATGATGGTAGAACATAGCTGTCTTCGAAAAGACTTAGGAAGCAATACAGTTAAATTCCTACAATTTAGACCACATTTGAGACGGTTCAAAAGTGGTCTTTAAGACCACAGTTGAACAGTCCAAAAGACGGTCTTCCACAAAAGCACACTGAAGGTCAAAATCACAAAGAAAAAGGTTTATTGGGCGGCATCTCAATGTCGGGTAAAAGTCCCATGAAATTGGAAGCAACGTCCCCAAAATGACCTAAATAGTGTTGACGGGGACGTTAAACCTCAAATCAAACAAATCAAACAAAAGACAGACAGGCAGACAGACAGACAGACAGACAGACAGACAGACAGACAGACAGACAGACAGACAGACAGACAGACAGACAGACAGACAGACAGACAGAATGGACAAAAACTATATACCCCCTTGCATACTTCGTATGCCGGGGGTATAAATAGATGGGCTGCACGATGCTTCCACGCAGAGCTGATACCGCCCGTACATGAGTCCTCGTAATCTGCTTAGAAGGTCTAAGCCTGTCCAGGAAAACTGCTGCGAGTCGGCCCATCCATGCATATAAACCCTATTGCTTTTAATTGGACGGCAGCGATTGAGATGTCATTTCATCTCAATATCGGGTAAAAGTCCCATAAAATTTGAAGCAATGTCTCCAAAATGACCTAAATAGTCTTGACGGGAACGTTAAACCTCAAATCAAACAAACAAACTGTTGACGCATAATGAAGTAAAATTAAGTATGCCACCCATCGCCGCAAAATGAAATAATTCTTTCATTTTGCTCAAACCTCTTAGTATCGACGCATAATGAAGTAAAAACGACATTTTATTTCATTTCGCGTCGACTATGCCAACGCATAATGTAGTAAAAATTTCAAAATGAAGAAATTACTACATTACTACATTATGCGTTGTAACAGTGCTGCCTCACTGAAGTATCATGTCCCAGACACATTACATGATACCACACCCAGTCACATTATCCTGACACTGGATCGACCAGTCCTAGCTCTACCCCGTAAATCTGAGTGCCAAGCGAGGAGCAGCTAGTACCATTTTAACGACTTTGGTATGTCGCGGCCCGGGGTCGAACCCCAGATCTCCCGTTCCCCGGAGCGGACACTCTACCAACTGAGCTATCGGGGCCGGTTTAGAGCAGATATAAGAAATCTAAGGTTTACCCCTGTAAACCCCAGTTTTACTATATATAAAACTGAGGTTCAAGGGGGTGTAAATTATAAAGTCGTGTTTCATGATGCCACATATGAACCTATGAGTGGCTTTCCCCTAATAGTAGAACGAAGCCCCCCGCCTTTCGGGCTTGGAGAAATAGTCTGGGATGCATGATGCTTCAACGCAGAACTGAAACCGACCGTACATGCGTAATGGTAAACAGCTTAGGATGTCTAAGCCTGGCCCGGGAAAGTGGCGCGAGTCGGTCCGTCCATGCATATAAACCCTTGGTTTCATTGGGCGGCAGGGACAGAGATGTCATATTATCTCAGTGTCGGTGAAAAGTCCCACATAACTGGAAGCAACGTATGTTACAAAAAATGAAGTAATGTAGTAATTTCTTCATTTTGGATTTTTTACTTCATTATGCGTCGGCATAGTCGATGCGAAATGAAAAAAAAAAAATGTAGTTTTTACTTCATTATGCGTCGATACTAAGAGGTTTGCGCAAAATGAAAGAATTATTTCATTTTGCGATGATAGGTGGCATACTTAATTTTACTTAATTATGCGTCGACAGTTTGTTTGTTTGATTTGAGGTTTAACGTCACCGTCAACACTAGTTCGGTCATTTTGGAGACGTTGCTTCCAATTTTGTTGGACTTTTACCCGACACTGAGATTAAATGACATCTCAATCCCTGCCGTCCAATTAAACCCAAAATGGTTTATATGCATGGATCGGCCGACTCGCCGCAGTTTTCCTGGGAAGGCTTAGACCTTCTAAGCAGATAACGTGTACCCATGTGCGGTCGGTATCAGCTCTGCGTGGAAGCATCGTGCAGCCCATCTATTTCTTCAAGCCCCGATGGGCGGGGGCGAATATGCGTCGACAGTATGAGGTCGGTTCTAAATGAAAAAAAAAAATAATAATAATGTAGTTGTTATGTTATAGCTACTCACCTGATAAACCGGGGTAGCAGGATCGATCCCAGTCTTGAAACCGAGATCCCGTTTCCGTATGAATGAGTCTTGAAACCAAGTTCGCTACTTTGTATGACCTTAGCTGTTGGTGGGACGGAAACTGAAACACACTCGCACTCCTTTTAAGATGAATAGATGGACAAACAACTGGGCTATGGACTGGTTCAAGCCAATATGGTCCCCCACCCCAACTATTGTGTGCACTACATGATCATGTGTTGAGCCTTAAAACACAATTGAGGGAAAAACATCAGACATGAGACCAAAATACCGTAAGGCGTTCAGTTTTTAACTCTACTAACATAATCAAATACAGTGAAATTCAGCTATTAAGACCACCTAAAATTAAGACAAATTTTGTTTTTAAAGCATATTTTGAAGGTTAAAGTTACATTTTCTTTGTGATTGCGACATTCTGTGTGCTTTTGTGGAAGACCATCTTTGGGGCTGTTCAAATGTGCTCTTAAAGACCACTTTTGAACTGTCTCAAATGTGGTCTTTATATTGGAGTTTACCTGTATTGCTTCCTAGGTCTTTGGTCTCCTTTCGTAGACAGCTATGTTATTCCCTAATTACTTCATTTAGCGTGCATATCAACGCGAAATGAAATAATTTTTTTACTTCATTTCGCGTCGACTTCGCCAACGCATAATGAAATAAAAAAAATCAAAATGAAGAAATTCTACATTACTTCATTATGCGTTGTAACAGATGTATACAAAATGACCTTAATATTGTTGACTTGGACGTTAAACCAAACATAGCAAAACGTTTTCCGAATGCGTTTTAGCTTTGTGTTAAGGCCCTTTTCATTTCATCGGCAGCTGGCCCCAGTGTCTCAGTCGAATGCGCATCTGGCTGGTGATCAGGAAATCGCGGGTTCGATCACTGACAGGTCAGCATCATTCTATCGTGAATTCTTTTCTATATACAGTCGAACTTCAATGGCTCGAACACCTTTGGGACCATGAAAATCTGTTCGAGACAGGGGTAGTTCGAGCCACCGAGGGCTACTACCAGGAGGCATAATGACATACTTCAGGATATCTTTTTATGTGTTCTATAATGAAAAATGTATGCTGTGTGTACTCATTAGAATCGCCTCATCGAGGCGATTCTAATGAGTACACACAGCATAAATTTGCAAGATAAAAGACGTAAATATCCTAAGTTTTACTCTCCATATTTCTTACTTACAGAAATTCCCTAGGGACTCAAGAACGGGTTCGACTCAGCCATGGTAAACGAGCCATCGGTGTTCGAGCCATCGAAGTTCTACTGTATGGCCATTCTCTCTCTTCCGATGATTCAAGAGGGGCAGTTGTGTCAGTATTTGCACTGTCAGGAAAAGTCTGGCTAGGTTAACTGATCGGCTGGAAATGTCCTAAATAGTGTTAATTGGGCCGTCGAACTCCTTGAACTAATCAAACAAATAGTCAGCAGCCCAGCACATGCTTGTTGTACATGCAAAATATCATATTATTCATCACATTGCATGAAAAATGCATAACTTACAATGCATTTTATTTATCATGTGACTGTTGAATCAGAACTCGGTCAGAGTGTAATGGCTTATAATTGCATGTAGTTTATGCTATGCAGGCGAGCCACTCTGGGGGTGAGTTTGAGAAGCAAACCTTATTTAGAAGCGTCTAGATTTTTTACAGTGCATTTCGTATCCCATAACTGACAAATAGAACCAGGCATGTCGGCCAACGTCGGACAAATCGGCCCTGCGTCAGCCGCCCGCTGTTTGCGCTAGCTTGCCCTTTTCCGACTAACAGTATGGTACAGGACCACTTTTAAACAATCGATTCAACGAGTCTGTGGTTTCAGTTCAATTATTCTGAGTCGAAAAAAATATTGTAAGCATTTTAAGATTAAAAACGTGCTAGATAAGATTTTCTTCAGTGTCTAAAGAAAATGCTTTTCATGTACTTTTTTCTTTTCTATTTTGTTTACTTTTGTTCAAAGCATAGACTGTTAGTAGTGTCCCTTTGAGATGTTTCCAACGACGGGAACTCGCGATATTTGCCTGCAGTAAAACACTGTATAACCATGCAAATCCAAATTTTGCCCGTATAAAGTTTTTTGGTTTTGGTTTTACGATCCTTTCAAGATTATTTGTCTTATTTCGAGCCGATCGATTATCAGTTGTGGGCGAAAACCGGAGTACCCGGAGTAAAACCACATGACCTCAAACTGCAAATGTGACCTGAGAGATGCTCGAACCAGACCTAATGGTTAAGCGCCGGTATAGGCAACGGAGGCCCATCCCCAAATGAACGATGGGATTTATAAGGAAAGATATTTCACTGACTTGATAGCATGATACTTTAAGCAAACAGTGTAGATTGAGATCAGACGCCGCGGAACGCGGCGTCTGATCTCGGTCTACACTGTTTGTAGGCCAATGTCCCTTTTTAGGGACGTGAGGCTTAAATGGCCAAAAATCAGCTGACTTAAGTATCGGGTTACATAAGTATAACGGATGTGACTAAATGACAGGAGCCTGTATAGTACTTGTAGCTATTTGTTTACTAGTATTTCGTTCCCATAAATAAAAACTGCTACTATTTTTTTTTTTTAAAGTCACAAGACTCATCAGTTTCATTTTAAAGAGACACATTTTCTAATTTCACTCAAGAAATAGATCAGCTCTGGCATTGTGAATTATTGGGCAATAAATCACTGTGTGGAAGTAGATTAAATCATGAGTGCGTAGCGCGAGTGATTTTTCTACATAAAACTTTCTGACAAATATTGATTCGATAATAACACATTAAACCTTTTTGTACCAAATGGAATCTTCCAACTTATTTATGGCAAGATTCGATGGTGTCAGGTTGTGCATTCATCAAAATTTATTTAGCTTTTGCAAACAGTGTAGGCCGTGATCAGACGCCGCGTTCTGCGGCGTCTGATATGGGCTGCACTGTTTGCCAAGGTTGGGGTTTCTGGTACTGAATGGATTAATACATAAATCTTTGAGAAATGAATTTGGAAAAATGCGACCAGGTCCGGACTCGAACCAGCGTCTCCTTGCTTACTAGGCAAGTGCTCTACCGACTGAGCTATCCGGGCGCTGATAACATATCTCCAACTTCGAATTTTATAAACTTAGTAAATAAACAGCACTATTGATGAAGTACGGGGAACCCTTTTACAGGTTCCACAACTGCACTTAACACCGGCTGTTCCAAATAAATACATAAATCTTTAAGAAATGAAGTTGAAAATGCGACAAGGACCGGACTCGAACCGGCGAACCCTTGCTTACAAGGCAAGTGCTCAAGCGACTGAGCTATCCGGGCGCTCAGAAGTTTGTCGACAATAGCGCTGTTGTGTCCTCCAAATTCTCCCAACCTTTCGCCATTGTTAGTAGAAATCCAACCAAAATGCTTGACTGTTGCGCATGCATTTATGTCCTTTTGTAACTTTTTGATGCGAGAAAACTAACGTCAAAGAATGTATGAGTGCTGTCATAAAAATGGCGGCATTTAGCGCCACACTCTTCCGCCCAGTGATTTATTGCAGAATAAATCACAGTTTCCTTCCATTGCCTGTGTAGGCGCGCTATGTTAGAATTAAAAATCGCCCTACTAACTTTTCAGTTAAATTGAAATAAATACATTCGCGCAGTCTGATGATAGTCTTTGCTGATCGCATGTACCTACTAAAGGCTTATACCTATGCAAAGAGACATAAACAAAATGTCTTGCCATAGTGGGTAGGTGCGCAGGTTGATTAGAGTCTCTGCTGGTCACACCTGTCTTATTGTAGGTTTTGTGATGCGCCGGCTCATACATCTTCAGTCTCTCACTACCTGTACTATATGCTCCCAAGGAGTCTTTGGCTCTTGTGAGCTAAAAATCTTGTCGCGCCGATGGCAGAGTTTTTGGTTTAATCCTCAATTAGTCTTGTACAATATAATGTTATTAATCAGGTAATTTCATATTGAACCTAGTTGCAGGTCCGAGGTCTGCTGTATTGGCCCGAGGCCGGAGGCCGAGGCCAATACAGAAGACCGATACGGAATTACTTGATTAATGACAATTTTATTGAATTGGCACCATTGAAAACATGACTAATCATTTTTGACTTTAATGTTAATACGGATGACCTCCGAACAATACAGGATAGTTAATTAACCCTTGTTCTGCTGAGCCCGGATATGCCATTTCTTTGAAACACTGTAGATCCAGATCAGATGGCTTCTGAAGAAGCCATCTGATCAGGATCTACATTGTTTGTCATTCAGGTTGTGAATTTGTTGCAATAATTTGCATCAAGTAATCCGATTGGTTTATAATCGGTAGTGGGTGTGGCATATATGAATATTCAGCAGGACAAGGGTTAATAAAGTGTAGGAAAGTTGTCTACTTAACTTCTTCAATAGTATAAATAACTATAGACATTCACATTTGAGCCCCGCCAAGCGAATTTGGGTCTTCGAGCATTCCGTCATGAGAAATTTTAACTGCGCATGCCCAGCCATTCAGAGGGACCAGGGATATGGCTTTCTGTCTGAAGGTTCCTCTTGCTTCACTGCTTGTATGAGCGAGCAGCGAAGGTTCTGGCGAGACTGCGCGGATGCGCAGGCTCGCCTGAACCTTCGCTGCTCGCATAGGCGATAAGTACCAAAATCGCTTGACGGGGCCCATTTAATTTGTGCTAAGCGTAGACCTAGCTTTTTGTGAAAGCTATACTTGTACATTTTATGTGAAGACGTAAGAAAATGTCACAAATTTATATCTGAAAAAAAAAAAAAAAAACTTGTCCTTTGGGCCATAATAGACAATGTATCTTAATGATTCGCTCGTATGCAGAAAATAAAATCACTGATCGCTTTTATGCTTTAAGCGTTGCGTCTGAGTTGCCCTAACATGAAAGTGACCCTTTAATGCAAATTAAAGCAAAGAGTACAGTCACTCTGAGGTCTCAATAATTAGGTTCCTGACACTTAAAACATGAAACTCTTCTAAACAAGTGACAACTCATTTTATTCAAGAAGTTAACAATGGACGCTTTCCTGTTTCTTAAGTTGTGATACTCATACAAGATAGTTGATTACTGCCCTGCAACGTCATTTTAATGGTTGTTCGCCAGTTAGAACAGTCTTACAGTCTCACAACAATGAGGTTCTCGCCAGGTATGTACACCGATTTCTTAATTACGATGTATGATTAACAGATTCAATAGGGTACTCAAAATTATGTAAGAATGAAACCAATGCATATTCATTAGTAAGACCAGAGTGCATATCTAAAATTGGACTTTGAAGTATACTTGTTGGCATTTAAAAGAAAATGTTATACATGTTTGAGGGAATATATATATATATATATATATATATATATATATATATATATATATATATATATATATATATATATATATATATATATATATATATATATATATATATATATATATATATTTGTTAAAAAAATGATATTTTTAACAAACATGCAAAATCCTGGGGCAAGTTGTTCAAAACTAACGACGTCGTTAGTTAACGTATCGTTAAAACTTTGATCATTTATTATGATAAACATGCTAATATTTTTTGCTGAAAAAATAAGAGCACCTATTGCAGATGCAAAAGCTGCTCACATTTTTTCTGCAAAAATACCAAAAAAATTTATATTAAACTTGCTAGAACAGTTAATAATATGACCACTAACGAGCTCGTTAAGCTAACGATGCTTTGAACAACTGGGCCCTGGATTTATTTGTTTGTTTGATTTGAGGTTTAACGTTCGCGTCAACACTGTATAGGTCATTTTGGAGACGTTGCTTCCAATTCTGTGGGACTTTTACCCGACATTGAGATGAAATGACATCTCAAGCCCTGTCGCCCAATGAAACCAATAGGGTTTATAAGCATGGACGGTCCGACACGCCCCGATTCGCCTGGGAAGGCTTAGTTCCTCTAAGCGGTTTACCAGTACATGTGTGCAGTCGGTTTCAGCTCTGCGTGGAAGCATCATGCAGCCCATCTATTTCTTCAGTCCCGATGGGCGGGGGCCGAAAATTTTTATTTAAGAAGTAGACTAGCTCTTGCAGCTTAACTTTTTTTATTCTGACACACTCAAAATCGATAATATTGTTGTTGTTATCTTCAAATTCTCCCAACATGTCGCCATATAAGTATGAAGAAATCCCGCCAACATTCTGATAACACATCCGTGTGATAGACTTTCGGATGAGTCTTTAAACCGAGGTCCCGTCTCCGTATGAGCTTAGCTGTTGGTGGGACGTAAAACTCAAACACTCACTCACACATCCGTGTGATGTAGTGCATACTTTCATACCTCAAAAAAGGTAATTTTTCTGCTGAAAATTTGTGATATTTTTCTTAGTTTTACTCCGAACATAGGTTGTGGGTGCTCGTTAGAACCGCCTCAATGAGGCGGTTCTAACGAGTACCCACAACCTATGTAGAAGCCTCCGTGGTGTAGTGGTTACGCTACTCGCCTTGTAAGCCAGGGGTCGCAGGATCGATCCCGGGCTTCTGTAGACTTTCGGATGAGTCTTTAAATCGAGGTCCCGTCTCCGTATGACCTTAGATGTTGGTGTGACGTAAAACTCGAACACTCACTCACTTGAAACCTATGTCTAGGAGCAGAAATAAGGACCTGTAAACCCAAGTTTTCTCTATATAAAGTGTGTTCTAGAGGTGTATTTATTTCACGCATGTAGAACCTTCGAGTGATGTAGCGAAACGGCGGCTTTTAGCGGTGCGCTCTTCGCCTAGTGATTGGTTGCAGAACTCTATTTCCTACGATATTAGAATTATACACTAAATATACAGTTTATGACGTCTAAAAGGCAATAAAGGCAGCATAAGCAGAACTGCATCGGATACCGCACACACCGCAACATTGGTTTGTGTACGTTGCCAGTCTGTAAGAACCTATTCGGAGAAAATTCAAGAGCAATTTATTACACATATTGAATGAAAAAAGTTTTGAGTCAACTGTCC
Source organism: Lucinisca nassula (assembly GCA_963580285.1). NCBI lineage: Eukaryota > Metazoa > Mollusca > Bivalvia > Lucinida > Lucinidae > Lucinisca > Lucinisca nassula. The sequence goes on from OY757017.1 coordinate 14,671,491, forward strand.
AAATGGTACATGTATTAAACGTCAAGACGCCAAGAAAAAATGGATCTGAAAATGTCGTCTGTTTATGTCATCTGCTGCATCTTCTGCAAACTTAAATTTGCACACAGGCATGTTTATGTCGTCTGTTGCGCATTCCTGTAAACTTAAATTTGCATACAGGCATGTTTATGTCGTCTGCTTCATCTTTCTGCAAACTTAAATTTGCACACAGGCATGTTTATGTCGTCTGATGCGCATTCCTGTAAACTTAAATTTGCATACAGGCATGTTTATGTCGTCTGATGCGCATTCCTGTAAACTTAAATTTGCATACAGGCATGTTTATGTCGTCTGTTGCGCATTCCTGTAAACTAAAATTTGCATACAGGTGTGTTTATGTCGTCTGCTGTATACTCCTGTAAACTAATATTTGCATACAGGTATGTTTATGTCGTCTGTTGCATCTTCCTGCAAACTTAAACTTGCATACAGGCATGTTTATGCCGTCTGTTGCATCTTCATGCAAACTTAAACTTGCATACAGGCATCTTTATGTCGTCTGCTGCAACCTTCCTGTAAACTAAAATTTGCATACAAGCATGTTTATGTCGTCTGCCGCATCTTCCTGCACACTTAAATTTGCATCTGGACTATGCAAACATTGTGGAACAGATGGATCTCGCAAAGTGACCGTTTAAGGCTTCGCCGAGTTTCAAAAGTTTCATATAAAATGGCCACAAGTGTGATGTTCTGTTTAACATGGAAACATGTTCGTTCCTGATTTGCAAAGCCTGGGCGCAGTAACCTAGACGAGCAACCAGTCTGATAATTGAGTTTTTATTACTTTCCACTTCTTATCTGTGCTAGTCTGGCTGTATTATTAAGGGGCATGGGAACACCTGGCAGATTTTTCCTCCATTTTTTAAAGGGTGACAACTTCCGGGACGTCCTGTTTGCTTTTCTATAAGCCTTGACCCACTGAAAAAGGGGTTTACTTTTAGAGGAAGGAATTTGCTCCTCAGGAGCTAACGTAGACGTGTCTTAAGGAAAGGTCTTGACTGGTTTTCTAATGACTGGTTTCACTTTTCATACACAGGAATAAATCCATCTGATTACCCCAGGACTCCCAACTCTTGTTATACCGCAATACCCCCGTTTGTATTAAAACCCGGTAATAACCGGAACGCTGCCTTAAGTTTATCACGTGTGCATGCATGATTGCTCTTACGCTTGCAGAATAAACATATATTCGTGGTTTAAATGATGTTGACTTTGCCCTCACCTTGTTCTTCGCATATCTAGTTTAGCGTGCTAGAATTTTTTTTTTCGTAAAGTTAACCTAGAATCTGAAATGAGATGTTAACCTAGAATGCGAAACGAAAGGAGCGAGTGTGTTTGAAAATTCTTATTTGTAATCTGTAACTGTTATACACTGCAGTCCATCGGGGCTTGAAGAAAAAGCTGGGCTGCATGGTGCTTCCATGCAGAGCTAAAACTGACCAAAAATGAGTACTGGAAAACCGCTTATAAGGACTTTGCTTGCGCAGGCAAAGTGGTGTGAGCCAGACCGTCCAATGCATATAAGCCTTTTGGTGTCATTGGGCGGCCGGGCTTGAGACGTCATTTCATCTCATTGTCGAGTATAAGTCCCACAAAATTGGAAGCAACGTCTCCAAAATGACATAAGTAGTGTTGGTGGGGACGTTAAACCCCAATTCAAACAAAACATAACTGGCACATTAGTACAACATACGCATCAAACAAACAAACATGGTAAGTTAAGTCAGTTTAGTACTACACAAATTAATGTGTGCGTAGCGTAGACTCGAGCTTTTTGTGAAAGCTAATACTTGTACAGTTTAGTGTAGGGGTTAAGTGCATTCGAGACGATCCATCGACGAATTTAATAAATTTCATATGACGAGAAGATTCATAGACCAATCCAAAAATCCACATAAACTGATCAGTCAGATTGCTCAAAGACATGGACCAGGTCAGATAGTCTTGGTCAGTGAAAGAAAAGATCAGCTGACCAGAGAAACGTCACTGTCCCACTGCTTTGTCATCTGGGCCAGAGTCATCGAAACAGCGTTAGCTTAACGAGCTCGTAAGTGGTAAGAATGTCAACTGATGTAGTAGTAAGTGCGCAATCAAATAAAGTGGTACTTGTGCTGAAACATTTGCAAAAGCTGCTCACATTTTTCGGCAAAAATATGTAGCAATCGATCACGGTTTGAAAAAAAAAGTTAACTAATGACGTCGTTAGTTTGGAACAACTGGTCCCATTTTTTACATGGGTTAGCCCACAAGTTTTAACTGGCCACAATGAGAGGGTACAGAATTACAAACATACTGGTTTTTATGCCTCCGAGTTCTAGATTCGGGGGGCATATAGTTTTTGGTCTGTCTGTCTGTCTGTCTGTTTGGCCGTTTGTCCGTTTGTCTGTCTACAAAAACCATAACATTGGGCATAATTTTTGAATGGTAATAGATAGAGCTTTCATATTTCACATGTGTGTACCTTATCACAAGACCTTTCCATTGGTACCATATTTTTTTTTTATCTCGTGACCTTCACCTTGACCTTTGACCTACTTTTTTTCAAAAAAAAAAAAAAAAAAAAAAAAACAAAAAAACATTAACATTGGCCATAACTTTCGATTGGTAAGTGATGGGGCTTTCATATTTCACAAGTGCATTCCTTGTCACAAGACCTTTCTAGTGGTACCATAATTTGTGACCTTGTTACCTTGACCTTGATGTTTGACCTACTTTTTTTAAAAACTTAAACATTAGCCATAACTTTTGATTGGGAAGTGTTAGGGCTTTCATATTTCACATGTGCACTCCTTGTCACAAGACCTTTCTAGTGATACCATAATGTTTGACCTCCTGACCTTGACCTTGACGTTTGACCTACTTTTAAAAAAAAATTTAACATTGGCCATAACTTTTGATTGGTAAGTGATAGGGCTTTCATATTCACATGTGCACTCCTTGTCACAAGACCTTTCTAGTGGTACCATTATTTTTGACCTCCTGACCTTGACGTTTGACCTACTTTTTAAAAAAAACTTTAACATTGGCCATAACTTTTGATTGGTAAGTGGTAGGGCTTTCATATTTCACATGTGCATTCTTTTTCACTATACCTTTCCGGTGGTACGATATTTTTGACCTCGTGACCTTGACTATTGACCTAATCTTTAAAAACTTTAACATTGGCCATAACTTTCAATTGGTAAGTGATAGGGCTTTCATATTTGACATGTGCATACTATGTCACAAGACCTTTTCAACAATCCCATAATTTTTTACCCTATGACCTTGACCTACTTTTTTAAGACTATTTTTTAAGACTAGGACATTGGCCATACCTTTCGATTGCTTAGTGATACTGCTTTTCATATTTGACATGCGCTGTCCGAGGGCATCAGTGTTTCACAAACACATCTTGTTGTTTGATTGTTTGATTTGAGGTTTAACGTCCGCGTCAACACTGTAAAGGTCATGTTGGAGACGTTGCTTCCAATTTTGTGAGACTTTTACCCGGCCTTGAGATGAAATGACATCTCAAGACCTGCCGCCCAATGAAACCGATAGGGTTTACAATCATGGACGGTCCGACTCGCACCGCTTTACCTGGGCAGGCTTAGATCCTCTAAGCGGATTACCAGTACTCGTGTGCGGTCGGTTTCCGCTCTGCGTGGAAGCATCGTGCAGCCGATCTATTTCTTCAAGCCCCGACAGCCGACAAACTTACTGGATCCCGATAAATCAGTCGACGTGGGAATGGTGCAAACTTTGGACTTTCTTAGTATACGCAGAAGAATCTGAATTTTCTATTTTAAAAGCATGGAGACATTTTGGGTCGATTTTTTCCTCAATCGACACCATCACGTTAACAAGTCCGTGAAATGAACGTCCCGCTAAACACCATTATTTATAGAGAAAACTTGGGATTACGGGAGCATACATTATCTTTTATTATTTTTAGCTCCTAGACAAAGGTTGTGGGTACTCGTTAGTACCGCATCGATGAGGCGGTTCCAACGAGCGCCCCGCCTCGATGAGGCGGTTCTAACGAGCACCAGCAACCTATGTTTGCAGTGTAAATAAGTAAAATATCGCGGATTTTCATCAGAAAAGCAGCCATTTTTGAGATGTGACATCACGTTAACAGGTCCGTGAAATGAACACCCCACTGAATCCCACTTTATATAGAGACAACTGGGGTTTACGGGGGTATTCATTATTTTTCTTATATCTGCTCCAAGGCATAGGTTGTGGGTACTCGTTAGAACCGCCTCAAGGAGGCGGTTCTAACGAGAACCAGCAACCTATGTTTGCAGTATAAATAAGTAAAATATCGCGGATTTTCATCAGAAAAGCAGCCATTTTTGAGATGTGAAAACATGCACCATATGGCACGGGTGTGCTATCCTAATGCAAACTTACTAATCAGTCTAATTTATATTGCTGATATCCACGTGATCGTTACTGGCCAATAAAGCTTAATCTCGTAAAGTACCGTTTGTACGAAAGCCAGGTAACGGTTATATATAGCCCAGCTATTCTTGACGCCGTGATGTCAGAGTGATATACAGTAAAATTTCTATATATTTAGACCACCTATGGGACTGTTCAAAAGTGGTCTTTAAGACCACTTTTGAACAGTACCAAAGGTGGTCGCTAACCAGAGGACACTGTTTGCAGAAAACACAAAGAAAGAATAACTCCAACCTTCTATATAAGCTTTATAAAGCAGAATTAGTCTTCATTTTAAGTGGTCTTATTAGCGGCATTTCAATGTACTTTGCAGTAAAACCTGGACTGGGTTGATGCTTGGTTTGAGCTCGTATGGAAATAGGTGTGTGCAATGTGTGTTTAGTATTGCCAAGGGACTTAACCAATCAGTGTGGATCAGACGCCTCAGAAAGTTAAGGAATTTAAGTTCAGGACAAATTTTCCAGTCTACGAGAGAGGTGGAGAGGCAGAGAGAGAGAGAGAGAGAGAGAGAGAGAGAGAGAGAGAGAGAGAGAGAGAGAGAGAGAGAGAGAAAAAAAATACAACCTGTCACCCCTATTTCTAAATTTTGAAATTGACTCCTGCTATATACAAACAGGAAGAAATTGAGTGGAAAATTCCCTGTGTCATATATATGGGTTAATGTCGAGCCTGAAACTGTCTGATTATCCGTAAGCATGACTTGGCTATTTATACAATATGATATCCCACGCCCCCACGGCGACGAGCTACGTGTCTCTCATATTTTAACAGGAAAACTTCTGCTTTTATAAAAAAAAAAAACTGAACCCTTCTGAAAAAGGGACAACTGTTGGTTGAATGGATGGATGGATGGATGTATGGATGGATGGAAGAATGGATGGATGGAAGGGTGTGGATGGATGGACGGATGGATGGTTGGATGGATGGGTGTGAATGGGTGGATAGGCGTGGATGGATGGATGGGTGTGGACGGATAGATGGATGGATGGATGGGTGTGGATGGATGGATTGGTGTGGATTGATGGCTGTGGATGACCCCTGATTGATGTAGATGGTGGATGGAAGGATGGATGGATGGGTGTGGATATATGGGTTTGGATGGAACGACGGGTACGGATGGATGGGTGTTGATGGATAGATGGGTGTGGATGGATGGATGGACGGATGGGTGTGGATATATAGGTGTGGATGGAACGATTGGTACGGATGGATGGGTGTGGATGGATAGATGGATGTGGATGAATGGATGTGGATGGAAGTAAGGATAGATGGATGGTTGAATGTGGGTGAAAGGATGGATGGATTGGTGTGGATGGATGTATGTGGATGGAACGATGGATGGATATGTGTGAATGAATGGATACGGGTGTGGATGGATGGGTGTGGATGGATGGACGGACGGACGGACGGATGGATGGACGGATTGGTCTGGATGGGTGGATGGGTGTGGATGGATGGGACACATGGATGGATGGATGGATGGGTGTGGATGGATGGATTTGTATGGACGGATGGATGGATGGATGGTTGTGGCTGGATGCATGGTGTGGGTTGATGGATGTGGATGGAATGGTGGGTGTGGATGGATGGATAGATGTTTGGATGGATGAATGGGTGTGAATGGATGGATGTGGATGGATGGATGTTGATGGAAGGATGGATGGATGGATGGATGTGTGTGTGTGGATGGATGTGGATGGAAGGATGGGTGTGGATGGATGGATGGATGGACGGATGGGTGTGGATGGATGAATGTGGAGGGAAGGATGAATACTTTGGTTCGGATGGATGTGGATCGAAGGATGGATGTTGATGGAAGAATGGATGTGGGTGGATGGATGTGGATGGATGTAGATGGGTGGATGCATGCGTGCGTGCGTGCGTGTGTGTGTTTGTCTGTCTGTATGTATGCCAGCATGCGTGCGTGTGTTACCTTTTTCCCTCTATATTGAGGGTTTAATACATGTATCTTACAAATCTGCAGCGTAATGTATAATAAAAAATAGTTTAAACGGAACGCGGATCTGTAATACATTTTTTAAAGTAACTGGAGGTAAGAAATATATTTAACATGTATTATTTTTCAATTTATTTATGTTAAGTCACAGTTTCTCATTCCTAACATACCCGTTAAATTTCAACCGTGATCAAATTTAGACATTTCTTAAAATTGGTAAAACGATAGGAGCTATGGCGCAACAAAACCTGTTTTTCGGCATTTGCGAACCTCCAAGGTGCAGATCAGCTGCGCATGCGCGCAGTCTGATCAGCACCATTGTGTTCGCTGCCTATCTCTAGTTTCTACAAGTATAACTTTTATATAAAGCTAGGTCTACGCTTACCACATATTAACTGTGACTGTTTAGAATTTACTGTCTTTGGCAAAATTCTAATTGCCGGGCTGTCACTTACATGTAGTGATACCACTAGACTGTGTGCGTTTCCAGAGCTCTGCCCGTAGGACTCTTGTTTCTTTTTGTGAAAGCTTATACTTGTTATTGGATTTTTTTCTTTTTGTGAAAGCATATACTTGTTGTTGTATTATAAATATAAAGGTCAACTTGCATTTTGGGGTAGCCCCTATGTGCCCATGGCGCCCGGTTACCTTAAAAACATCTGTCAGTCATTGTGAGTGGCTAATGGCTGTACTTCGTGTTAAACTCTCGGTCTGTAGTGTCTACGCCCATGGGCGTAGCGTAGTAAATAAACAAAACTTCAATAATGATCCAAAGTATTGGCATAGATAGTCCTAGGCAAACAGTGTAGACCCATATCAGACTGCTCCTAACGAAGCAGTCTGATCAGGGTCTACCCTGTTTACAATTCTCTTTAGAAATTATGAACTCCTTGCAGGATCGTGAAACAAATTTCTTAAAATTTTATGAGAATTACAACAAGTCCTCGAGGTGTCCACTTGATCACAAATCTCGAAAACATATTTAACTTCACTACAGCTGGTGTGTGGGAATGTGTGGCGGCGGTAAAACGTCTCCCTGCCCTACAGCATAGTGTAGATTATATTTTCTTGTCCTTTGGGATCATTGATTCCGTTGCTGAATTTTGAAAATATCTGAGGGTCACTGATG